>JASFAW010000010.1:35033840-35633840 GCA_030737815.1 Allium fistulosum | reverse complement strand
CACAGAATCATCATTTTGTTAATCCGCTACTGCATCATTGATGATGCAGGCCAAGTACTAGGTTGTGACCGACCTAACAAACTCGTAAGTCATTCAGAAATGATAGGTCGTATACGACCTAAGAACTTTGAAGCTAACGAGAGAGGGATACAAAATGAAGTCCTAGGTCGTGACCGATCTAACGAAGCCCTTGGTCGTGACCGACCTAATAATGGCCTTAAGTCGCTCCAGCGACTTAGTGAAGCTCGCCAACGACCTAGCGGGAATGCACACGCTAAAGAGATAGGTCGCTGCACCGAGTTACGACCTAAGCTGGGTCGCGTGAAGAAGTCCTGAAGCTGGTTCTTAAGTCACCGCCGACCTATGATAAGTCGTAGGTCGCTTCATCTCAGATTAGGTCGCACGAAACTGGTTGTCTGTTATGTCGCTGAAGGATATTGTGATGAGTCGTTTTCCTTTTTAGGTCGCTGCCGACCTATGTTGCGTCGTTTCTGTTAAGTCGTTGATATGTTGTAACTGATATTGTGTTAGGTCGTTGGTCCTGCTAAGTCGTAGGTCGTTCTTTTATACCTCGTGGGTCGTCATGTGTTGTACATATTTGAGTCGCTATTGTGTTGTAACAATCTGATAGGTCGTTAACGACCTATACTAAGTCGTAGGTCGTGTGTGTTGTTGTAGTTCGTAAGTCGCTGGTCTGCTAGGTCGGAAACGACCTAAGTGTTGTACAGTTTGTGTTGTGAGTTGTAAGCCTATAAATAGGCAGGTGGTCTCATTTGTAAAGTTTGGTTGATTTTGAATAAAAACTTTTGTTTGTTAGCTTTGTGCTTTCATTAAATTGGTAGTTGAGTGTGATCTCCTATCTCCACTTTCGGTTAATCGAGTGCGCTTGATTCAACGACTGCTGAAGTCGATTCATGGTATCTAGTGCGCTAGATCAACGTACGAAGAATCGTAGATCTTTAAACACGGTATAGTGCACTATCAACGTGTTTGGGATAGCTAGAATTCGGTATCTTCGGATCAACGAATTTGGGCCATTCAGTATTCTTCATTCCATCGATTACTTCATTCACAGAATCATCATTTTGTTAATCCGCTGCTGCATCAGCTGGGTCGTGAAAAGAGGGGTTAACACTTGCCCCTCGAAGTATACGCCTAGGGTCTAGGTCGTGTGCTTCAATACTTGTTAACTCGCTCCTTACTGAGTCGCTAGGTCATGAGCGACCTAAGGGTGGAGTTAGGTCGTTCGCACCGCTTCAGATTCTACTGTTTTGCATATAAGTTGCCCATCTTCTTCCTCCTTCTTCTCACTTGCTCCATCATTTGAAACCGCCATTGTCGAAATCTTGAGTTTTCAGAGACAAATTCCAACCAACCAGTCGATAATTACCCTTCCATCACATTATGTAAGTAAATCTGGTCGCCGTTCAACTACGTCCATTGTCGAATTACTAACTTCCCATTTTCCGACTCCAATTCACTTTTCATGCCGCGTTTCATCACGAACTATGTTTTGATTGATTCGCGACTACCATTGAGTATATTGCTGTTGTAACTCACGATATCACGGCAATGCATCGGATTTGTAGCGACTCTGAAGCGATTCTAATTGGTTTTTTGGGTGATTCGGCGGTATGGCGAGATGAGGGTTTTGTATTGTGGAGGAGCTAACGTGTTATCGGGCTACGCTGCGACGCTTCGAGCTGGGCAATGGTTGGTGGACGCGTGGCGAAGCTTGATTGGAGGAAATGACATAGGGTCTTTAATGGGAGATGGCTCGATAACGTCGAGTTCTTTCATGAGCGACCTAACAGATCTGGCCGACCTAAAAACATTCACGACCTAACTGACTTGCGACTTAAGCTCCCTGCGACTTAGCATTTTAGGTCGCGTGCGCGTTCGAGCGACCTAACACTTAGCCAGATTTGTATTGCCTTGCCTTGAACAATGTAACTTTAAGGAACCCGACTCATACTAGGTCGTTTGACTTGACCTAGACGACTTAACGAAAGCCCGGCTTATGCTAGGTCGTTTGAGCGACCTATGAGATGAACAAAACATGAACATTTGCAAAATTTGACAGAACTTGACTGAGTTTGAACTGTTTGAACTTTGTTGTACTTCCTTACAGATTACATTAACTTTTAATCTAACAACCTGTTAAACATAACATTTGCAGAAAGATGGGACGAATATACTCATCATCGACCGCCCACATCGAGTGATGAATTAGATTAAAGAACCGATATTTTACTTAAGCAAAACAGCATGAATTTGGTTAAAGATGAAGTATTGCGATTCAACTGATTAAATGAAGTATCAATGCAAAATTCATACAGTTATAACTTACATATTGCTAAATATCATCTGCATTGATAACACACTTAACTTTGATTTAATATCAACCCTCGAAACTTTCTGAATTGACGCGCATCAATCAGTATTATTTCAAGTTTAATTTTATTTACTTGTCATTTCAGTTGTTTTGCACAACACTCCACACACTTTTCGGAAACGTGCACCTTCATATTTGAATGTCCAGTTCCTTGTGTAGAATGACTTCTCAACAAGAAGAGACAGCCGGACAAGCTAAAGAAGTCTTTCCCATAGCAAATTTCTTGGATAGTCCTCTAGAAAGAACTCCAACTACTCTAAATTAGCGGGCGTTCCGCCAACTATGTATTCAGTTTGGTATTGCTGAAACGGACGCTTTGCTTCCCGGAGTAAACGATACTGCTGACAGGCCACCTCTTGGTTTTGTTGTAGTTAATCGTCAGATGTGTTTGGGCGGAGCTATTCCACCTTTTAATGATTTTCTCTGACAGCTTCTTCTTCGACTAAGTATCACACCCTTCCAACTGCACCCTAATGGCTATGCCATTTTGATGGGATTGTGTGTATTATTCAGGAGGAAACTTGACCGCCTCCCGAGCTTCGAAGAGATTTGTTACTTGTGCACATTTGCGAAAAACAAAGATCACCCCTCTATTACACTTGTGAGGAGCGCTCGAAACTGTTGACTGATCATTGATCTCCCTGAAAGTGCCCATGGATTCTTGAACCAATTCTTCTTCGTCCGCTGTTCTCCGAGATTCTATGCCATTTGGAGAGTAGGAAGTAAGAATGCCAATTTCTGCTCACTCTGCCTTTTCCGAATTTCTTGAAACTCGAATGGCCAAGTATCTAACTTCAATTTTTAATTTTTGTAGCACTTCCTCCTCCACTTAGAGATCCCAGCTACAAACCAACCTTCGAAACATTAAGTGTTGTGGTTGCTGAAGAGAGAAGCGCTAAATTTTTGCTGAAAGACGAGTTTTTGCACCAGTTCGGACTTTTACACCTCTTTCGATCTACTCAGATTCATGAAGTTTCTGACTCTCAAGCAAAGATATCGGATGCCCCAGTTTCTGCAGAAGAGATTGCATCGAAGGAACCTACTGTAGATGCTGCATTGGTGAAGTGTTCCACCTCTGCCGATGTCACGGGGTCGTCTAGAAAACTTACACTTTCTCCGGTTATCGAAGAAGAGGGGTCTCCTCAACACACTGGGAAGACTGATGATGAAGGAGTTGAAAAAGATGACATTTTCGCTGGACTGAGCGATCTTGTGGTGACTTCACAGGAGCTCTTTAAAGATGACATTACCACTGCTAAAGTCATTTCTCCAACAACAGGGGCGACATCCGTCTTGCAACAAACTTCGTCAACCCAAGAGTTAACGCCGGCTGCAAAAACCGACATCCCTCCCAAGCCGAAGAGTGGTTTGTAGTTTGACGCGGATAGTCTACACGCCACACACACTTAGAATTTTTAGCGATTATATGCACTTGGCTTGTTTACTTCGAATATTTTTAAGACTTGTCTCTTTTTCATTTTCAGATTCTTCAATGGGGCGAAGCAGTTCATATTATGATGACTTTCGGTGCTATGGAGGGCGTGACACTTATGACCACAGACGCTATCTCCCTGTCCATAGGGAAACCGATGAAGAAAGAGCCGCTAGGAAGGCTCAAGAAAGAAGAGCTCATGAGCATCAATACGGGAGAAGGAATGAACGATACAACTCTTCTCATAGGAGTGATGATTCTCATAAAAGGAAATCCCATGATGATAAGGGGAAGAGTCACATTGTTGAAGATCCGAGCAAGCGGGTCAAGCTTAGCGATGCGTCTGCAATTTCTGAAAAGACCGCTGCTTCTATCTCTCTTGACATCCCTCCCGGTTCTCCTGCTCTTCAAAAAACTGATATTCAGTCAATTATTAACAGACCTCAGTACCAAGTCAGGGATGCTCCGCCTACACTCCAAAGCCGATTCCCAAATTGGTGCTTGAAAGGAGTGCGCTTTGACTTGGATTTGGTTCCTATTGATAAGCAGGCTATGCTAAGGAATTTTGACGCTGTTAAGCTTGACATCGAGAGAATGTCTGGGTGGAAAAAGCTGATTGACGAGCTTCAAAGGGTTAATCATATGAATCTCGAAGCCATGTTAACTATGGAAAATGATCATTCTGAATGGAAGAAATTTCTTAACCAGCATGATATAGAGATGAGAAACATCGCTGATCATAATGAGGAGCTTGAGGCTAAAATCAAGAAACTTGAAGACGATCTTGCCGCCTCTTCCACCTCTTTTACACAAAAGGAAGAGATGCTCCAAAAGCAAGTTCGAGATGCTCATGCTGCTCAGCGAGATGCTGAAGCCAAACTCGAAGCGGAGCAGCATGTTACTGAAAAGTACCGCAATGACACCGTCCAGCTGCGAGACAAAGTCAGCTCCCAAGATTTGGAAATCACAAGGCTGCAAGCTCAGTTACTGAAGGCTGAAAAAGAGCGCGATGAGGCCATTGCTGGAAAGGAAGCAGCTGAGCACTCGCACGAAGCTACAAAGGCTAATATCAGCTCAACTTTATTTGATATTTATCTTCATAGTGTTTTGGGGCGCGGAAGTCTCTCATTCCTGGGCCCGAAGTATGAGATCACTTTGGCTGAAGTGTGGGAGGCCGCAATTGATATGCTCGGAGGTGCTGGCCATGATGAAGCAGACCTTGGAGCATATTATTTTGATGATGAAACTCGTGCCGCTCTCGCCAGGGGAAAAGAGAAACTTGCTAAATTGCGAGCTGAGATGGCGGAGCATCAGGGACAAAAAGTGCTTCCAACTGCCCCCGTCCATACTTCGATCACGGCTGATGTTGATATCATAGGCTCCAGTCCCCATTTTTCGTCTCCTGCCAAAGCCACTATCGAGATTACAACTGCGCAAGGCAGAGACAAAAGCGAAGAAAGTGCCGAAGCACAAGCTTATGAGATTGACGTTACAAAGCCAACTTCTCCAGGTAACTTCAACGTTGAACTAAGTCAAGCGGATTACTCGTTTGCTTCGCCTGAACTTGACGAATTTCTCGCTTATTACTTGAGTCTCGATGAGCCACTGTCTCCTCTCTTTACGAGGAATACTAATTTTAACTTTTCTTCTTCTGTAGCGGAAATACCGAGTGCTGCACAAACTTCTCCTTCTCCAGCTATCGTTCCTCCTTCTTCTCAAGTTACTCCTCCTTCTGCTTCTCAACCGGGGTCGCAAGAAGAAAAAATAGAAGCTCTTAAAGACTTGGACGATCCGGCTGCTTCGCAAGAACAGCATGGGGAGGAACTTAAGGAGGGTGAGAAGACCCCGGAGCAATCTTATGATGATGACATAAAGCTTTCTGCTTTGATTACTCTGGGAAGTGAGTCTTCTTCGAAGAAGAAAGGGAAACGCGCAGCTTCGAAGAGGAGAAAGAAGAGTGCTTCTGTTGGCGAAGAAAAAGTGGAAGCAGATCCAGCTACACCTCCTTCTCCTTCTTCCCCGACCCGTCCACGCCGGCTTCCGAAATTAACCATCAAGCTGGGTAAAAGCTCTAAAGGTAGCGGGAAGAAGGAGGAATGAGTTTGATTTCACGCTTCTTATTTTTCTTTTTTGCTTTTTGCATGTATTGACCGGAGATTGTGCGGGTACCGGCCCCCGCTTGAAACCTGCATATGTACAAAAAATTTATAGTATGGAATAAAATGATTCTTTTTACTTGTACAATTTCTTGTATATATTCGTGAATGCATTTATTCCTTGTTTCTGCACAAGTTTCTTTGTATGATATTGAAGTGAGCTAGTGGTATGTTGTTTAAGCGTTGATTTTATTAATGTAGCTATATTATATCACATTGCCCCCATACCACGACTCATTGTAATATTCTTCATTTCGAGGAGACTTGTATTCCCATTTTTTAGAGAATAATTGTTCCGTTTTTGCGGAAGTATTATTCTACTTTAACAGAATGCACCTCGTTTTGGAGAAGTTTTTACACTTTAACTTTCGGAGATAGTCACTTTTTATTTCTGAGAAGTGGACTCTCCTACGCAGTAAAGCGGGCCTCTGAAGAGGATTTCATTTTTTTTAATATTTTTGTTGTGCCTCGTTAGAGGGCTTTTTTGTTCTACTTGCTTGAAATTACTTCCTCACAGTCGAATGGAACCACGGGGCGGACGCAAATTACTTGATTGGACGTTCATTTGCACAAGCAATCGTAACCAACTAACAAGGGCACTGTGCCTTCACGTTGTGAAGGTGTCACTCCGGCGATTTCGTCAAATTTATTTGGGAAGAGCATTTCATTTTGGGACGTGCCTCTAGAGAGGTCTTGTGCCTCCGGAGGGGTCTTGTGCCTCCGGAGAGGTCTTGTGCCTCCGGAGAGGTCTTGTGCCTCTAGAGAGGTCTTGTGTGCCTTAGGAAAGGTCTTCTGCCTCCGAAGAGGGCAGTGTGTGACTTTGGTGAAGGCTTGTGCCTCTGAAGAGGGCTTGTGGTGCCTCGGGAGAGGTCTTGTGCCTCCGGAGAGATCTTGTGCCTCCGAAGAGGTCTTGTGCCTCCGGAGAGGTCTTTATTTGATTGCTGGGAAGTTACTTTCTCACAGTTAAATGGATCCACGGGGCGGACGCAAGTTACTTAATTGGATGTTCGTTCGCACAAACGATCGCAACTAGTTAACAAAGGCCCTGTGCCTTCGGTGGTTCCACCAACCTCTTTGTTGAGAAGAGAACTTCCATTTTTTGGCGTGCCTCCGAAGAAGGCTTGTGCCTCCGTAGAGTTCTTTATCCTCCGAAGAGTTGCGCCTTCGAAGAGGTCTTGTGCCTCCGAAGAGGGCTTTTGTTGATTGGCTTGCCAGGAAGGTTGCGTCTCTCGGTTTAGTGGGTCCACGGGGCAGACGCCAGCTATCCAACTAGATGTTTGTTTGCATAAACGATCACAATTAGTTAGCAAGAGCCTGGTGCCTTCGTTTTGGAGAAGATGCCCCTCCGGTGATCCCGCCAACCTTTTTTTTGGAGAATACTCCTTTTTGGCTGCTTTTGTGTCCGCTCGCCCATGTCTTTTCGTCATCTGCTCATCAGTGGTTCCCTGTGATCGCTTTCAAGTTCATGTTCCTTTCTTTTGCAAGTGGTTTGCTTTATCTGAAGAAGTGTATTTCACTGTTAAGTGATTCCACGGGGTAGGCGCAAGTTATCTAATCAGATGTCCGTTTATATAGATGATCGTAATTAATTAACAAGGGCCCGGCTCCTTTGCTTTGGGAAGATGTCCCTTTGGCGGAATCATTAACTTTTTACGTGAAATCCATCTTGTGCAGAATTTGAATCTGGAACTTTTATGACTTGAAATTTGTTTATTGAGTGATTTACAGGGCCCACTTGGCCTCATGATGGGCAAGCTTTGTTTTAACGGCCTGCAATATTAAATCGACATTTTAGCAATACATTTAGAGTATTTACACATCGAAATGAAATAGGCATTTTATAATAATAAAGAACACAGAATTTATAGTGGTTCGGCCAAAAATTGGGCCTACATCCACTTTATAGCTCTTTTATTGATTATCACTGACTTTACAATGGTTTACAATACAACTGATACATCCATAATAATTTTACAATTTCAAGCAGAGCTTTTTAAGTAAAATATGGACGCAAATGGTTGCTGTTCCAGGCTCTCGGGATTGGATCTCCTTCGACAGTTGTGAGTTTGAAGGTGCCATTGAGAAGTTTATTGCCTATAACATATGGTCCTTCCCAATTTGGTCCAAGCACTCCAGTTGCTGTCATGATCCTTTTCAAGACTAGATCCCCGATCTCAAAGCTTCGTTGACGAACTTTAGAGTTGAAGTGTCGGGCTATCCTTTACTGATGGGCCGCAACTCTGAGCCTAGCTTCTTCCCTTCTTTCATCAAGAAAGTCAAGAGCTTCGAGTTGTAATTTTTCGTTTTCAGCTTGGTTGAAATGAATTCTCCTGTGTGAAGCGACTTCTAGTTCTACTGGAATCATCGCTTCTAATCCGTATGCCAATGAAAATGGAGTGTGCCCGGTCGCAGTTTTATGGGTTGTTCTATATGCCCATAATGCTAGTGGTAGCTTATCAACCCATCCACCTTTTGCTTTTTCAAGTTGCTTTTTGATGGTTGACTTGATAATTTTGTTTACTGCCTCCACTTGCCCGTTTGCCTGCGGGTGAGCCACTGTTGAGAAGCTTTTTCAGATTTTGAATCGCTTGCAAAAGTCCTAGAATTCTTCGCTTTCGAATTGAGTACTGTTGTCTGTGATTATCTTCTGCGGCACACCATACCTACAAATGATATTTTTAGTCACAAAATTTATCATATTTTTAGAGGTAATAGTAACCAAAGGTTCAGCTTCAGCCCATTTAGTGAAATAATCAACAGCAACAATAGCATATTTGATTCCAGATTTGGCGACCGGCAAAGTCCCGATTAGATCTATCCCCCAAACAGCGAATGGCTATGGACTTACCATGTGTGTCAGCTCCATAGAAGGTGCTCTTGTGATTTTTGCAAATCTCTGGCACTTATCACATTTTCGGGAGTTGATAGCGGCATCTCGATTAATATCTGGCCAGAAATACCCATACCGGAGAACTTTCTTGGCAAGAGTTTGACCACCTGAATGATCCCCACATTCTCCTCCGTGCACCTCTGCTAAAATGGTCTTGGTTTCTTCCTTGGTTACACATCGGAGTAATGGCATTGAGAATCCCCGCCTGTATAACTGGCCGTCTTGAATTACATATCTCGATGCTTTTCTTAACAGCTTTCGGCGTTCTTTAGGATTTTCTGGAAGGGAGCCATTGAGTAGATATTCTTTGATCGGGGTCATCCATGACTCTTGTTCTTGAGATACTGCCATGATCCAGTCGATATCCATTTCATCAATGCTCGAAGCTGACAAGACTTCCCCTGGAACCAATCCCAATAATTGTGCTTCTCCAGAACTTGAATACTTTGCGAGAGAATCCGCCTTCATGTTTTCTTCTCGAGGTATGTGGCTTATCGAATAGTGATCGAAATCGTCGAGAAGCTCACAGGCCTTTGATAAGTAAGCAGGAAGATTTCCCCCTTTAGTTTGAAACTCTTTCTTGACTTGACACACAATAAGCTGAGAATCACTGAAGACCTGCAATGCTTTGATGTTCAGTTCTTTTGCAATCTTTAATCCAGCAATTAGAGCTTCATATTCTGCTTCATTATTTGTAGAAGGAAATTCCAGTCTCAATGCGTAACATAATTATCGCCCTTCGGGGGTTTCAAGCACAACCCCAGCTCTGGAACAGTAATCATTTCTTGCACCGTCAACATATAACTTCCATCTGGTTGGGATGTCAACTGTATCCTCTTCTTCACTGTCACCCTTATCTGTGTACTCTGCAATGAAATCTGCTAAAGCTTGACCATTGATTGCTCTTCGGGGATGGTAAGTGATATCATATTGGCTAAGTTCAATATTCCATTTCAGAAGACGACCCGAATTTTCAGGGCGAAATAGGACTTGCTTTAGTGGTTGATCAGTGAGAACTTTGATAGGGTGAGCTTGAAAATATGGCCTCAACTTTCTAGAAGCAATCAGTAGACAATAGGCGAGCTTTTCTAGCTTTAAATAATTCATTTCTGCCCCAGTGAATCTTTTGCTGATATAGTAGACCGGGCGCTGAACTTTCGCATCTTCCCGCTCTAATGCTGCACTCAGGGCATGAGACAAAACCGCTAAGTATATGAAAAGATCTTCGCCATTGTTGGGCTTGGAAAGTATTGGAGGCGCTTCCATGTGACGGATTAGTTCATCGAAAGCTTTCTGGTATTCAGGAGTCCATTCGAAGTTTTTCTTTCCTTTCTTTAGAGCGTCAAAGAAGGGAATGCATTTATCAGTGGCTTTGGAAATAAACCGACTTAAAGCAGCAACTTTCCCATTGAGGCTTTGCAATTCCTTCTTTGTCCTAGGGGCTTTGACTTCTCTCATAGTAGTAATTTGAGCAGGATTAGGTTCAATGCCCCTAGCGCTTACAATAAATCCCAAGAATTTCCCGGACTCCACTCCGAATGAACATTTTAAAGGATTGAGCTTCATTCCATACTTTCGGAGAATTGCGAACATTTCTGCTAAGTGATCCATATGGTCAACTGCTTTCTTTGATTTCACCAACATATCATCAACATAGACTTCCATAGTTTTCCCAAGCTGTGATTTGAACATTGCATTAACAAGCCTTTGGTATGTTGCTCCTGCATTTTTCAGTCCGAAGGGCATGACTTTGTGGCAGTAAAGACCAACATCGGTGATGAAGCTCGTATCCTCCTGATCTGGCTCATGCATCATAATCTGGTTATACCCGGAGTAAGCATCCATAAAAGACAACAATTCGTGCCCGGCTGTTCCATCTACCAACTGATCAATCCTCGGCAACGGGAAGCAGTCTTTGGGGCAAGCTTTGTTTAAATCTGAAAAATCGATGCATACTCTCCACTTTCCATTTGCTTTTTTAACCAGTACTGGATTTGAAACCCAATTTGGATAAATGGACTCTCTGATGAAACCATTCTCCATGAGCCGATCTACTTCGTCCTTTAGCATTGCTGACCTCTCTGGACCCTGGGTTCTTCTTTTCTGCTTCACTGGTGTGAACTTCGGATCAATATTCAAAGTATGTACAACAATCTCTGGAGATATTCCACTCATATCGGCGTGACTCCAAGCGAATACGTCAAGATTTGCTTTCAAAAAAGATATCAACATATTTTGGACTGCCACACTGAGTTGCGAACCCACATTCAGCACTTTGTTTGGGTCTTTAAGATCAACCGGTACTAATACCGTTACTTCCACTGGTACCACTCTATTCTCCCCTGCATTGGCCTTTCTACGGTTCATTTCTTTCCTTGCACCACTATGTTCACCAGTGCAGGGACCACCCTGTAATTGCTACAAGGTTGGCTCTTTGATGCGGAGCGGGGCTGCCGCATCTTTTCCCATCTCTCTCTTCCTTGCTTCCCAAAGCTCTATCAGATAACATTCCCGCCCAGCATTTTGATCCCCTTTAATGACACCAATACCATTATCTATGGGAAATTTCATAGTTAGGCACCACGGGGCGAGAATGGCTTTGAATGCAGCTAGAGTTGGCCGGCCCAGGAATGCAGCGAGGTAGAAAATCCGTCAACAATTACAAAGGTCTGTTTCCGAACCACCTTTTTCTGCCCCTCTCCAAGCTCCACAAACAAGTCGACAGTTCCAATTGGCTGCTGTGGTTCCCCAGTAAACCCAACAACCTTCCGCGATGAAGCCTGAACATCAGTCATTGGAATTTTCATTTGATCGAATGTCTTCTTGAAGAGTATATTGCAAGAGGCACCGCAATCAACAAGCACCCGTCTCACAATAGCTGGCCCAATTCCTACAAAAATGACCAAGGGGTCCATGGTTGGAGCTTAAATACCCATAGAATCTCTAGCTTTGAACACAATGTCATCATTAGAAGTTCTTTGCTGTTTCAGGGGCGCAGCATCTTCCAAAACAAATACATCCTCTGCCGTTGGGGAATATTTCAGAGCACGAGCGTATCTTTCCATTTCACCCCAACTTCTGCCCGCTGGATGTGGGCCTCCCGTAATCACATTGATAACAGGCCTTTCAGATTCATGTGCGGTAGTTCCCTCACCCGAGCCAGATGGGTGAGCAAGGAGTTGCTGCCCCTGAGCAGACGAAGTTGGGTCATTCCTGTTCCTCTTAACGTACTGTTGTAGCTTGTTTTGCCTTAGCAATTCTTCAATCAAGCTCTTCAAATGACGACATTCATTGGTATCATGACCGGTTTGGTTATGAAATCGACATAATTTTCCATTTCGCAGAGCATTCTTTCCAGGCTTTATCTCAGCTGGTTTAGGATATTCCACGGCGTCTTTGGTGGCGAAGAAGATATTCTCCGGAGTGTCATTTAGGGGGGTGAAATCTGAGGGTTTAAAGAAGCGAGGTCTCTTCATGTCCTTTTGTTTCTTCTCACCATTATTCTCCCTCTTCTGACCTCCGGAATCTTTCTTAGTTGAAGCAGCAATGTTATTCTCCACCCTTGTCGCCACTACTTTCGCTGGAACAGGAAGATTTTCCAGGCGCATGAACTCGTCAGCTTTCTTATAAAATTTCTCAAGTGAATTTGGCTCCTTCATTTTCAGCCATTTCCCAAACTCACTTGACTTATCGATAGCCCGCATCAAATAAGTCAAAACCATTCGTGGCTTTGCTTTGTCGAATTTAGCCAGAGCTATATTGAAACGATTCAAGAAGGATTTAATAGACTCTCCCGAATTCTGCTCAAGGCTAGACAATGAAATTATGTCTTTTGCCTTTGAAGCATACAGTCTGAATTTCTCTTTAAACTTCCGGGTTAAATCGGAAAACTGGTCTATAGATCGGGTCGGCAGCTTTGTAAACCAGAGTAGTGCCACCCCTTCCAAGTACACCGGAAAATACCGGCATTTAATTTCATCCGTTGCCCTGGCACCCGTCATGTGCCAGTCTTATCTGTACAGAAATTGATTAGGGTCGCTTGTCCCTCGGTAAGCTGGAATGGTAGGAGGAACAAACTTTCTTGGAAATTCAGCTTTTAGAATTTTCTCAGTGAACGGCGTCTTACTTGGAGTAAACCCCCAGTCGTTCTCATCTTCATTTCTTTTCATGCTCTCTTTCATGATCTGTCATATCATTTCTGAGAGGTATTCCTCGTTGTTCAGAGGCTCTGCGGTGCAGACATCAGCCATTTTCTCAGAAGTTTGCTTAAACAAACGTTCGTGGAGAGTTGGTTGCGGCCTTGTTACTCCGGCTTGGGGAGGTGCCCCTTCGGTAGTGCCAGGTGCCCTTTGAGGAATGTTCCTCCCTTCAGAATTGTCAACAGCATTAGCAAACTTTTCTTCATTATTCGCTGGTTGACGGTTAGCTCCGAGCATAGCATTCAACCTTTCTAGCATTAAGTTGTTCTGGGTTTCAATTTGCTGATATAACCCAGACACAGTAGCATCTAACTCCGCTCGTGTCACTCCAATGCTTGGAGCTGCTTGACTTGATGAAGGAGAAGTAGTAGTGTTATCATGAGTATTGACGGATCTGGTAGACTTGCGCTTTCTTCCAGGAGCCATTATTTCCGACAAACTTCTTGTTTTCAAAGAAACTTTTTCCACAAACTCTCGTGAAGCAATGGTGACAGTATTCCTAAGTTGGGTTCTCAGTGAAAGCACCAAAATGTTAACGCTGAAAATTGAACGCTAACACCCCGGTGTGCGTAAAGAAAAAGTGAAAGCACCACCCGCTTTTGGCGGGAATAGAATATAAGTAGAGAAATCACAGAAAAGCGGTAAAAGACAACAGTTTTATAGTGGTTCCGCTTAATATTCAGCCTACGTCCACTTTAATCTTCTTTATTGCTGATTCAATTACAACTTTTACAACAATCTTCGATTACAACACCACTTTCACAAGTAGCTAGAACTTCGATGTAGAAGAATCTTTCGAATTCATGTTGAATGAGTTAGATTTCCTCTTGAAGTTCGTTGAAGCGTATCTTGTGCTTGAAGTGTCGGATGAGTTGAGAAAACAGCAGAGTATCGGCGCTTTAGAGAATGATCCAAAAGTCCCCTTGAAGTTAGAGCTGTTGCTGTATTTATAGAGGAAAATCTGGACAGGTGATAGGTTGTGAACGACCTAAAATAAGTCGTAGGTCGTGGGCAACCTAGTGGGCCTCGTCTGTGGCTTAACAGTTTTGCACTTATAGATGACAAGTCATAGGTCGTGAACGACCTCAGGTAGGTCGTAGGTCGCGTGCGACCTTAGTTAGGTCGTGGGTTGCCAGCGATTTAGAAGACACAGCCTTATAGCTTGAAAGGGTTGCACTTGATCTGTCTGAACGAGGTAGTAAGTCCTAGGTCGTGAGCGACTTAACTATGTTGAGATAGCTGGTTTAGCGACTTAATTTGGTTTGACTTATAGCTTAGGTCGTTTAGTTGTTAGGTCGCTTGAGACTTTAGGTCGTTAAGTCGCTAAACTTTAGGTCGCTAGGTCGCGTTATCCTTTAGGTCGCTAGGCTGCTAAAACTTTGGGTCGTTGGAGTGCTTGGTGATGTTAGGTCGCTAGAGCTTTAGGTCGCTTGAGAGCTTTAGGTCCTTAGGTCGTGAAACTCTAGGTCGCTAGGTCGTTAACTCTAGTAGGTCGTTGACTCCTTTAGGTAGTTAGGTCGTTAAGTCGTATCGCATGGATCTGCTTCATGCCTTGGGTCACTAGGTCGCTCCCCTTCTACCCCGCTAGGTCCTGTCATACTTTAGATCGCTAGGTCGCTTCACTGTTCGCTCGTTATGTCGCTGGACCTTATAACTCATTAGGTCGCTGGGTCGTGAAAAGAGGGGTTAACATGAAATAAACTTGAAAAACACGTATACATAGTTATATAAAAGAAATTTTTGTTTGGAAGTCGATCGTTTTTAGGTTTACCCATGCCAATTGCCTGGAATGTTCATGAAGTTGTGCATTAAAATAAATAAATATACCAGTACGATGCTCATGCTTCGCACATGGGTTGATCTTGGTTGATTGTTATTGGTTATCATGATATAAATCTTTTACATGAGTACTGGACATGAAGCTTGACGCATTGGGAATATACAACGATGGAGCAGTAACACTAAAGTAAAGATAAAACATAGTAAATTAAATTCTGAAATGAAGTATTTGAAATGACCCTCCTATTTACACACTAATTTCATTAGTGATTTTTTTTTTACAAGGATGATATATAGATATATCATCTATTACAAACATATTTCCCAGGGTCATTTTCTCTCTCTAATAAACAAAAATATATCCAGGATCTTTCACAATATAGAAATATTGTTTTAATTCTAAATCATTTTTAACATACATATATGAAGATATCTATGTTATATTCTACTTGAATCAGAGCATGATAATAAGTAGAAACCCTTTTTAAATTTGCAAAAATGTGATAAATTCCCTTTTTAAATTAAAACTTATTGTATCCAGATTTTTGACTATAGTGTCCCCTGGAAATATGTACCTTAGATTGTTATTATAATTAAGAAATAACCAAGCAATGATCAGTGGAAAGCAAGCTTATAATATGGATGATTATCTTAAAGTCTGAATATTATCAAACTCAGGTTAAAAGAAAGTGGATCCTAAGTGAACACAAGCAACATCTAGGCGTAATGGAAACGCGCCTAACTTATTCATGCAAGGTCACTAGTTCGAGTACTATGCTGGTCGGTTCAAATACAATTTTTGTTTTTCTTTTTATTTTCTCCTGTATGGCTGAAATCTGATACCTACCTATAATTGTACATATATATTTAAATTTTGGCTATAACCTATCATACAAAACAATTTTTCTTGCATAACTATTTTTAAAACCCATTCTTTCAACTGTTTTAAGAATTTACATCTATATTTTGGCCCAATATCAACATGTACACAGATATACATGTACATGTCTGTATCTTTGTTCATTTTCCAGAAAAACTGAGCTCATATGTTCCCTTGCTTCATTGATCTGAAGTGGAGCAATTGGCCTGACCTATGCCTAACCATGTGGTTACTCTGGCCATTCTTTTGTTTGCATTATTACAACCCAGATTATACACAAAACATTGATACCTTTCCTTTTCAAAAGCATGTATATATATTTGTATGAATTAGACATTTTGTGATCAGATATATATCATTCTTCCTAATCATACTTCTCTTTTAAAAATACATCTTTAAAGTATAAACACTTTTTCTTGCATCTGGACTTATGTCAATATCATAAATTGAAGATATAGCAGTTTAATTCTTTTCTGGTTTTCCCAATATTACTTTCTGTATATCTATATTCTTTTTGAAAGAACTCAGGATTACTGAAATCATCATAAAATGATTATGCTTATAAAATCCAGGTTTTACCTCTAAATCAAAACAACTTTAGCAAATAGGTTTTCAAATCAGTTCAACATCAATATCCTTAGTACATACCAAATCAGAAATAACCAGAAACAACATAGCACATGTCTCTTACAAGTTCTTCCTACTTAATACATTTAGATAGCCATATTAATCAGGGAATACATGCATGAATTAACACATTTTAGCTTTTATTTCTAATTATCTTAGCATCCTCTATTCCATATCTTTTTAATCTTGCTTACTTAGCTCCATCATAACCTGCAAAAGCATTAGTGGCTGCCTCATTATAAATGAGACACCCCCATGTGCCATGAGCAATAAGGGTCAGATCTATGATCTGGTGTGAGCATTTCTAACATATCCATGATATTAAGCTAAGGATACAGCATAGATATACTTTGCATACTTGACAGGTATTATCATGTACAATACATAAGAGCAAACATATGCAACAAAACAACTTTTATCTGGAACTACTAGGTTGCCTTTTCTTTTTCTTATAAATTCCTGGCCTCATCTGCTATAAGGAATCAAAGGGACACATTGCCATGAACTAATTAACATTATGGCACAAAGATCTCAGGACTTAAACAAGCCATGTGCCAACTTGTCTACTTCAAATAGGACAAGCATTCCAGCAGCCTTCTTGGCACAAAATCCTTAGTTATATCACTAAGTGTATTTATGTTCATTCTATCAATGATAGCTAGGTGTACATACCACCTGTACTCATGAAGCATACTAGTTACCTTGCAGACATAATATTGCAAGCAAGTTAAAGGTTACTTTCTAGAGATATAACACCCCAGTCATTCCATCTCACATTATTTAACATAAAAACACCCTATTCAAGCATATACCAGAATGTTTGCAACTGAGAATAAATACATGGCTCTATTGAGTTTATTTTGATTTTTCAAGCAACTATATTTAGCCAGATTTTCAATCTTGTTTAAACATAGTTTTTAGGCTTGTAAGTTTCTGTTTAGTTTAGGGCTCAGCACTTATAGAGAAAAACTCCATTGCACCCTTAACCAATTATTTCAAGCCTCAGCACCATACCAATGTATATGCAGCTCATAGTTTTCTTTATCTTTTCATTCTTTGTCTTAAGCCATTATTCAAACTAGTTACAAATACTCTGATATATGTTTCTTAAGGTTTTGGTATAATATACAGAGATGAAAATAGAACAACAAAGTTAAACATCCAGCATAGCAGATCATATCTCATCAAACATTCATGAAACCATCAGCAGCCAACATAGTTTGTAAATCAAAACATGCAAAATATAACATATAAAAGCTTGGCTGCCTAATCCCAGGTCTTAATGCCATGTATATGAGTGAGGATACTCACCTAAGTGCTTACACAAACTTAAACCAGAAAACCCTTCAAATCTTTAGCCTTATCTTCCTCTTCTTCCTTAGGTTAATTAATTAGTGAGAGAGCAGTTTTCTGATTGGGCTCTTGGTATAAATAAGGGTTCTGTCTAGGGTTTTGAGTGATGCAAAATCCCTATTTTAGCCCAGATCAGAATCATGCATTTGGCATTGCATATTCCCTCCTTCCTAATCCCTTAATATCCCGGCCAATATTTTAAAACAAGACTAAATTGTGCCTATTTTCCTTTCTTTTCAGAAAGTGATAACTTTAAGTATTTTTATTATATTTACTTCAAACATGATAATGGTGTGACTTTCTATTTTCTGCCTATGTACATTTTCTTTCTTGCACTTTGGTTCTTACTGTTTTAGTGCTTCCTTTATTTATTTTCTGCTCAAATAATATCTGGATATAAATATACATTTATACAACTATGGGTGTTAATTTAACTTTAACCTTTTATTTGCAGAAAACATGTGCATACTTATGTGCATTTCTACACCTATTATTCAAATAAAAATTTCACTTATTCATTATAAGTCAATGTTCTCTTCTGCCTCAATTTTCAGACAAGTCATACATAGGCATATATATATAGATATATTTATATACACACATCCTCAGGAATTTTTAATACTCATGTCTAGGTCTATATTTTCTTTATTTAAAACATTTTATCTAAATGTTTTCCTTCCTTGTTTTATTATTCAGGAATTCTGGATTTTCTCTTAGTGCCATAACTAGTGTGCACGTGCACACATGCACACAACCTTGCACCACTGAAAATCCCACCTATATAATAATTCTGATTTTCCCCCAGAATTTTAATCATTTATTAAAAGAATTTTCCTCAAAATCTTGGGGTATTACAATCACCCCTCCTTTTAGGAATTGTGCCCTCACAATTTACAACATATTCTTTGAGTACTCCTGCTTTCTTAGGAAAATTATTCAAATATGCATGAGCAATTCAAATAGTCACTGTCTATCATACATATCAAATTTTCTTAGTAATCTAAGAATTTACCTTTTAAATTTGCAAAGAGCCTAGGGTAATCCATCCTGATTTTATCCTCTAGCTCCCAAGTACAATCACTAGGATCTATACTCCATTGAATCTTTACAAGCTTCAATGTCTTGTTTCTTAATTTCTTTTCTTCCCTTGCCACAATTCCCACTGGCTCTTTCTCATAGATTAGATCTGGATTAATCTGAACTTCAGTAGGCTTTTCTAAGATTTCCTCCTTGTCATGTACCCATCTCCTTAGTTGTGACACATGAAACACATTGTGCATTGCACTCATCTTCTCGGGAAGCTCCAGCTTATAGGCTAGTGAGCCTATCCTTTCCAAAATCTTGTATGGTCCAACATATCTGGGTCTGAGTTTCCCCTGCTTGCCAAATCTCAAGACTTTCTTCATTGGTGAAACCTTAATGAAGACATAATCACCTACTTTGAATTCCACTGACTTCCTCTTTGCATCAGCATACTTCTTTTGCCTATCTTGAGCTACTGCCATCCTCTTTCTCACCAGTCCTATTTTCTCTGTGATGTCCTTGACATATTCTGGCCCTAGGATAGCTTTCTCTCCTGCCTCAGCCCAACACATAGGTGATAGACATGGCTTTCCATATAGGGCTTCAAAGGGTGCCATTCCAATTGTGCTTTGGTGGCTATTATTGTATGTGAACTCAGCCAAATGGAGGTGGTCCTCCCAATTTCCTCCAAAGTCTAACACACATGCTCTAAGCAAATCCTCTAAAATCTTGTTTACCACTTCTGTTTGCCCATCTGATTGGGGGTGATAAGCAGTGCTTAGGCACAATTCACTCCCCATAGCTTCTTGGAAGCTCCTCCAGAACCTTGAAGTGAAGATTGTATCCCTATCACTCACTATAGTTTTAGGAACACCATGCAGTTTTACCACTTCTCTCATAAAAGTTTGGGCTAACCTAGGTGCATTTCTGTCTGCTTTCACTGGTATGAAGTGGGCTACTTTAGTCAGCCTATCTACAATCACCCAAATACTTGTATTTCCCTTCTTGGATCTAGGAAGACCATCTATGAAATCCATAGATATGTCTTCCCACTTCCACTGTGGTATGCTAAGTGGCTGCAATAACCCTGAAGGTCTTTGGGTCTCAGCTTTTATTTGTTGACAAACCATGCACTTAGCAACATATCTGGCTACATCAGACTTCATTCCCTTCCACCAATAGTCCCTTTTTAAGTTTTGGTACATTTTGGTGCTGCCTGGATGTATGGAATATTTACTTCTATGGTACTCATTAAGGATTTCTTCTTTCAATTCTATGATGTTTGGGACACATATCCTTCCGTTGTACCTTAAGTATCCTTTTACATCCATGTGATAATCCTTCACTTCCTCCTTCTTTAATAGGAGAGACCTCTTTTCTGCTAAGTCTTGATCTTCTTCTTGCATTTTTGCCACCTTCAAGGCCAAATTTGATTGTAAAGTAATTAAACTTAACCTTCCTTTACTCTTTTATTCCTCAATTATCTCCATACTTATCCCACTGCTCTCATCTATTTCCAAATCAGTGAGTATGGTCAAATCTCTAAACTCCTCCATCATTAACATGGCCATTTTTGCATGCTGCCTACTCAATGCATCTGCCACTTTATTAGCCTTGCCTGGTGTATAAAGTATATCTAAGTCATAAGCAGCAAGAAATTCAACCCATCTGTGTTGTCTCATATTTAAATCTTTTTGTGAAAAGAGATATTTTAAGGCCTTGTGATCAGTGTATAAAATGAACTTTGCACCTAATAAGTAATGCCTCCAAAGCTTCAAGGCATAAACTACTGCTGCCAACTCAAGATCATGAGTTGCATATCTAGTTTCATGGGGTTTTAGTTGTCTAGATGCATAGGCTATGACCTGATCTTGCTGCATCAACACAGCCCCTAGCCCTGACCCACATGCATCTGTATATACAACTAATCCCTCATTGCCTTCTAGTACTCTCAACACTGGTGATTTTACCAAAGCCTCCTTGATCTGGGTGAAAGCTTGTTCACACTTATCAGTCCATATAAACTTTTGGTTCTTCCTAGTCAGGTTAGTGAGTGGCATTGCTATTTTAGAAAATCCTTGTATGAACCTCCTATAGTATCCTGCCATCCCCATGAATGACCTTACTTCACCAACATTGTTAGGCTTCTTCCATGCTTGGATTGCTACTATCTTATTGGGGTTTACAGAAATTCCCCTAGCAGAGACAACATGTCCAAGAAAGTGTACTTCCTCTTGCCAGAACACACACTTAGAAAATTTTGCTTTCAAATCTTTTTCTCTTAATCTAGATAAGACCAAATGTAAGTGGTTCTCATGTTCCTCTATTGTTCTAGAGTAGATTAGAATATCATCTATAAAAATCAGAACAAACTTGTCTAAGTAATCTCTGAATATCCTATTCATTAGGTCTACAAAGTAAGAAGGGGCATTTGTTAGCCCAAATGGCATAACCAGAAACTCATACAAACCATATCTTGTGTTGAATGCTGTATATTTAATACTTGATTCCTCAACTTTCATCTGATGAAACCCAGATGCCAAGTCTAGCCTAGAAAACACTTTAGCTCCACTGAGTTGATCAAAGAGATCATCTATCCTGGGTAATGGGTATTTGTTTTTGATGGTTACTTTGTTTAATTCTCTATAATCTATACACATTCTTAAAGTACCATCATGCTTTTTAACAAATACTACAGGAGCACCCCAGCATGAATTACTTGGCCTTATAAACCCCTTGGCTTCTAATTCTTCCAGCTGGTTCTTTAGCTCTTTTAATTCACTTGGCCCCATCCTTGTAGGCTTTTTGATAACTGGGCTAGCCCCAGGCATAAGGTTAATCTGGAATTCAACAGGTCTATGGTGTGAAACACCTTTTACTTCCCCAAATACATCCAAGTATTCTTTAACTATGGGGATTTCATTAATAGCTATTTCCTTGGGATTATTTTCTAATTCAATTAAATGATTTAGACTGTTTTCTTTGATAGGTTCACATAGAATTGTAACCCTTTGGCCTTTAGAATTTTGTAGTGAAATGGTGGATGCATCTAGGTCAATTATGGCTTTGAATTGTCTTAGCCAATCTGCCCCTAATATAACTCCTATATTTGGGAAATTTAGAACATATAAATTGGAAACAAATGTGTTTCCTCCTATGTTCAAATTCACATCCACACAGATCATATCTAATACACTAGAACTTCCTAAAGGGCTTTGTATTAACAGAGGTATTTCAGCCAATTTGCAGTTCATTTTCAACCTTTTAACTATTTCATGGGAAATGAGTGAGTGGGTTGCCCCGGTATCATATATTACAGCTAAAGGTATGGTACAAATAAATAGTGTACCTTCCACTTGACCATGGTTTTCAGCATTAGCCTCAATTATGGCCTTGCCCCTACCTTCCAGGTTTGCCACTTTCCCTTGTTGCTTGTTTTCTGGGCAATTTCTTTTCATATGCCCTTCCTTCCCACATAGATAGCATTTGAAAGCTCCCCCCTTAAGCTCTGGGCATCTTGGCTTAATATGGCCTTCTTTCCCACAATGGTTGCAAACTATTTTTCTTTTGGCTTCATTGGGTTTTGCATCTACTGCCTTCTTACCATCTGCCTCTCCTTTCTTCTTATCATAAGGATGGTACTTCCCTTTGTTCTTCTTGTTGCTATTGTTTTTGAAGCTCCTAAACTTATCTCTTTCCTTGTCATGCTGCTCAATCTTCAGAGCCAAATCTATCACTTGATCAAAAGTTCTGTCAGCATAGGGTAGTATAGCCCTGCTAAGCCCTGGGTTCAATCCCTTGATGTATCTATCATTTTTGGATGCTTCATCAGCCACTAACATTGCCCCATAGGTTGACAATCCCTCAAACTTCTGGGTGTACTCTGTGACATTCATAGTCCCCTGTCTAAGTTTGATGAACTCCTCAAGTAAAGTGGTTTTTGCTGAGGCTGGAACAAACCTTGCCTCTAACATCTCCTTAAATTGATTCCAATTAATATCATTTTCATTCCGGCCAGCTATGATCACCTCCCACCAACTCAAAGCTGCACCTTTTAATTGCCTTGAGGCCACTTGCCTCTTCCTTTGGTCATCTAGTTGCATATCAGTGAAGATCCTCTCTAATGTCCTCAGCCATGCTTGAATCTCCATTACACTTTCAGTTCCTTCAAAGCTCTTGCCTCCCAAGTTGGTATAAGTCTTCACTAACTTGGAGAGCTCCTCATGTGGGTTCTCAGGTCTGTGCCCAATTCCATCTCTCAAAACTCTCACAAATTCCTGCATGTCAAGCATTTGTGGTGTGCTAGATCCTCCTTGATGATGAGACCCTCTTCCTACCATATTTCTAAAAGTATATGTATTTCATCTTATTAGTTTATAACACTAGCTTTTATTTTACATTGATTGTATCTTTTCCTATTTAATCATTGTGTATGTCACATGCACACACATACATACATTCAGGGAATACTTATAAACAGTCAAATATACAAACAATCCTAGTATAAACATAAGCATACAAACATTTTGCTATGTTAATTAAAACATAGCTCTGATACCAAATGAAATGACCCTCCTATTTACACACTAATTTCATTAGTGATTTTTTTTTTACAAGGATGATATATAGATATATCATCTATTACAAATATATTTCCCAGGGTCATTTTCTCTCTCTAATAAACAAAAATATATCCAGGATCTTTCACAATATAGAAATATTGTTTTAATTCTAAATCAGTTTTAACATACATATATGAAGATATCTATGTTATATTCTACTTGAATCAGAGCATGATAATAAGTAGAAACCCTTTTTAAATTTGCAAAAATGTGATAAATTCCCTTTTTAAATTAAAACTTATTGTATCCAGATTTTTGACTATAGTGTCCCCTGGAAATATGTACCTTAGATTGTTATTATAATTAAGAAATAACCAAGCAATGATCAGTGGAAAGCAAGCTTATAATATGGATGATTATCTTAAAGTCTGAATATTATCAAACTCAGGTTAAAAGAAAGTGGATCCTAAGTGAACACAAGCAACATCTAGGCGTAATGGAAACGCGCCTAACTTATTCATGCAAGGTCACTAGTTCGAGTACTATGCTGGTCGGTTCAAACACAATTTTTGTTTTTCTTTTTATTTTCTCATGTATGGCTGAAATCTGATACCTACCTATAATTGTACATATATATTTAAATTTTGGCTATAACCTATCATACAAAACAATTTTTCTTGCATAACTATTTTTAAAACCCATTCTTTCAACTGTTTTAAGAATTTACATCTATATTTTGGCCCAATATCAACATGTACACAGATATACATGTACATGTCTGTATCTTTGTTCATTTTCCAGAAAAACTGAGCTCATATGTTCCCTTGCTTCATTGATCTGAAGTGGAGCATTTGGCCTGACCTATGCCTAACCATGTGGTTACTCTGGCCATTCTTTTGTTTGCATTATTACAACCCAGATTATACACAAAACATTGATACCTTTCCTTTTCAAAAGCATGTATATATATTTGTATGAATCAGACATTTTGTGATCAGATATATATCATTCTTCCTAATCATACTTCTCTTTTAAAAATACATCTTTAAAGTATAAACACTTTTTCTTGCATCTGGACTTATGTCAATATCATAAATTGAAGATATAGCAGTTTAATTCTTTTCTGGTTTTCCCAATATTACTTTCTGTATATCTATATTCTTTTTGAAAGAACTCAGGATTACTGAAATCATCATAAAATGATTATGCTTATAAAATCCAGGTTTTACCTCTAAATCAAAACAACTTTAGCAAATAGGTTTTCAAATCAGTTCAACATCAATATCCTTAGTACATACCAAATCAGAAATAACCAGAAACAACATAGCACATGTCTCTTACAAGTTCTTCCTACTTAATACATTTAGATAGCCATATTAATCAGGGAATACATGCATGAATTAACACATTTTAGCTTTTATTTCTAATTATCTTAGCATCCTCTATTCCATATATTTTTAATCTTGCTTACTTAGCTCCATCATAACCTGCAAAAGCATTAGTGGCTGCCTCATTATAAATGAGACACCCCCATGTGCCATGAGCAATAAGGGTCAGATCTATGATCTGGTGTGAGCATTTCTAACATATCCATGATATTAAGCTAAGGATACAGCATAGATATACTTTGCATACTTGACAGGTATTATCATGTACAATACATAAGAGCAAACATATGCAACAAAACAACTTTTATCTGGAACTACTAGGTTGCCTTTTCTTTTTCTTATAAATTCCTGGCCTCATCTGCTATAAGGAATCAAAGGGACACATTGCCATGAACTAATTAACATTATGGCACAAAGATCTCAGGACTTAAACAAGCCATGTGCCAACTTGTCTACTTCAAATAGGACAAGCATTCCAGCAGCCTTCTTGGCACAAAATCCTTAGTTATATCACTAAGTGTATTTATGTTCATTCTATCAATGATAGCTAGGTGTACATACCACCTGTACTCATGAAGCATACTAGTTACCTTGCAGACATAATATTGCAAGCAAGTTAAAGGTTACTTTCTAGAGATATAACACCCCAGTCATTCCATCTCACATTATTTAACATAAAAACACCCTATTCAAGCATATACCAGAATGTTTGCAACTGAGAATAAATACATGGCTCTATTGAGTTTATTTTGATTTTTCAAGCAACTATATTTAGCCAGATTTTCAATCTTGTTTAAACATAGTTTTTAGGCTTGTAAGTTTCTGTTTAGTTTAGGGCTCAGCACTTATAGAGAAAAACTCCATTGCACCCTTAACCAATTATTTCAAGCCTCAGCACCATACCAATGTATATGCAGCTCATAGTTTTCTTTATCTTTTCATTCTTTGTCTTAAGCCATTATTCAAACTAGTTACAAATACTCTGATATATGTTTCTTAAGGTTTTGGTATAATATACAGAGATGAAAATAGAACAACAAAGTTAAACATCCAGCATAGCAGATCATATCTCATCAAACATTCATGAAACCATCAGCAGCCAACATAGTTTGTAAATCAAAACATGCAAAATATAACATATAAAAGCTTGGCTGCCTAATCCCAGGTCTTAATGCCATGTATATGAGTGAGGATACTCACCTAAGTGCTTACACAAACTTAAACCAGAAAACCCTTCAAATCTTTAGCCTTATCTTCCTCTTCTTCCTTAGGTTAATTAATTAGTGAGAGAGCAGTTTTCTGATTGGGCTCTTGGTATAAATAAGGGTTCTGTCTAGGGTTTTGAGTGATGCAAAATCCCTATTTTAGCCCAGATCAGAATCATGCATTTGGCATTGCATATTCCCTCCTTCCTAATCCCTTAATATCCCGGCCAATATTTTAAAACAAGACTAAATTGTGCCTATTTTCCTTTCTTTTCAGAAAGTGATAACTTTAAGTATTTTTATTATATTTACTTCAAACATGATAATGGTGTGACTTTCTATTTTCTGCCTATGTACATTTTCTTTCTTGCACTTTGGTTCTTACTGTTTTAGTGCTTCCTTTATTTATTTTCTGCTCAAATAATATCTGGATATAAATATACATTTATACAACTATGGGTGTTAATTTAACTTTAACCTTTTATTTGCAGAAAACATGTGCATACTTATGTGCATTTCTACACCTATTATTCAAATAAAAATTTCACTTATTCATTATAAGTCAATGTTCTCTTCTGCCTCAATTTTCAGACAAGTCATACATAGGCATATATATATAGATATATTTATATACACACATCCTCAGGAATTTTTAATACTCATGTCTAGGTCTATATTTTCTTTATTTAAAACATTTTATCTAAATGTTTTCCTTCCTTGTTTTATTATTCAGGAATTCTGGATTTTCTCTTAGTGCCATAACTAGTGTGCACGTGCACACATGCACACAACCTTGCACCACTGAAAATCCCACCTATATAATAATTCTGATTTTCCCCCAGAATTTTAATCATTTATTAAAAGAATTTTCCTCAAAATCTTGGGGTATTACAGTATTGAAGCACTGTGCTTAGATTATAGGATAGTCATGTAGAAACCTAAAACCTCTGTCTTTGTTTTGCACGATCATAGGAATTGATAGTACAACCATATGTTGGAAAACCTGGTTGACTTGCCCAGCACAGTACTCCAAACCGAGAAGCATAAGACAATTCATCAAAGACATGAAAATAATCAATCAACCGATTTAAGATATATTATGTACATGTTTTATAGAATATATATCGTAAACAATAAAAAATTACAACATTCTTTCCTTTGGGATTGGAGTCTCGGGCGTGTGCAAAGTGTGATTGGTTGAAGAAGCGACGAAACTAGAATTTTAGTTTGCGATAGGAGAAATTGGAAAAATGTTCAATATTTTTACAAAAACAATCAAGCTTAACGAAATTGCATTAGAATAGGCAACATAAACAAACTTCCACATGCACAAAAATAACAAAGCTTATAATTTGCATCAATTTAGACGATTTTAGCATGTTTTAATACAAAAAAACCTAAATTTCCAAATAACCTAATTATAACGTGCTC
The DNA here is from genome assembly GCA_030737815.1 of Allium fistulosum. Lineage (NCBI taxonomy): Eukaryota > Viridiplantae > Streptophyta > Magnoliopsida > Asparagales > Amaryllidaceae > Allium > Allium fistulosum. Next base: position 35,606,520 of record JASFAW010000010.1, on the reverse strand, counting down.
TACGAACTTCATGAAAATCAAATTCTACAATCACTTCAAGATCAAGATTTTAGCAATTTATCTTTCAATAGGTATTATCATGTATTTTCACAAGTTAAGTCTACAACACCAAAAACATAGAAATTACACCTAAAAACTAGAAATTGTAAAGATGTTCAAATTTTAATGCTGAACACAAGACTTAAAATTTAATGCTATTTTTAATCACTAATACCTAATTTTAATTTAACTAAAAATAAAAATTCAAACTAAAATTAAATTATCATTACTGAAGCTTAATTTTAATTTAACTAAACTTAAACTTCAAACTAAAATTAAATTAACATTACCTAAGCATCAAGTTAAAATCAGATGAAAACTAATGAAACTTTAAATTAAAATTAACTGGCCTTTAAATCCAAATTCAAATTAATTAAATTTATAATTGCTTTAAGCAATTTCAACTTTCAAGGAAGGCTAGCAAGGATGTAAAAAAAATCACCAGCTTCAAGCAAATTCGCATGCTTCAAACTTCAGTGCATTACCAAATCATTCAAATTCTATATACTTTCAGTGAATTTCTTGAAAATCTATATGCCTCAATCAAGTGTATTATCAAATTCGCATGATTTAATTCAAGGCTTCAAAAAATTATGCAAAATAAAATAAAAAACTTGTAGAAATCCCACAAAAATTCAAACTAACGAGCTATTGATTGAACCTGGAAGCAAGAAGGCGGAGGCGTAGAGGCAAGGAGTCGCGGAAGTGGCAGCATGCTTTTTTCATCACTTGAGAGACTTTGTCAAAACAGGAAGTAGGTTAGGGTTTTTGCTTTTTTCCTTTTTGTCCCTGTTTATTTTTAGCGTCGATCTTGGTATTTTGTTGCCCAAATCATGGGTAGGGCAATTGCCTACCCGGCCCATACACTAGCTTTGTCACTGGGTTGAAGGATTCTCAATGATTATAGTCTGTTCGTTTGGATGGGTAGTATGAAATGAACAGACATATCAGGGACATTATTCTTAAAAAAGCGACAGTGATATAAGAAAAAAGCAAGGAGGGAAGCAACCATTGAGGTAAGAAATTGATACTTGTGAAAGAGTGGAGTCAGAACAGCAGGTTCCACATTTCTTTGTAATACGCTTAGCCTTAAGAAAAGTGTCCTTTTTGTTCATTTCATAGTTGCATGGAATAAATTCAAAAACTATATTGGTTTCAAGTGCATGTCTATGTTAGTGAGAGTAAAAATATATCAATGTGTACAAACAATCATGAATGAATGTCAGGTGCAACAAAATCATATTATTTTATCAAGACTAACAATTTTAGAGATTTTTAGCATCTCATCTACCCCTAAGCCAAGGAGGTCTTTAGCCTCCTTGTCAAAATAAATTATGGTTGTGGTCATAGTGGTATCAAATATGTCAATGTTAAGATGATACCAATAATCAAGTGAAACAGTCATTAAAATTTTAATCTCAAGTTTAACAATGGTAAGAAGAGTGGACGATCATACCTATTAGTTGGATTCTCTACAAGTCTATGACATTTTGTACAGAAATATTTCCAATCATCCAAATGTGCAGACCCTTTACACATAGCACACGATGGGTAGTTCCAAGAACTCAAAGTCCTCATTTTCATAACCATAATGCTACTAGGACCGACAATTGCTTTGTCATTTCATGTGAAAGAAGCAAAAGCCGTCAGATTTCTATTGGCCCCCTAATTTCAACAGTTTAAACCTAGATCCGCACAATCCGACTAATTATTTTTCGGTCATTCTAGAACTGTCCTTTTCATAACCATGGGGCTAACAAAATATTTTTTCTCCGATTACAGTTGAAAAGTTTAAAAAATTTCATAGAAAGTAAGGTGGATGGGTACGAACTACTAGAGTACATATTATTATTAAAGAAAAGGAGTATGAACAATAATTTGAAAGGTGTAAATTATGACTAGAAATAAAATGAAGAACATAAAAATGTTTATAACAACGTATATTGAATGGTTGTTTGAAAATAAAACTTAAAAAGGTGCACCTTTCCCAATATATTTTAACATACCAGATAGTTTGCTGCCCTAACATCAGTAATGAGATGTTTGATGGTTGCCTAAAAAGTTTCGACCTCAACTGATACTTTAGCACTTGAATTGTAGTTAATAAGTGTTAATTTTTTAGTCGTTGAGTACTCAGATTTGGGTAAAAAAGTGATAGTAACATATACAGTAAATATTTGTTGTTCTATATAGTCAAACAACATTTAGGAAGTAAGTACCTATCAAAAACTTCTTCAATCTGTGGAGTATTGATATTTAAATACAACGTTGTTGCTTTAGTAGAGTAATAAGTGAAAGAACAGAGCATAGTGTTAGTTGTACGATAAGCATTAAAAAGGAAATTTTACCAATATAGACTGGTTTTAGAACTTAATAACAACTTTAGGCCAGTTTTAAACTTATTTACATATTTAGACAACTTTTTTATTTTCTGGAATTTTGCATTGGCTATTTTCCAAAAATCGCCAACAAGAGATTTTCGAAAAATCGCCTAAAGGAAATTGCATATTTCCTAGTTGGCGACTTTTCGAAAATCGCTAATGTTACCAAGCATTTTGGTTTGGTCGATTTTTGAAAAACTGCCGAAATGCCTGTCTTCAGACCAGCAAGATCCACCATTCTTCTTCACTCTCAACTTTACCAAACTCACCACCAAATTCCTGAACCCTCTCAAACCCTACTTTTTCATAGAAAATCCAAAAAAATTCCGATTCTCATAAGATATAAAGAAAGCTTCTCAATAACTAGGCGTAATCTTCAGTACAAGGTAATGTTTATCGATTTATAATTTGTTTATAGTAACTAAAATCCTAATACGGAGCTGTTGTGTACTCTAATCAATGTTGACGTACTCGTAGTTGAACTAGACATGGATGATTGGCAAAATGTTACGATGATTGTGAAGCTCAAAGAGGCATTACGCATCTAAGTGATGTAGAATTTATTCCGGAAATGCAATTTGCGCCAATACAGCAAAAGTTCCATTCCAGAACATCATCTCTCAATACTCGCTTACGCGAAGTTGTAGCGAACCAAAGACCGAACAAGCAAATTTTCATTGAAGAGAAAATACTAAGTCCTGGTAATCATGTTGGTCCTACGCTACCGTCCGGTGCATATCCAGTTTGCCGATGTGGAGATGAATGTGTGTTTTATGAACAACTTGCTCTTGTCTGTTAACAGCAGGTTGATATTGGCGATTTTTCAAAAATCGCTTGTTGGCGATTTTTGGAAAATCTCTAGTTTCAACCTGCTGTTAACAGACAATGGCAAGTTGTTGCCTATAACACACATAAAACACAGAGACAGCAACACATAATTTGTCCAACAGCAGCACACAACATGACTTGTAATAAATAGCATTCGACAATTTGTCCAGTAGCAGCATACAACATGACTTGTAGAACACAAATGCAAAAAAAAGGCACATTACCCGTTTTTAAATTATACAAATGCAAATTAGAAAGTAGAGTTCAATTACATAGAAGTTAAATTATACAAACCCAACTATACAACAGTAGTACATCGCTTATGATTATGGCCTTGCACGCCGCATTTGCAACACTTATTTGTTTTGGACGATTGGCCCTCATCCATCACAGCTTTGATCCTTGTAGACCGTGGCCTCCCCGGTTGTCGTCTCACAGTCGGCAGCAATATCTGAGGACTGTTATATGTGCTCCAATATCTCCTATCACGCACGGGATGAACCTTGGGCTTATAAGCAGCTTTATAGCTGTCAATAGAGTACCAGCTTGATGCTAAGTCATGGTGTGCTCTATTAGGCCCACCTGTTTGCGCCGAACAAGCTGCCATTATAAGAGCACATGGTTTCTTCTACAGTATCAGAATATTGCATGTGCATGAGCAGTTGTTGCCGTCGATTATAACTTTGTATTCATCACTAAAGTAGTGAATTACCTGCCATTTAGTTTGGCTAAATCATACTAGTCTGCAGCGACGCGCTTCACTGGCCCTTTCTGCAATTTTGGCTTCCCACTTCGGAGTCAAGCGTGTCGCTAGTTCATCTGCAATTTGGCGACGCTTGCATAAATATTATACCGAGCAATAGAATGTTCGTGCAACCAAAGCCTTTACAGGTAACGATCTAGCTCCTTTCAATACACCATTAAAACTTTCAGACGCATTAGTTGTCATAACATGAAAGCATCCTCCATCGTCTTCGCACACAGCCCAGTTTTCTTCAAATTTTCCAAACTATGCTCAATCCACTCATGCACACGCTTGTTTGTTGCTTTGACCTCTTCTCTCATTTTCATGTACTCAACTACCTCGGACGTGCACGCTGCTGAATAAATTCACCCTGTCAATCGCTTATCTCTGAATCCTGCTACTTAGAAGTTGGCTTTTATATGCCTTGCACAATAATGATGTTTGTGCGGTTGTCGCCATTTTCCATGTAAAGCTTTTGGAATTCCTTTCATCCTATCTGATATGAATGTAATAAAACGACCGCGTACGCTATGTATGAATTCAAGCATGCAAGAAAAAAACCAACCTTAAGAATCACATGACTCTGATTCAACTACTACATATGCCTAACGAATAAGACAATCATCTGCATCTACCGCGGTTGCAACAAGCAATGTGCTTTTGTATTTACCATACAAGTGTGTCCCATCAACACATAACAAAGGCCGACATTGAAAAAAACCTGTAATGCAAGGCCCAAATTCCCAAAAGCACAATCAAACACCCCCACTTCATCATGTGTCACATGACCTATAGAGCCGGGGTTCGTTCTCTTTATCTCATCAAAGAACCGTGGTAAAGTCGAATATGATTCTACTCAATCACCATAAATTCTCTCTATTGCTTTGCTTAATGCTCTCCATGCTTTCATTTAACTTATGTTGATGAACAACTGATCGTGCACAAGCACTTGAACTATTCCAGCTAAAATATCCAAATCGGCTTTGACAAAAGACATGATTTTGTCACAAGAAATTTCGAAGTTGCTTTCTTATGGTTGGAATTAACTATTGGGTTGACACAAATGTGTTTTCTTGGATACTTCCAAATTTCCCACCATCGTGACTCGGATTTTTTCAAAACTATGGCATGTATCCTCCAAGGACAATTATCTTGAATGTTGCATATAGCGGTGTATTTTGTTTTGTTTGACTTTATTGGCTTGTATGAAACACCATGTAGAATTGACAATTCTGTTAGTTGTTTGAAAAAATTCTTTTTTGTCTCAAACACCATTCCAACACTAAAACCACCTTGAATGCAAGCAGTTGAAAATCGTTCGCTGGAAAATTGAAGATTAGCAACAACAGATCTTGCCAACATTTGAGCGGTGCAAAGATCATATTCCAAAGGCACTTCCATCTCTAGTTTATCTTTATCTATATCATTGTCACCTGTTGTAGGAAAGTCATAGTTCAACGGCTAATTGTTAACTTGCATTCTTTGTATCCAAGAGTCTTCATTAACATTCATGGAAGCAACGACCATGCTATCTACATGAGGTTCTTCACCCACTGCTTCATTCCCACTAATGTCCATATCATTGTCAAAATTTGCATACGGAGAATGGATGGATGGTCTAGCACTCCACTGCGCACCAGAATCGACTGCCATATACCTGATTGAAATATAGAAGCCAACTATGCGACAATACATACCAAATGAGATGAAAAATATAGCCCAATCTGTAAACATACCTTTGCTCATATTATATAGTTCAGATGGATTAGGAAACATTAACTACGACAAATTTTCATTAAGGTTCATCACATTCGTCATGCTGAATGCCTTGCTGTTGGAAGCTGTTTAAACTACAGCAAATCATAAGAAAATATAACTACATAACATTATATCTACCAATTCATTAAAAAAATGTTACCTCACACTCGTATTTGCATCCATATGTGGGTGGCAATAAATGTTGCTTTGTTGCGTAAATGGCTGCGAGTTTTCGTAAGGCATGAACCCATACTGCATAGATGAAGGACAGTACCTTGCATCGGTTTCATAAGGATTACTATAGCTAGGAGATACGTAGCCAGTAGATCGATCCACAGTCTCCAACATCTGTGTATAGTTTCCAATTCTAGTACTTGCAATAGGAGATGCCACCTGCCATTCTTCTTGTTGTTTTTTAACTTTCCCTACGTATAACTCAATAGATTTTGCAATAGCAGAAAACTTTACTTTTACATCATCATCGTCCGCTAATGCTATTGCTTTAGAACCCGAGTCCGTAGCCAGTTAACCACTAGTTCAATTTCAAATTCTTCTTTATTAGTCTTCGTCGTTTTGTACACAGCTTCTTTTAATTCCGTCAATTTGCAACTTTTCCGCACTCTTCCTGGTTTACAAATATCACCAAACATATTTACCACTTCTTTGATCAACGACAATTAGTTCACTATCGTGGTAGCAAAGCATAGGAACCATATTTTTCGCCATTCTACATATCAATATACAAATCTTTCAGTATGTACGCATTTAAACAATTTGTTGCCTTACGATAACACATTACTAAGTTTATCAAACTTCAAAAATTACACAAAAAATCTAGGGTTTACTGATTTTACCTTTAACTTGATGAACTTTGCTAAGCAACGTCGACTAGATCTATAAATTTAGAACTCAACCAAAGTTTTAAAGAGTATAAATATTGATTTCAGAATAGAGCTACCATTAGAGATATTTTTTTTAAGTTTTTCGGTAAAGGTGGAAGTAAGAGAGGAAGGTTGGGCGCTGGTTGGTTTATTTTAGTTTTTTGGCAATTTTTCAAAAAACCTCCAGAGCAAAAGCTTTGCACCGTTGGCGATTTTCGAATAGTTGCCAACTAGGAAATATGCGATTTCCTTTAGGCGATTGGCGCCAATGCAATAGTCCAAAAAAAAGTGGTCTAAATCTGTAAATAAGTTTAAAGATGGCATAAAGTTGTTATTAAGTTCTAAAACTAACCTATATTTGTATAATTTCCAATTTTAAATTGTAAACATACTACCAAAATTAGGATTGTCAATAAGTACTCAGATTTGGATAAAAAAGTGATAGTAACATATACAGTAATTATACGTTGTTCTATATAGTCAAACAATATTTAGGAAGTAAGTACCTGTCAAAAACTTCTTCAATTTTTGGAATATTGATATTTAAATACACCTTTGATGCTTTAGTAGAGTAATACGTGAAAGAACCTAGAATATAGCATAGTGTTAGTTGTACGATAAGCATTAAAATTTTAAATTGTAAACATACTTCCAAAAGTAGGACTGTCAATGAGTACTTGAAAAATCCCAACTCTGTCCGTATCCGAAATATGAAAAATTATGTGATATTCGAAAAATAGATAACGATACGGATATGGTTATATCTATATCCGATAATTATCCGTCTGCATTATAGTTTTTTAATGTATTTTAGTACATAAATTGATTATCGTTTACTATTTTATCCTGCTAACAAAATTAATATGTATATAAAATCAATTTTTTCCATTTAAATTTATTTTTCTTAGTGTATTTATTAGTTTTTATATATTTAGCACAAAATTGGATTTATAATAAATCAAAATTTTCTATTTATTTGTTTAGATTTATTGGTCGTGAACTGATCGAAGAATATCTGATAAATATCAAATATTTGTATGCATCCGTAGATACGGATATCCGATATTCGAAAATGATTTCGAATGCAGATACAGAAATGACAATATCTGTATCCGAAAGTGTCAGTTTATAGGCCTACCCAAAAGTAGACACAATTGTTGATGTAAGAACAACGAGAATGGGATGCACATAGGTATCGAGCAAAGTCTCATCCACTAGATTTTTTATCTGACCATAGACACAACAACTTCTGTTCCACTGTGTCAAAATTCAATTTAGTATAGACATTCAAAATAATAAGATAGTTAAAAGTACAAACTCAAACTTAATTATTTCCAGATACAGCTCTCTTTTAACAGTTTTCATCTCAGCTCTCTTTGTGATGTGAAGAATGGCGGATAACCTATGTTGATAACATAGGATACCACCAACATCTAAACAGTTCATGGAAAAAAATGTCATAGATCTTGGAATAATAAAATGCACATCACCAAAGGTTAAATAGTCCGAATTGAATTTAAGTCATACTAGTAAGTTGCCCCTTTTTATCAACCCAGGAATATAACACACTTTCATCAACAAAGCTGAACTTGTACCTAAAAATATCATCTACCACATCGGTCACCCTTGTAACACGGTATCAGTCCTAATTACCATGATCCAATCTTCATCAACAACTTTATAATTGATTTGGAATTTTGAACATTGAACGTGTAATGTCGTACACTGCCTCTTGTAAGGAAAATTAAACGCTTCCTTTCCCATTATGTGGTCATTAATAGGAATATTTTCCTTTCCTATAATATGGTCATTAATAGGAATATGTAAGGAAATCATTCATAATAATGACCACATAATGGGAAAGGTAACGTTTAATTTTCCTTACAGTCTCCCACTTAGTCAATAGAAAGATCCATTAGTGTTTTCATACTAAGACCATAAGGCGTGCATAATATGTTAAACAATTCATTAGTCGGTTATCATAAGTGCCTTGGCTAATCTAGTAGTCAATTGGAGTCTTGGCCTGTACACATTATTTTGCAACATGCTTACTTCCATGTACTACAACAATGGCAACTTTGGTAACTTGGCCGTAAATGAGATTAACTTACTTGTAACCTTATGTCTTGAAGTAAAGATTGTTTCTGTTGTCATTCATCTAAACATAAATGTGTACATAATAGAAAACAGAAATAACAAATGTTAAAAAAAATATTAAGTGCTAAATAATTGTTATGCTCAAATACAAAATTAAATGACATAAAATAATAATAATTTGGAACTATCTGCAAGACCAATACTTTTAGTATCTTTGAAAAGACTTTCGAGGTAGTCCTTTCATGAATATGTCTACCGGTTGTAAGTCTATACTTATCGACTCACCAACAATATTCTTCAGTTGAACATCTTGTTTCAGTAATAGGTATTAGGTCCATGTGTTTTGAATCCTTGGTTATCCTATCATGCTGGGAGAAAAAGGTTGCAGCTTCATTATCACAGTGGATAGTTAGTGGCTTAGAGATAAAACATAAAGTGCAACCTATGAGACAAAACTACGCTTCCATGTTCCCTGAATTGAAGCCTCATAACATGCCACGTATTCAGCCATCATGGTGGATCCGAAAAGCAACTTGAATTTCTGGCTTCTCCGTGATATTGCACCTCCACATAATTGATAGACATTGCCAAGTGTGCAAATCCTGGTGTTAGGATATCCAACAAGGTCTAAATCTGAATAACTAGCCATCTGTGGGTGACTAGATTTTATATATGTGAGCATGTAATTCCTTGTTCATTTTAGGTATCTCGATACTTTCTTTGCATCCTTCCAATGTGTGATTCATGGGTTACTTTGAAATCTAACCAACATACCAACAGCATGTAACGACCCGTATTTTACGGATCGAAACATCGTAAAACAGTTGACAATTGGTCGCATTGTTGATAAGTCGTCTAGAGTCTAAGTCTTAGGTCGTAGGAAGGTTTAGAGCGACCTAGGCATTGTTGATAAGTCGTGGAGAAGTTAGGTCGTATGGGGTGGCTTAGGTCGAGTGAACGACTTAAGGGAAATGACCGACTTAGGACGTATACGACTTAAGGTATTGGGCGACCTAAGGAATGGGATGACTTGTAGAAGTTGGCGACCTAGTAGTCTGGGCGAGTTAAGGGCTTAGGTCGCATAGGAAATAGGTCGAGTTATAGTTTAGGTCGTTCGAGCGACTTAAGGCTAATGGGGTAAGTCGTTAAAGTTTAGGTCGTAGACGACCTAAGGGATGAGCAGGGTAGAAGTCTTAAGGAAGAAAAGCGACCTAAGGATTTTTAGTTAGGTCGAGTGAACGACTTATAGAATGTAGCGACCTAGTATATTGGAGCGACCTATAGGGTAAGCGACCTAAGAGTTAGCGAGTTAACAACCCAGTATTTAGCGACCTAGTGGTTAGCATGTTAGCATAGTTAGGTCGTTAGACGACCTAAGAATGTTAGGTCGCATAAGTTGTTAGGTCGCATAAGTTGGTAGGTCGCGTGAGTAGTTAGGTCGCGTGAGTTATTAAGTCGTAACTCGTTGAGTCCTGGTTCGCGCGCGCGTGTGTTTTGGCTTAAGTCGTAGACGACTTAGGAGTTAGGTCGCGTGTTTGCTAAGTCGTAGGTCACGTGATGTTTTAGGTCGCGTGAAGGCTTAAAGTGTAGGTCGCTGGGTGTTAGGTCGTGAGCGACCTAGGAGTTGAGTCGTATGTGCGCTAAGCTGCAGTTGTCTGTTAGGTCGTGCGCATTGTTACGTCGAAGAGTTTCTTAGGTCGTAGGTCGTAGGTCGTGGACGACCTAAGGGCGAGCGACCTAAAAATCAGCCTATAAATAGAAGGGTTTTTCTCACTTTTTGGGATCCGGATTTCGAAGCAACGAAGTGCTGCCATTTTGAGAGCTCGACTTCTACACTTCTTCACTTCTTTTCTCCACTTTAATCTTGTGCTTCCATCCATCCAAATCGAAGATCAAGTTGAAGATTCAAGAGTTTATCTTCATCCATTGAAGTGAAATTTCTTCGTTTGAAGCGGATTGGTGATAGATCGAGCTAGATCCTTCGCTGTCCAGATCTGAAGCGTGTTGATTTGGGGTTGTTTACGTGATATGGTGGGTGGTGATTATCTCTCACGCGGATCCAAAGGAGTATATCGGATCGTTGGTTTGACTTGGTGTTAAAATAGTGATTTCCATGCATTTTCCTAATCATATGTGTAGATCCATATAGATTCATTGTTCATGATGATTTGACATCCATTTTTACTACATGTTAACCTATGCAAGTTCATTCATCAAGATTATAGAGACATTGCTCATGTTTTCATGCTTGTTAGACTTTTGACTCTTTAATTACGAAATTGCCATTATTGTTATAATTGTCTATTTAGCTCATATTTGAATGCTTGTTTACTTGGATTAATGTTTGACTTGGTTGATTGCTATGAATTAGATGATTGATGATTTGATTTAGACCGAAGATGATTCAAAAGCTAAGAGAAAGGCTATTGAATTGGGAAAGCTGCTTGTGGCATACGTAGCGGATGATGAAGCTCTTATGCATAGATTTGATGATGATGTTGAGATGAAGCTTTGCGAGGATGTGATGAAGCGAAGCATGATATGAGATAGTCTTGGTCTAATCCAGACGGGATCATTCCAAGCATGTTGATAATTCGGTGAAATGGTTCGAGTTTGAGGATAATGGTTTGCTCGAGAGGCGCTTGAGCTAGTATGGGAATAGTCGTCGAGGAGGATGACTAGAAGGCTGAGATCTCATCGTTGTTGAAGGTTCTAGCATGCTCAAAGCAAGAGTACGTTGGGTAGATTCGATAGTCCCTGAAGGCTACGGATTGGTAGTCAAGTACTCTGGGCAGATTCGATAGTCCTAGGCACGGGTCACGATGACGTGCGGGAGTAATGTCTAGAACCGGGGTTTCCATTAGCCCTTGACCGACGGCTGAAAGAATGTGCCGGTCATTCAATTAACGGTGATATCGAAGCAATGATAAGAGTGATAGCTAGAGTCATGGATGTTTGGTTGTATCGTCATTTGGGCTCAAGAGCGGTATTGTCTGGGTGCTTATCTGATCTTGGTTTAGGCCTTGGGGGTTTGTACTTGGAAAACATCGCCCTTGACTCGAGTGATAATTGCTTTACTTTAAATTGTGTGCTCTGCTATGTTTGCTTCTGCTTTGTGTGTGTCTGGGGGCTATCACTGTAGAAAGAGGTGGAGTGGGAGGGTTGTATTCCTATTCCTTTTCCTTTATGCTCTTTTGGTATGTTGTTAGTTAATTTATTGCTCACTAAGACTATTGTCTAACTCAAGGCTTTATGTTTTAACTCTTATTGCCTTGGGCTGTTCGTCCATTTTGGGACGGGAAGACTAGGTAGCAGGTGACAGGTGCTGTTCTTGCTTTCCACGGTGTTGATATCGAAGACGAGCTGGAGGGTTGCATATTATCTTCTTATTATATGTACTAGGTGTTCCGCTGTTTGTATTTTCTCTGAGTGTTATGTAGTGAGGCTTGTTGTATTGACTATTCTGATGTTGTATTCAACTATTATGAAGTTTTATTGATGAGATTCTATTCTGTGAAGCTTCACTATATGTATGTTCTATTGTATTTTGTTCATGCGCTGTGAGTAATACGATAGATTCTGTTGTTTTTAATTTACCCTGACAATCGTCCATGACTGCCTGGCACACTTTACAGCGCACTTTCTCTAGGTTCAGTGCAGGGGTTATGGGTGGTCGTCACATTTGGTATCAGAGCTTTGGTTAATCGATTTTACCCAACGCTCGCTGACGTAACTACGTATGAGAGACGTAATTGTATTTTGATGGATGATTACTATATATAATATAGTAGCTTAGTAGAGTTTGAGTCCTTTATGCAGTTGTTTCTCTAGTGTGCTAATCATTCCTTTTTATATATATTGAGAATGAGTCGAAGAGGGAGACCAGCTGCTAGGGAAGGCCGTGCTACTGAAGGGGCTGCTGATTATGCTGCTATGTTCGAAGCTATGATGACTTCGATCATGAGAAGGATACCAGTTCCGGGGGCAGCAGTATATGTTGGAGTTCAAGTTCAAACTCCAAAACCAGTGGATTTTGCTAAGCTGTGTAAGGGCTACACTGTTCTTGGAGGAAAAGTTTTCTTAGGGACAGAATCGACCATTGAAGTCCAGAGGTGGATAGATGCTTGTAGAAGGATCTTTCGTGATTTGGGAATTGAGGATGCAACTAAGAGGAAGTTAGCATCAAGACAGCTTCAAGGGAGAGCTTCTGATTGGTGGAACTCTATTACCATCAATACTCCAGAGGAAGAGATTACTTGGGAGCAATTCCAAGCCAGATTTGAAGCTAAGTTCATTTCTACTGCTCAGAAGTCTATTCTGTTCAAGAAGTTTGTGGAGCTCAAGCAAGGTGGAAGACCAGTTCTTGAGTATGTTTATGATTTTGAAGCTTTGTCAAAGTATGCCTGATCGTATATTGAATCTGCATATTAGAAGAATGAGAAGTTTGTAACAGGCTTGGACAGTTATCTTGGGAGGCAGTTAGTGGATCATTTGGACGATTCATTTGAGAAGCTTGTGGAGAAAGCTCTCAGGCATGAGAGTCTGTTTCCTAAGGAAGGATCTGTTGTTGCTGTAACCAGGGAAGAGTCTAAACCCTAGTAGGGTGGAAACAAGAAGAGGAAGCAGCAGCAGCAGAAGGGTAAGGATGGCCAGAAGAAGCCGAAGGGCGAAGTGACTTGCTACAATTGTCAGCAGAAGGGCCATTTCTCTAAGGATTGTAAGAATCCGAAGGTACCGATGAAGTGTCACAACTGTGACAAGCCGGGGCATATCAAGAGGAATTATCCAGAACCGCGGAAGGACAAGCAGATTGTGCAAGCTTATGCTTTAGGAGCTGTTCCATCGTCTTCGAAAGCTCCTACCGCTGAAGAGAAAGGAAAGAGTGTGGTGGTTCAAGGTACTCTTTTCCTATGTGGTGTTCCAGTTAGAGTGTTATTTGATACTGGGGCGTCGCATTCGTTTATTTGTAATGAACTTGTAGGCCGGTTAGGTTTGGAACCAGATATTGTTGATAGGCCATTGGTTGTGACTAATCCAGTACGGGGTTCGTCTTGTTTGTGTATGATATGCCATGGTCTGATTGTGTCGAGTCATGATTGCTCTTTTGTTTGTGATTGTTTTGTTCTGAACTTTGCGGGGTTCGGAATTATTTTGGGTATGGACTGGCTTAGGAAGTATGCGGCAAGGTTGATTGTGAAAGGTTGGAGGTGACAGTCGAGAATGTGGAGGGGCGAAAGATTGTGATACGATGTAAGCATGAAGAAGGCGTCTTCATGAGCTTCATGTATTCGCTGGTTGTTCCACGGGATGGACTGTCATCTGTGCCAATCGCTAATGGATTTGAGGATGTCTTTGACGAGGTCAAAGGGTTACCGCCGCATAGAGAGATCGAGTTTCGTATAGATCTAGTTGAAGGTGCCAGACCTGTTGTGATGCCTCTTAGGCGGATGGCGCCTAGGGAACAGTAGGAGTTGAGGGTGCAGGTTGATGATCTTTTGCAGAAAGGATTCATTCGGCATAGTGTGTCCGAATGGGGTGCACCAGTTGTGTTTGTAACCAAAGCGGATGGGTCGTTGAGGTTGTGTGTGGATTATCGTGAGCTGAATAAAGTGACTAAGAAGAACAAGTATCTGTTGCCGAGAATAGATGACTTGTTTGATCAGCTTCACGAAGCTAAGGTGTTTTCTCAGATGGATTTGGCAACGGGATTTCACCAGTTGAGAGTAGCTAAGGATAGTGTGCCGAAGACTGCTTTTCGGACACCATCCGGTTTCTTTGAGTGGCTGGTAATGCCGTTTGGATTGACTAACGCCCCAGCATATTTTGTGGATCTTATGAATAGAGTGTTCAGAGATCAGTTGAACAAGTTCGTACTTGTGTTCGTGGATGATATTCTGATTTATTCTAGAACTGAGGAAGAGCACAAGACGCACTTGCGTATTGTTTTGGAAATCTTACGGAAACATCAGCTGAAGGCTAAGTTTTCGAAGTGTCACTTCTGGAAGAGTGAAGTGAGGTTCTTAGGCCATGTTATCTCTGGAAGTGGAATAGCGGTTGATCCCGCTAAAGTGGCAGCAATCCAGGATTGGGTTAGACCTAAGAATGCATCGGATGTGAGAAGTTTTCTTGGATTAGCAGGATATTATCGTCGATTTATCAAAGACTTCTCCAAGATAGCTGCACCGTTAACAGGATTGACGAAGAAGAACCAAGTGTTCAGATGGGATGCAAAGTGTGAGCAAGCTTTCAGAATCCTTAAAGAGCGATTTACGAGTGCTCCTATTTTGACTACTCCAAGTGGGAATGATGAGATGGTGGTTTACACCGACGCATGTGGTACAGGACTTAGAGCAGTGCGGATGCAAAAAGATAAAGTTGTTGCGTATGCAAGTCGACAACTGAAGCCGCATGAGAGGAATTACCCGACTCATGATTTGGAGTTAGCGGCGATTGTTTTTGCTCTGAAGATGTGGAGACATTATCTATTGGGAGTTCGATTCGAGTTGTTTACAGATCATAAGTCGTTGAAGTATCTTTTCTCCCAAAAGGATTTGAATCTTCGGCAGCAACGATGGCTAGAGTTTTTAGCATCATATGACTTTGGTATAGCCTATACTCCGGGAAAGGGTAACGCAGTGGCAGATGCGTTAAGTCGAAGACATGCAGGATTGGGAGCCATGTTTTCAGAATGGAAGAATCTCGAGTATTTAGCTGGATTTGACTTCAGGCCCAGATGTGAATTGGAACCTGAGATGTTGGCAAACTTATCGATAAGACCGACTCTTGTGGAGAGAATTGGCGAGAGCCAAAAGCGAGACGATAAGCTTGTCAGGATTATCCGTGAATTGGAATCTGGATTGGATCCAGAAAAGGATAAAGGATTCGAGGTCGATCGAGAGGGTTGGCTTCGGAAGCAAGGACGACTAGTTGTTCCCGATATAGATGAATTGAGGAGTGAAGTTCTGAAGGAAAGTCATCACTCGAAGCTGACAATTCATCCAGGTGGAAATAAGATGTATCGAGATATGAAGAGAACCTATTACTGGGAAGGTATGAAGAAGGATGTTGGAAATTTTATGTCCAACTGTATGAACTGCCAGTTGGTAAAAGCCGAACAGAAGAAGCCAAGTGGATTGCTTCAGCCATTAGAAGTTCCTACGTGGAAGTGGGAGCAGATATCGATGGATTTTATTGATGGGTTACCTAGAACAAGAACGGGAAATGAAGGGATTTGGGTCATTGTAGATCGTTTGACTAAGAGTGCAAGATTCATTCCTGTTCGATCGACTAGGACTACACCAAAGTTGGCCGAGTTGTATGTTAAGTGGATAGTTCGATTCCATAATATTCCGAAGAGTATAGTGAGCGATCGAGACCCATTGTTCACTAGTGGATTTTGGAAGAGCTTCCAGGAAGTTTTGGGAACCGAGTTGTGTTTGAGTACAGCTTATCATCCTCAAACAGATGGTCAGACCGAGAGAGTCAACCGAGTTTTGGAAGATCTTCTTAGGGCTTGTGTTTTGGATTTTGGAGGATCATGGGAAGATCATCTTCATTTGGTGGAATTTTCGTATAACAACAGTTACCAGTCAAGCATTGGTATGGCACCTTATGAGGCATTGTATGGGAGACCGTGTAACTCTCCGACATGTTGGTTAGAGACAGGAGAAAAGCTGATGCTTGGGCCAGAGATGATTCGACAGACTTCGGATTGTATAGAGATTATTCGGCAACGAATGAAGGCAGCCCAAGATCGACAGAAGAGTTATGCCGATAAGAGTCGTAAGGATTTGGAATTCGACGTTGGTGATATGGTTTTTGTGAAGATTTCTCCACTGAAGAATGTTATTCGATTCGGGAAGAAAGGGAAATTGACCCCGAGATTTGTTGGACCATTCCCGATCATCGAGCGAATTGGAAAGCTCGCCTATAGATTGGAGTTACCAGAGAAGATGTCGGGTGTGCACAATGTTTTTCACGTATCGTATCTACGGAAGTATGTGCACGACTCGAATACAGTCGTTTCTGCTGATAGCTGTGAAGATTTTGAAGTTGATCCAATTGATAGAAGACCTCGTAAGCCGCTTCGTGTTGTGGAAACCGACACGAAACAGCTTAGGAGGAAGATAGTTAAGTTGCTCAAGATACAATGGAGCGACGATGATAACGACTGTACATGGGAGGTGGAAGAGAGGATGAAAGCAGCTCATCCCGAACTCTTCAAGGTATGGCCCTAAGGTGTCATGTCATCTAATGACATTGTAACTTGTTCTAAGTCTTAGAATTCCGCATGCTAAGCTAGAATTGGATGCATGGTTTATTGATTGCTATGGATGGTAGGCATGCAGAATAGTCTTTGATTGCTCTGTTTGTTTGGAATTTTGGGGGCGAAATTTCTAAGGGGGAGAGAATGTAACGACCCGTATTTTACGGATCGAAACATCGTAAAACAGTTGACAATTGGTCGCATTGTTGATAAGTCGTCTAGAGTCTAAGTCTTAGGTCGTAGGAAGGTTTGGAGCGACCTAGGCATTGTTGATAAGTCGTGGATAAGTTAGGTCGTATGGGGTGGCTTAGGTCGAGTGAACGACTTAAGGGAAATGACCGACTTAGGAAGTATACGACTTAAGGTATTGGGCGACCTAAGGAATGTGATGACTTGTAGAAGTTGGCGACCTAGTAGTCTGGGCGAGGTAAGGGCTTAAGTCGCATAGGAAATAGGTCGAGTTATAGTTTAGGTCGTTCGAGCGACTTAAGGCTAATGGGGTAAGTCGTTAAAGTTTAGGTCGTAGACGACCTAAGAGATGAGCAGGGTAGAAGTCTTAAGGAGGAAAAGCGACCTAAGGATTTTTAGTTAGGTCGAGTGAACGACTTATAGAATGTAGCGACCTAGTATATTGGAGCGACCTATAGGGTAAGCGACCTAAGAGTTAGCGAGTTAACAACCCAGTATTTAGCGACCTAGTGGTTAGCATGTTAGCGTAGTTAGGTCGTTAGACGACCTAAGAATGTTAGGTCGCATAAGTTGTTAGGTCGCATAAGTTGGTAGGTCGCGTGAGTAGTTAGGTCGCGTGAGTTGTTAAGTCGTAACTCGTTGAGTCCTGGTTCGCGCGCGTGTGTGTTTTGGCTTAAGTCGTAGACGACTTCGGAGTTAGGTCGCGTGTTTGCTAAGTCGTAGGTCGCGTGATGTTTTAGGTCGCGTGAAGGCTTAAAGTGTAGGTCGCTGGGTGTTAGGTCATGAGCGACCTAGGAGTTGAGTCGTATGTGCGCTAAGCTGCAGTTGTCTGTTAGGTCGTGCACATTGTTAGGTCGAAGAGTTTCTTAGGTCATAGGTCGTAGGTCGTGGACGACCTAAGGGCGAGCGACCTAAAAATCAGCCTATAAATAGAAGGGTTTTTCTCACTTTTTGGGATCCGGATTTCGAAGCGACGAAGTGCTGCCATTTTGAGAGCTCGACTTCTACACTTCTTCACTTCTTTTCTCCACTTTAATCTTGTGCTTCTATCCATCCAAATCGAAGATCAAGTTGAAGATTCAAGAGTTTATCTTCATCCATTGTAGTGAGATTTCTTCGTTTGAAGCGGATTGGTGATAGATCGAGCTAGATCCTTCGCTGTCCAGATCTGAAGCGTGTTGATTTGGGGTTGTTTAGGTGATTTGGTGAGTGGTGATTATCTCTCACGCGGATCCAAAGGAGTATATCGGATCGTTGGTTTGACTTGGTGTTAAAATAGTGATTTCCATGCATTTTCCTAATCATATGTGTAGATCCATATAGATTCATTGTTCATGATGATTTGACATCCATTTTTACTACATGTTAACCTATGCAAGTTCATTCATCAAGATTATAGAGACATTGCTCATGTTTTCATGCTTGTTAGACTTTTGACTCTTTAATTACGAAATTGCCATTATTGTTATAATTGTCTATTTAGCTCATATTTGAATGCTTGTTTACTTGGATTAATGTTTGACTTGGTTGATTGCTATGAATTAGATGATTGATGATTTGATTTAGACCGAAGATGATTCAAAAGCTAAGAGAAAGGCTATTGAATTGGGAAAGCTGCTTGTGGCATACGTAGCGGATGATGAAGCTCTTATGCATAGATTTGATGATGATGTTGAGATGAGGCTTTGCGAGGATGTGATGAAGCGAAGCATGATATGAGATAGTCTTGGTCTAATCCAAACGGGATCATTCCAAGCATGTTGATAACTCGGTGAAATGGTTCGAGTTTGAGGATAATGGTTTGCTCAAGAGGCGCTTGAGCTAGTATGGGAATAGTCGTCGAGGAGGATGACTAGAAGGCTGAGATCTCATCGTTGTTGAAGGTTCTAGCATGCTCAAAGAAAGAGTACGTTGGGCAGATTCGATAGTCCTTGAAGGCTACGGATTGGTAGTCAAGTACTCTGGGCAGATTCGATAGTCCTAGGCACGGGTCACGATGACGTGCGGGAGTAATGTCTAGAACCGGGGTTTCCATTAGCCCTTGATGGACGGCTGAAAGAATGTGCCGGTCAATCAATTAACGGTGATATCGAAGCAATGATAACAGTGATAGCCAGAGTCATGGATGTTTGGTTGTATCGTCATTCGGGCTCAAGAGCGGTATTGTCTGGGTGCTTATCTGATCTTGGTTTAGGCCTTGGGGGTTTGTACTTGGAAAACATCGCCGTTGACTCGAGTGATAATTGCTTTACTTTAAATTGTGTGCTCTGCTATGTTTGCTTCTGCTTAGTGTGTGTCTGGGGGCTATCACTGTAGAAAGAGGTGGAGTGGGAGGGTTGTATTCCTATTCCTTTTCCTTTATGCTCTTTTGGTATGTTGTTAGTTAATTTACTGCTCACTAAGACTGTTGTCTAACTCAAGGCTTTATGTTTTAACTCTTATTGCCTTGGGATGTTCGTCCATTTTGGGACGGGCAGACTAGGTAGCAGGTGACAGGTGCTGTTCTTGCTTTCTACGGTGTTGATATCGAAGACGAGCTGGAGGGTTGCATATTATCTTCTTATTATATGTACTGGGTGTTCCGCTGTTTGTATTTTCTCTGAGTGTTATGTAGTGAGGCTTGTTGTATTGACTATTCTGATGTTGTATTCAACTATTATGAAGTTTTATTGATGAGATTCTATTCTGTGAAGCTTCACTATATGTATGTTCTATTGTATTTTGTCCATGCGCTGTGAGTAATACGATAGATTCTGTTGTTTTTAATTTATCCTGACAATCGTCTATGACTGCCTGGAACACTTTACAGCGCACTTTCTCTAGGTTCAGTGCAGGGGTTATGGGCGGTCGTCACACAGCATGACTGATGTCAAGCCTGGTACAAACCTGTGAATACATCAAACTCCCTTCAAGAGATGCATAAAGATATTTCGTCATTTGTTCTTGTTTCATAAGAGTCTTTGGGCACTGCTCAAGAAAGTTTGTCTCCTTTATGTAGTGGGACAGGACTAAAGGAACAATTTTCCATGCCAAATATCTGAAGGACTTTTTCAATATATATGCCTTTTGAGACAATCCTAGAAATCCTTCTAATCTAACATGGAATATTTCTATTCCTATCACATAGGAAGCCTCACCCATATCTTTTATTTCAAAGTTTGTTAAGAGATAATTCTTAGTTTCACATATTAAACCAATGTCATTGCAAACTAATAATAGGTCATCAACATACATAACAAAAATTATGAACTTGCTCCTACTGAACTTGAGATATATACAAGGGTAAACTATGTTTTCTATGAAATCAAAAGCAGTGATGATTTAATGAAGATTTAGATACCATTTCCTTGAAGCTTGTTTCAGTCCATAGATTGATTTCCTAAGTTTTTAGACCATGTGTAACGATCCTAGATTTTAATTTAATTTAAATTGATAATTAAATAAATTTTTGAATAAAAAATTGTACAAATTGATTTTTAATGGAGGCGAGTTTCCCCGAATCCAAATAAATTTGGTATAAATCATTTAAATTTAAAATTATTGTATATATATGTGTATATATGTATTTGGGCATATATGAGTGAATTTGAAAATAATAAATATATAGATATCTATTTGACTTGAATTTAAATTGTAAATAAATGGTTTAATAATAATAAATAATAATAAAGATTAGGATTGATGGTTAATAATAATTTGAGTTTATAAATTAAAAATATAAAGTGATTACATTAGAGAAATTTTAACAACATATAAAAATATAGAGAGAGATATAATATAATAAGTATTAAAGTAAAAAATAAACAACGTAATTAAAATAGAAATTGTTTAGAGTATAAAGTAAGAAATACATATGTAATTGGAAATAGAAAAAGATAATTAAGGCAAGTGTAGGCAAGATAAAAAGAGAAAATAAAATATCTACAAAACAGGCTGCACCCATAAAAAGAAATACATTTAAAAATGAATAAGTGTAGACAAATATGAATCAAGTAAATATGTATGTGTAGTAGTATATAAGACAACATTCTGTTCATCTATGTACAAACTAAAATAAGAAACAAAATAAAAATATCAATATCTATGAAGCATATAAAACAATTAACAAGAAAGAAGACATGAAGGACATAAGCATGTAATGCCATCTTCTCAGCATGTACAAGAATCATCTTCTCAGCCGAAAATATCTATGTACATAAGTACAATAGCATAGGTAGGCAAGTAAAATAAGCATGTAAATAAGTATGCAGGTAAGAATCCAAGTGTATAAACAAAGTAAAAATATAATACATCTATGTACAAAGAAGGAAAGTATGATACATAAGGTACATTAGCATTTAATGCTTTCCATCCTAGCACAAAACAAAGCCTGTTCGGAAATGCTTTCAGCCCCTAAAGAAAATAAAAATCTCTGAATTGTTGTGTACTTGAACAATAAACAATTCTCTTTATACTTGTTTTATTTATCAACTTGCCTCATTTCATTTCGTATACAAAAAACCTAGCAAGTTTCTTCTCATTTTTGTTCATTTAAACAAATGAAACCTGGAATCAACTAAGCAATATAAAGATCCAAGCTTTCAAATTTACAGTTCAAACATTTCAGTTTTAATGTTTCAAAGCCAGTTCAAAGTTTTCAAGAATCAAGTCAACAAAAATATGCAAGTTCTCACATTCCAGTTTCAAGTATTCCTGTTTTCAAAAAAAAAGAACAAGCTTTCTGTTTTAAAAAGTCAGGTGAGTAAACTTTTAAACTAAACTTAAATAACCTGTGAATTCTGTGTTAATGGTTGTTTATATGTATGTGTTATAAGCTCCGGCGACTCGGATTTGAACGGTCGAATCTACGGCATTCGAGTACGATGTAAAGTATGGATGTCGATTTTCGAATGCGAAAATCTGAGACGCTACATTTGGTATCAGAGCTAAGGTTGAACTTTAGCTCAGGAGTATAACACGTTAAGTAGCTCATTTGAGATAGAGTGAAGTAAACTCTAGAATGAGTAATCCCTAAGATATCAGTCTGAACGTCTCAATAAATTCTCTTACTATCCACAGATAGTGAGTATAAGTACAAGAAGAAGACGAGATAGGGGACAGGGAAGTACGACTATAAATGGTCAATACCCTGCAATAGTGGAAACAATTTTCTTATCAATCTCCTTTGATTCTTTTCCAAATTCTTTTCATTTCTTCGTACCAGCTACAAGAAGAAGTTTCGGTGTGATGATGGTTCTACGAATCGTTGTAGAAAATTTTTACTTCGTATCTTCATCGGTTTCTTATCAGATTTTTGATTCAAACTTTAAATAAATTTGAAATTTGGAATTGAAATTTTAAATAAATTGGAAATTTTAAATTGAGTTAAATTGATTAATAGAATATGGGGCTAAAATTTGAAGTGTATCGATAAAACGATTTCATTTGAAACCCAATTTTGAAATTCTATTGAAATTCTTGTGAATACCAAATCCGAAGAGGAACAAATTGGTATGTATTCTGAGATATTCCGACTTGAGTTTGGAATTCATATCGTAAGTTTGAGGAATTATAGGAGATCGAATCTGTCTATCTCTGTGTTGTTTTCGTGCCTGCGAATTTCGAGGAAGAAATTATTTTAAGGGGGGAAGTTTGTAACGACCCTAGATTTTAATTTAATTTAAATTGATAATTAAATAAATTTTTGAATAAAAAAATATAAAAATTGATTTTTAATGGAGGCGAGTTTCCCCGAATCCAAATAAATTTGGTATAAATCATTTAAATTTAAAAATATTGTAAATATTGTATATATATGTGTATATATGTATTTGGGCATATATGAGTGAATTTGAAAATAATAAATTTATAGATATCTATTTGACTTGAATTTAAATTGTAAATAAATGGTTTAATAATAATACATAATAATAAAGATTAGGATTGATGGTTAATAATAATTTGAGTTTATAAATTAAAAATATAAAGTGAATACATTAGAGAATTTTAACAACATATAAAAATATAGAGAGAGATATAAGATAATAAGTATTAAAGTAAAAAATAAACAACGTAATTAAAATAGAAATTGTTTAGAGTATAAAGTAAGAAATACATATGTAATTGGAAATAGAAAAAGATAATTAAGGCAAGTGTAGGCAAGATAAAAAGAGAAAATAAAATATCTACAAAACAGGCTGCACCCATAAAAAGAAATACATTTAAAAATGAATAAGTGTAGACAAATATGAATCAAGTAAATATGTATGTGTAGTAGTATATAAGACAATATTCTGTTCATCTATGTACAAACTAAAATAAGAAACAAAATAAAAATATCAATATCTATGAAGCCTATAAAACAATTAACAAGAAAGAAGACATGAAGGACATAAGCATGTAATGCCATCTTCTCAGCATGTACAAGAATCATCTTCTCATCCGAAAATATCTATGTACATAAGTACAATAGCATAGGTAGGCAAGTAAAATAAGCATGTAAATAAGTATGAAGGTAAGAATCCAAGTGTATAAACAAAGTAAAAATATAATACATCTATGTACAAAGAAGGAAAGTATGATACATAAGGTACATTAACATTTAATGCTTTCCATCCTAGCACAAAACAAAGCCTGTTCGAAAATGCTTTCAGCCCCTAAAAAAATAAAAATCTCTGAATTGTTGTGTACTTGAACAATAAACAATTCTCTTTATACTTGTTTTATTTATCAACTTGCCTCATTTCATTTCGTATACAAAAAACCTAGCAAGTTTCTTCTCATTTTTGTTCATTTAAACGAATGAAACCTGGAATCAACTAAGCAATATAAAGATCCAAGCTTTCAAATTTCCAGTTCAAACATTTCAGTTTTAATGTTTCAAAGCCAGTTCAAAGTTTTCAAGAATCAAGTCAACAAAAATATGCAAGTTCTCACATTCCAGTTTCAAGTATTCCTGTTTTCAGAAAAAAGAACAAGCTTTCTGTTTTAAAAAGTTAGGTGAGTAAACTTTTAAACTAAACCTAAATAACCTGTGAATTCTGTGTTAATGGTTGTTTATATGTATGTGTTATAAGCTCCGACGACTCGGATTTGAACGGTCGAATCTACGACATTCGAGTACGATGTAAAGTATGGATGTCGATTTTCGAACGCGAAAATCTGAGATGTTACATTTGGTATCAGAGCTAAGGTTGAACTTTAGCTCAGGAGTATAACACGTTAAGTAGCTCATTAGAGATAGAATGAAGTAAACTCTAGAATGAGTAATCCCTAAGATATCAGTCTGAACGTCTCAATAAATTCTCTTACTATCCACTGATAGTGAGTATAAGTACAAGAAGAAGACGAGATAGGGGACAGGGAAGTACGACTATAAATGGTCAATACCCTGCAATAGTGGAAACAATTTTCTTATCAATCTCCTTTGATTCGTTTCCAAATTCTTTTCATTTCTTCGTACCAGCTACAAGAAGAAGTTTCGGTGTGATGATGGTTCTACGAATCGTTGTAGAAAATTTTTACTTCGTATCTTCATCGGTTTCTTATCAGATTTTTGATTCAAACTTTAAATAAATTTGAAATTTGGAATTGAAATTTTAAATAAATTGGAAATTTTAAATTGAGTTAAATTGATTAATAGAATATGGGGCTAAAATTTGAAGTGTATCGATAAAACGATTTCGTTTGAAACCCAATTTTGAAATTCTATTGAAATTCTTGTGAATACCAAAGTCCGAAGAGGAACAAATTGGTATGTATTCCGAGATATTCCAACTTGAGTTTGGAATTCATATCGTAAGTTTGAGGAATTATAGGAGATCGAATCTGTCTATCTCTGTGTTGTTTTCGTGCCTGCGAATTTCGAGGAAGAAATTATTTTAAGGGAGGAAGTTTGTAATTGTTAACGGTAAAAAGTGAACGCTAACACCCGGTGTGTGTAATAGAGTTGTGAAAGCACCACCCGTTGGTACGGGAACAGAATATAAGCTGAAAATAACAGAAAAGTAGTAAATGAACAACAGATTTATAGTGGTTCGGCCCGTAATTGAGCCTACGTCCACTTTATAGTCTTTTATTGCTGATTCGGTTACAATTTGATACAATATCCTTCAGGAAACAATACAATTCGATCACAAGAAACAATCTTGACTACTAGCTCAATCTTCGACGGTGAAACTCAATGAATCCATGTCGGATGTAAGGAATTTCTCTCGAAGCTTGTTGTAGTGTCGCGAATGCTTGAAGGATCCTTGATCGCTGAATGAATGAAGAGTTCGACGGAGTAACGGCGCTGTAGAAATGATTTGCCAAAAAGTCCTTTTCATGTTGGAAGTGGGGGCCTATTTATAGGAGCAGATTTCTGGGCAGGAAATTTGCCTAAGTCTTAGGTCTCGTACGACCTTAGTTGAGTCGTAGGTCGCGAGCGACCTAAGCTAGGTCGCTGTCCCCTTGTGGCTTCAGAAGTTAGCTGGTAAGACTGTACTGGGCGTCATTATGATAAAGTAGTAGGTCGCACGCGAGTTAAAGAATAGCTGTGGGAGCTCTAGGTCGTAGGTCGCTGAACATGCTTTAACAGTTAGGTCGCTAACCTCTTTAGGTCGTCAAGTCCCTTAGGTCGCTAACTACTTTAGGTTGTTAAGTCTTTTAGGTCGCTAGCTACCTTAGGTCGTTGAGTTCCATAGGTCGCAATCCTTTCTGTTGCAAGGTCGCAAGACTTCTGCTCTTAGGTCGCGAGCCCTTCTGGATCTTAGGTCGCGAAGCTTTCCTGTAGCCTTAGGTCGCAAGACTTCCCTAGGTCGCAGAGCCTCCTTTAACAGTTAGGTCGCGACATTCTTTAGGTCGCCATGTTCTTAGGTCGTAGACATTTTAACTCGTACATTATTAGGTCGTGGACGACTTAAGCTCAATCCTGTCTCTTAAGTTGTAAGTTGTCTAACTCTTTAAGTCGTAGATCCCTTGAGTCGTAAACTTGTTAAGTCGTAAGCCGCTATAGGTTGTAGTCCGCTAACTCGTGAAACTTTTAGGTCGTAAGTTCTCTTCAGTTGCTAGGTCGTTGCTAAAGAGGAGTTAACATTTGCCCCTCGAAGTACACGCCTTAAGTCGTAAGTCGTGTGCTTCGATTTCCCTAGCTCGCTTCTTGATGAGTGCGCTAGACCGTGACCGACTTAAGATGAATCGTAGGTCGTAAACGACTTAGTACAAGTCGTAAGCCAGATGTGTCGATTCACCTTTCACTGTCCCAGGGCATAAATAGCTTAGGTCGTTCCTTCTTCTCCCCCACCAGCTTCATTCCGTCATTCGCAAGTATTCAAGTTCTTCTCAGACAAACTCAATTACTCGATCGCCAGACATCTTCGATTTCGTATTGCGTAAGTGGATTCGATTGCTATTCATTCCTCGATTATCACCCAATTATGAATCCCATTTTCACCATCGACCCCCCTTTTCTCATGCCGTACTTCCCTGCAATCCTTGTTTCAATTGATTACTGATGGGTTTGAGACGGCTTGTCCTAGTTTTGGGTAGTCGGTTAGAACAAGACGATGGACAGCAGCATTTCAGTTCGATTGATTCGTGGTTTGAGATGGAATGTCATTAGACCGGGTTTATGGTAATTTCGGGATGATTAAATGCGCTGAGGGAACGAGAGGCTTGGTTGGGGGAGAAGCTAGTGGGTTAACAGGTTAAGGATTTAGCGAATTGATGTATTGGGGAGAAGATGAACGACTTAAGGCTTTCGCGTTCTGAGTAGAAACCTTGAGACCTAAGTCCTAAATCATATACGACCTAAAGTAGGTCGTAGGTCGGTAACGACCTAAGACTTGACAATTTTTTTATTGTCTTGAGACCTTTCTTATGCAGCACTCCTTAATAGACTGATGGCTTAACCTAACTCGTAGCTTGCCCTTAGGTCGTGGACGAGTTAGCACTTAAGGATTTAACTTGTGAGCATATCTGAATGACTAGGTCGTGGATGAGATAGCCCTTAACTCGTAACTCGCGAACCCACCCGAACGACTTAATAACTTGACCTCCATGACTTCGAATTCTTGGACTAGAATGATCTGACTTAAGAGAACATGCCTTTGAACATCTTGATTCGCCTAATACGACCTAAAAGCTCCGACTTATGATAGGT
Organism: Allium fistulosum; assembly: GCA_030737815.1. NCBI lineage: Eukaryota > Viridiplantae > Streptophyta > Magnoliopsida > Asparagales > Amaryllidaceae > Allium > Allium fistulosum. The sequence goes on along the minus strand of JASFAW010000010.1, from coordinate 35,579,216 downwards.
CGTTTAACGACTTAAGACGTAGATGATTTTGCACAGAAGTTGGCTGAACTCTTGAATTTGAACTGTGTTGTGTTACCTCTCACACTGTCTTGACTTTAATGCTAATAACCTGCTTAACACGACATTCACGGAATACTGGGACGAATATACTGCCACCGACTGCCCACATCGAATGATAGATTAGTTGATAAAGAGAAAATTAAATTAAATGAACTATATGAGTGAAATGCTACACAATAACCAACTTAAGTGAAGTATTAAAGCAAAATCGTAATGGTAAACTAAAACTGATTTGTCTGCATTAACACTACACTTGAGTTTTAACAAGTTCTGCAATCTCGTAATCAACTGATTGTCAGTTAGTTTAATTCCAGTTATACTTGTTTTTTCTTATTTTCATTAGTTTTGCACAGCACTTCACATTTTTAGGAAACGTGCACCTTCACTTTTGAACATTCAGCTGATTGTGTAGAATGGCATCTCATCAAGAAGACTTGGAACCAACTGGAGAAGCTTTTCCAATCGCTACTCTGTTGAATGATCCCCTGGAAAGGACTCCTACCACTCTGAGTCATAAAGTCTTCTGTCAACTATGCGCCCAGTTTGGCATTGCTGAATCTGACGCTTTGCTCCCTGGAGTAAATGACACTGCTGATAGGCCGCCCCACGGCTTTATCGCAATGAACCGCCAAATGTGCTTGAGTGGAGCGATTCCCCCATTTAATGACTGTCTTCGAGAACTTCTCCTTCGATTATCTATCTCCCCTTTTCAACTACATCCTAATGGCTACGCCATCCTGCTGGGACTGTGCGTGCTTTTTAGGAGAATGCTGGACCGCTTTCCCAGTTTTGGAGAAATTTGCTTCCTGTGCTCATTTACAAAGAACAAAGACCATCCCTCTATCACAGTTGTAAGGAGTGCCAGGAACCGTAAACTGATTATTGGTCTTCCTGAAAGCGTTCCTGGGTTTTTGAGCCAGTTTTTCTTTGTCCGCTGTCCCCCGGGATTTTATGCCATTTGGAGAGTGGGAAGTAAGACTATCTATCTTTTCCCTGCGTTTTCTAAAATCTTTGAAGTCCAAATTGTCAAGTGTTAACTTCTTTCTCTACTGTTTCAGCGCTTCCTCCCCCCTCTAGGGAACCTCGTCACAAGACTACCTTTGAGAGGCTTATGGCCGTGCCGGTTGAGGAGAGGAGTGTTCAATTTCTATTGAGAGATGAGTTCCTCCACGAATTTGGACTCTTACATCCTTCCCGTTCCACTCAGCCACATGAAGTCCCTGATTCTCCTGCTGAGGAGTCAGATGCCCCTGTTCCTGCTAAAGAACTTTTACCGCAAGATCTTACCGCTGAGACTTCATTGGTAAAGTGTTCTACTCCTACCGACATTGCTGGATCGTCCAGTAAGTTAGCACTTGCCCCGGTTGTTGAAGAGGAGGAAAATCTTCATACTCTTGAAAAGACGGCTGAGGTGGAAGTTGAAAAAGATAATTCTCCCATGCATCATGGCGATGATACTTTTGACAGTTTGAGCGACATTATGATAACCTCTCAGGAGCTCTTTAAAGATGATGTTTCTAAAGTGGTCCCTCCTGTTATCGAAGCAACCTCTTCTTTGCAACAAACCACAACGCCTTCCACACAACTTATTGCCATTTCTACACCCAAAAGTGGTTTGTAGTCTGGCGCGTGTAGTTTGCACATCACACACACTTAGAATTTTGGCACTTATATGCACTTAGCTTCTTCAATTTGAGGATTTCTAAAACTGGTCTTTTTCTTCAATCTCAGGTTCTTTGATGGGGCGAAGCGGCTCTTACTTCAACAAATTCCAGCGTTACGGAAGCCGTGAGGCTTATGACTTTAGGAGTTATATCGGTGCTGTGAAGGAAACTGATGAGGAGAGGGCTGCCAGAAAGGCTCATGAGAGGCGAGCTCATGAAGAGCATCGCCGGAGAGAGGACGAGGAATACTATGGGAATAGGGACGAGCGACGTGACTCTTCCCGTAGAAGCGACGATCCTTATAAGAGGAAATCTTACGATGACAAGGGGAAGAGTCATACTTCCGATGATTCCAGCAAACGGGTCAGACTTGGCGAGAAAGATACATCTAATATCTCGGAAAAGACTACCGCTTCTATTCCTCCTAATACATCTTCCGGTTCCCCTGCCCTTAAGGAGTCTGACATCCAGACAATCATTAATAGGCCACAGTACCAAGTTGGAGATGGTCCTCCCACACTCCAGAGCCGATTTCCGAATTGGTGTCTGAAAGGAGTGCGTTTTGATTTGGATTTGGTCCCCATTGATAAGTAGGCGATGCTGAAAAATGTCGATGTTGTGAAACTTGACATCGAAAGAATGTCTGGATGGTAGAAGCTGGTTGATGAACTTCAAAGGGTCAACCATATGAACCTTGAGGCGATGATGACCATGGAAAATGATAAATCTGAGTGGGACAAATGGCGTAAGCAGCATGACGCGGAGATGAAAAGCATTAGCGATGGTTATGGGAAGCTCGAAGCTGAAGTTGAAAGACTTAAAAAAGAGCTTGCTACTTCTTCCACTTCTTATTCTCAGAAAGAAGAAATGCTTCAAAAACAAGTTCGAGACGCCCATGCTACTCAGAGAGATATTGAGGTGAAACTCGAAGCAGAACAGCAGGTTACGAGAAAATACCGCGATGATGTTGTTCAGCTTCGAGAGAAAGTCAGCTCTCAAGATTTAGAAATTATAAGACTGCAATCTCAGCTACTGAAGGCTGAAAGAGAACGTGATGAAGTTCTCTCTGGTAAAGCTGCAGCCGAAGAATCCCATAAGGCGACCATAGCTACCATTGACGCGACTCTGTTCGACTTTTATATGCATTGTGTCCTGGGGCGTTGGAGCCTCTCATTTTTGGGACCAGAATATGAAGTCACCTTAGCGGAAGTATGGGAGGCAATCATTGACTTATTTGGTGGTGCCGGATATTCTGAAACAGATCTTCAAGCTACCTACTTAGGTGAGAGCGATCGCGCTGCCCTTGCCAAAGGAAAAGAGCAGCTTATCCGAGTGCGGGCCGAGGCGACGGGAGAGAAGCTTCCTGAGAAAGAAACACCTCCTATTGCTCCTGCTTATACTTCGGCTTTAGCTTACGCGGATATTACTGGCTCTAGTTCTCATTCCACGCCTCCCGCTAAGGTTGACAAAGAAACTGTAACCACCCCTACAGAGGAAGAGGCAATGAAGGACTTCCAAGCTCGGGAATTTGAGATTGATCTCGCTAAACCGGCTTCTCCAGGTAACTTTGACGATTCACGGTCTCCATTTTTCTCGGAGAATACTGATTTTGATTTCTTTTATTATGCAGCAGTCGTGCCGGAAACTGCACCAATTCTTCCTTCTTCAGCTGTCGTTCCTCCTCCCCCTCAAGTTATACCTCTTCCAGCTTCTCAACCAGGTTCACAGGAAGAACCAATAGCAGCCCTTCAAGGTTTAGACGAACCACCTGCTTCCGAAGAACAGAAGGCGGAAGGTCTGGAAGATAGCGAGAAGACCCCGGGGCGGTCTTTTGACTACGACACAAAGCTTTCTACATTTCTTGCTCCGGGGAGCGAGTCTTCTTCCAAGAAGAAGGGAAAGCGTGCGGTTTCGAAGAAAGGAAAGAAGAGTTCTTCTGCTGCTGGGGATGAAGCAGAGATTGATCCGGCTGAGTCTCTTTCTCCTTCTTCTCCGATACGGCCTACGAAGCTAATTACCAGGCCGGGTAAAAGCTCCAAGGGTGGGAAGAAGGGGAAATGAGTTTGATTTTGTCTTTTCTGCTTTTTGTATTGACCGGGGATTGTGCGGATACCGGTCTCCGCTTCTTTTTGTAACCTGTACAATGTAAAAAATTTCTCATAGTGCTGAAATAAATAGATATTTTTCTTGTACAAATCCTTGTGTATGTAGGAATACATCTGTTTTTCATTTGAAGTGTAGAGTAAACGATTCTTTCTATTTGAACAAACTTTTTGTCTGTGTTTCAAGAACGCATTTACTCCACATCCTTATTACGTGATATTGCAATGAACTTGTGGTATGTCGCTTGTATATTACTTTTATTACTGTAACTGAATTGTATAATACTGCCCCCATACCACAAGTATATTGCAATATTTCTTGCTTTCACAAGACCGATACTCTTATTTTAGAGAATAACTTTCCACTTTTTCAGGGAAGAATTATTCTGCTTTTTAATAGAGTATATCTTGTCTTTGAAGAAATTTTTATTTTCACTTTCTTCCTGAAGAACACTTCAACTTTTGGGAATGATCACTTTTATTTGTTTAAAGGTGAATTTTCCTGCACAGTGAAATGAGCTTCTGTAGAAGGTTTTGATTTTGTGCCCCAGCAAGGGGCTTATTTTTGGTACTTCAAGCAAGGTGAAGTGCGCCTCTGAAGAGGTTCTTGAAGAGAAGCGATTTTGATATTTCAAGCTTGTGCCTACGAAGAGGGCTTGTGCCTCCGAAAAGGGCTTGTGCCTCCGAAGAGGGCTTGTACCTCCGAAAAGGGCTTGTGCCTCCGAAGAGGGCTTGTGCCTCCGAAGAGGGCTTGTGATTGCCTGGAAGTTACTTTCTCATGGTCGGAGGGGTCCACGGGACAGGCGCAAGTTGCTTGATTGGATGTTTGTTTGCACAAACGATCGCAATCAATTAACGAGGTGCCCCTTCGGTGGTCCTACCAATCTTTTTGATTGAGGAAAGCACTCCCATTTATTGGCGTGCCTCGCTAGAGGGCTTTTTAGTATTTCATCACTGGTGAAGTGGGTCTCCGAAGAGAAGCATTTTACACTTCTACACGGGTGAAACGTGCCTCCGAAAAGGGCTTTTACCTCCGAAGATGGCTTGTGCCTCCGAAGAGGGCTTGTGCCTCCGAAGAGGGCTTGTGCCTCCGAAGAGGGCTTGTGATTGCCTGGAAGTTACTTTCTCATGGTCGGAGGGGTCCACGGGACAGGCGCAAGTTGCTTGATTGGATGTTTGTTTGTACAAACGATCGCAATCAATTAACGAGGTGCCCCTTTGGTGGTCCTACCAATCTTTTTGATTGAGGAAAGCACTCCCATTTATTGGCGTGCCTCGTTAGAGGGCTTTGGTTGGTGTACCAGGAAGGTCGCGTCTTAGGGGCAAGTAGATCCATGGGATGGACACAGGCTGCCTGATCGGATGCATCACAATCAGTTAGCGAGGGTCTTATTCCTTCTGCTTGGGAAGGTATCCCTTTAGTGGATCTACCGGCTTTCCTGTTGAGAGGCATACCTCCCTTTGGCTACTTCCATGCTTGTCCGCTCATATTGTATCATCATCCGCCAATCTGCAATCCTTTATCATCGTTTCCAAGCGCGTCTTCCTTTCTTTTGCAAGTAAATTGCTTTATCTGAAAAAGTAGACTTCACTGTTGAATGACTCCACAGAGTAAACGCAAGTTATTTGGTTGGATGCCTTTTTTATATCAACGATCGCAACCAGTTAACGAGGGCTTGACACAGTGGAGCCGTCAACTTTTTATGTGAAGTTCCTCTTGTATGGGATTTGAGTTTGGAATTTTTGTTGCTTGAAATTTGCTTTAATAAATGATTTGTAAGGCTCGCTTGGCTTTGCGATGGGTGAGCTTTGCTTTAATGAGCTGCAGTATTAGATCGACATTTTAGCAATACATTTAGAGTATTTACACATCGAAATATAACAGGCATTTTATAATAGAAAACACAGAATGCATAGTTTTTCATTATTGAGTCACGCTGATTTCTCAGCGGTTTACAATGCATAGTTACACATCCATCATTATCTTTACAAATTCAAGCAATGCTGTTAAGTAAAAATGAATGCTAGTTATTGTTGTTTCAGAATTTCCAAGCTGGATTTACATTTGTGCTTGATTCATAGCTCTTGGATTTTTATGCCAGAGAAAGCGAGAGATGCCCCAGTCGTAGTTTTGTGGGTAATTAGTAGTCACCCCAACTTCTGCTTGCTGGGTATGGTCCCCCTGTGATAGCATTAATGACAAGCTTTTCTGAATCTTGCACTGCAGTGTTGTTGTGAGAATCGGATTGATGGGTAGGGTGTTGTTGATCCCGAGTGGATGGGGTTGGATCGACTCCGCTTCTCTTAACGTATTGTTGGAGTTTACCTTGTTCCAGCAATTCTTCAATCACTTCCTTTAACTGGCGACATTGGTCAGTGTCATGGCCAGGTTGATTGTGAAATTGGCAGAATTTTCCATTACTCTTTGCACCTTTCGTCATCTCAGGTGGCTTAGGATACCGGACAACGTCTTTTGTTGCAAAAAAGATATTTCTTGGTGTATCAGTTAAAGGAGTATAATCCGAAGAATTAAAGCGGCGAGGTTTCTTTTCATTTCCCTGGTTCTTTCCTCCTTCATTCTCCCTTTTCTGACTTTCAGATCCTCTTTTATTAGATGGGACATTGTTATTATTAGTTTGGGCAACCACTTTTGATGTCGTAGAAAGGCTTTCAAGGCGAATGAACTCGTCGGCCTTTTTATAAAATTTATCAAGTGAGTTCGGTTCCTTCATCTTTAGCCATATCCCAAATTTACTCGATTTATCAATGGCTCGCATTAAATAAGTCAGGATCATGCGTGGTTCTGCATTTTCTACCTCGGCTAAAGCTATATTGAAACGGCTCAAGAAAGATTTGATTGATTCTCCGGGCGATTGTTCAAGGTTAGACAGTGACATTATATCCTTATCTTTTGAAGCATACAATCTGAACTGTTCTTTAAACTTTTGCGTTAAGTCGGAGAACTTATCTACAGACCGAACTGGAAGCTTTGTGAACCAAAGTAAAGCCACGCCTTCGAGGTATACCGGAAAGTATCGACACTTGATCTCGTCTGATGCTCTTGCATCGGTCATATGCCAATCGTATTTGTATAGGAAATGATTAGGGTCAGTGGTTCCCCTATAGGCTTGGATAGTAGGAGGTGCAAATTTCCTTGGAAATTCCGCTCTCAGGATCCTTTCAGTAAATGGAGTCCTACTTGGCGCAAATCCATAGTCAGCCTCATCCTCTTCCCTTTGCATGCTCTCTTTCATGATGCGGCCAACCATTTCAGACAGGTACTCTTTATTGTTCAAAGTCACCTCCGGGCAAGCACCGGTTCTTCCCTCGGAAGTTTGCCCGGGCATATGTTCATGACAAGTTGGTTGCGGCATAGAACCATCAGCTTGGAAAGGTGGCATTTCAGGAAGGGTGGTTTGATGGTTTTCTGGTTGACGATTTGCCCCGAGCAGGGCAGTTATTCTATCCATCATCAAAGCATTTTGAGTTTCAATTTGTTGGTATAATCCAGAAACTGCGTCATCCAATTCAGCCCTGGTGACTCCAACGGTTGGAGTTGCTTGGTCTGTTGTTGGGGAAGCGGAAGTCCCTTCGTGAGCATTTCCGGATCTGATAGGTCTACCTCTTCTTCCAGGAGCCATTATTTCGGATCTGGTTTTTAAGAGAGGTTCTTTTTATGAATCTTTGCGAAGCAATGGTGGATGATCGCCTGAGTTCAGTTCTCAGTGAAAGCACCAAAATGTTAACGGTAAAAAGTGAACGCTAACACCCGGTGTGTGTAATAGAGTTGTGAAAGCACCACCCGTTGGTACGGGAACAAAATATAAGCTGAAAATAGCAGAAAAGCAGTAAATGAACAACAGATTTATAGTGGTTCGGCCCGTAATTGAGCCTACGTCCACTTTATAGTCTTTTATTGCTGATTCGGTTACAATTTGATACAATATCCTTCAGGAAACAATACAATTCGATCACAAGAAACAATCTTGACTACTAGCTCAATCTTCGACGGTGAAACTCAATGAATCCATGTCGGATGTAAGGAATTTCTCTCGAAGCTTGTTGTAGTGTCGCGAATGCTTGAAGGATCCTTGATTGCTGAATGAATGAAGAGTTCGACGGAGTAACGGCGCTGTAGAAATGATTTGCCAAAAAGTCCTTTTCATGTTGGAAGTGGGGGCCTATTTATAGGAGCAGATTTCTTGGCAGGAAATTTGCCTAAGTCTTAGGTCGCGTACGACCTTAGTTGAGTCATAGGTCGCGAGTGACCTAAGCTAGGTCGCTGTCCCCTTGTGGCTTCAGAAGTTAGCTGGTAAGACTGTACTAGGCGTCATTATGATAAAGTAGTAGGTCGCACGCGAGTTAAAGAATAGCTGTGGGAGCTCTAGGTTGTAGGTCGCTGAACATCCTTTAACAGTTAGGTCGCTAACCTCTTTAGGTCGTCAAGTCCCATAGGTCGCTAACTACTTTAGGTTGTTAAGTCTTTTAGGTCGCTAGCTACCTTAGGTCGTTGAGTTCCATAGGTCGCAATCCTTTCTGTTGCAAGGTCGCAAGACTTCTGCTCTTAGGTCGCGAGCCCTTATGGATCTTAGGTCGCGAAGCTTTCCTGTAGCCTTAGGTCGCAAGACTTCCCTAGGTCGCAGAGCCTCCTTTAACAGTTAGGTTGCGACATTCTTTAGGTCGCCATGTTCTTAGGTCGTAGACATTTTAACTCGTACATTATTAGGTCGTGGACGACTTAAGCTCAATCCTGTCTCTTAAGTTGTAAGTTATCTAACTCTTTAAGTCGTAGATCCCTTGAGTCGTAAACTTGTTAAGTCGTAAGCCGCTATAGGTTGTAGTCCGCTAACTCGTGAAACTTTTAGGTCGTAAGTTCTCTTCAGTTGCTAGGTCGTTGCTAAAGAGGAGTTAACAGTAATGACCCTAGATTTTAATTTAATTTAAATTGATAATTAAATAAATTTTTGAATAAAAAATTATAAAAATTGATTTTTAATGGAGGCGAGTTTCCCCGAATCCAAATAAATTTGGTATAAATCATATAAATTTAAAAATATTGTAAATATTGTATATATATGTGTATATATGTATTTGGGCATATATGAGTGAATTTGAAAATAATAAATTTATAGATATCTATTTGACTTGAATTTAAATTGTAAATAAATGGTTTAATAATAATAAATAATAATAAAGATTAGGATTGATGGTTAATAATAATTTGAGTTTATAAATTAAAAATATAAAGTGAATACATTAGAGAAATTTTAACAACATATAAAAATATAGAGAGAGATATAAGATAATAAGTATTAAAGTAAAAAATAAACAACGTAATTAAAATAGAAATTGTTTAGAGTATAAAGTAAGAAATACATATGTAATTGGAAATAGAAAAAGATAATTAAGGCAAGTGTAGGCAAGATAAAAAGAGAAAATAAAATATCTACAAAACAGGTTGCACCCATAAAAAGAAATACATTTAAAAATGAATAAGTGTAGACAAATATGAATCATGTAAATATATATGTGTAGTAGTATATAAGACAACATTCTGTTCATCTATGTACAAACTAAAATAAGAAACAAAATAAAAATATCAATATCTATGAAGCCTATAAAACAATTAACAAGAAAGAAGACATGAAGGACATAAGCATGTAATGCCATCTTCTCAGCATGTACAAGAATCATCTTCTCAGCCGAAAATATCTATGTACATAAGTACAATAGCATAGGTAGGCAAGTAAAATAAGCATGTAAATAAGTATGAAGGTAAGAATCCAAGTGTATAAACAAAGTAAAAATATAATACATCTATGTACAAAGAAGGAAAGTATGATACATAAGGTACATTAGCATTTAATGCTTTCCATCCTAGCACAAAACAAAGCCTGTTCGAAAATGCTTTCAGCCCCTAAAGAAAATAAAAATCTCTGAATTGTTGTGTACTTGAACAATAAACAATTCTCTTTATACTTGTTTTATTTATCAACTTGCCTCATTTCATTTCGTATACAAAAAACCTAGCAAGTTTCTTCTCATTTTTTTTCATTTAAACGAATGAAACCTGGAATCAACTAAGCAATATAAAGATCCAAGCTTTCAAATTTCCAGTTCAAACATTTCAGTTTTAATGTTTCAAAGCCAGTTCAAAGTTTTCAAGAATCAAGTAAACAAAAATATGCAAGTTCTCACATTCCAGTTTCAAGTATTCCTGTTTTTAGAAAAAAGAACAAGCTTTCTGTTTTAAAAAGTTAGGTGAGTAAACTTTTAAACTAAACCTAAATAACCTGTGAATTCTGTGTTAATGGTTGTTTATATGTATGTGTTATAAGCTCCGACGACTCGGATTTGAACGGTCGAATCTACGGCATTCGAGTACGATGTAAAGTATGGATGTCGATTTTCGAACGCGAAAATCTAAGATGTTACATTTGGTATCAGAGCTAAGGTTGAACTTTAGCTCAAGAGTATAACACGTTAAGTAGCTCATTAGAGATAGAGTGAAGTAAACTCTAGAATGAGTAATCCCTAAGATATCAGTCTGAACGTCTCAATAAATTCTCTTACTATCCACTGATAGTGAGTATAAGTACAAGAAGAAGACGAGATAGGGGACAGGGAAGTACGACTATAAATGGTCAATACCCTGCAATAGTGGAAACAATTTTCTTATCAATCTCCTTTGATTCGTTTCAAAATTCTTTTCATTTCTTCGTACCAGCTACAAGAAGAAGTTTCGGTGTGATGATGGTTCTACGAATTGTTGTAGAAAATTCTTACTTCGTATCTTCATCGGTTTCTTATCAGATTTTTGATTCAAACTTTAAATAAATTTGTAATTTGGAATTGAAATTTTAAATAAATTGGAAATTTTAAATTGAGTTAAATTGATTAATAGAATATGGGGCTAAAATTTGAAGTGTATCGATAAAACGATTTCGTTTGAAACCCAATTTTGAAATTCTATTGAAATTCTTGTGAATACCAAAGTCCGAAGAGGAACAAATTGGTATGTATTCCGAGATATTCCGACTTGAGTTTGGAATTCATATCGTAAGTTTGAGGAATTATAGGAGATCGAATCTGTCTATCTCTGTGTTGTTTTCGTGCCTACGAATTTCGAGGAAGAAATTATTTTAAGGGGGGAAGTTTGTAACGACCCTAGATTTTAATTTAATTTAAATTGATAATTAAATAAATTTTTGAATAAAAAATTATAAAAATTGATTTTTAATGGAGGCGAGTTTCCCCGAATCCAAATAAATTTGGTATAAATCATTTAAATTTAAAAATATTGTAAATATTGTATATATATGTGTATATATGTATTTGGGCATATATGAGTGAATTTGAAAATAATAAATTTATAGATATCTATTTGACTTGAATTTAAATTGTAAATAAATGGTTTAATAATAATAAATAATAATAAAGATTAGGATTGATGGTTAATAATAATTTGAGTTTATAAATTAAAAATATAAAGTGAATACATTAGAGAAATTTTAACAACATATAAAAATATAGAGAGAGATATAAAATAATAAGTATTAAAGTAAAAAATAAACAACGTAATTAAAATAGAAATTGTTTAGAGTATAAAGTAAGAAATACATATGTAATTGGAAATAGAAAAAGATAATTAACGCAAGTGTAGGCAAGATAAAAAGAGAAAATAAAATATCTACAAAACAGGCTGCACCCATAAAAAGAAATACATTTAAAAATGAATAAGTGTAGACAAATATGAATCAAGTAAATATGTATGTGTAGTAGTATATAAGACAACATTCTGTTCATCTATGTACAAACTAAAATAAGAAACAAAATAAAAATATCAATATCTATGAAGCCTATAAAACAATTAACAAGAAAGAAGACATGAAGGACATAAGCATGTAATGCCATCTTCTCAGCATGTACAAGAATCATCTTCTCAGCCGAAAATATCTATGTACATAAGTACAATAGCATAGGTAGGCAAGTAAAATAAGCATGTAAATAAGTATGCATGTAAGAATCCAAGTGTATAAACAAAGTAAAAATATAATACATCTATGTACAAAGAAGGAAAGTATGATACATAAGGTACATTAGCATTTAATGCTTTCCATCCTAGCACAAAACAAAGCATGTTCGAAAATTGTGACGACCCGGAAATTTTAGACATTTGAAATGGGAATATTTAATTAATTTTAAATATTCAAAGGTTTATTTTTAACTTGAATTTCAAATATCAATATTTATTGGATAATTTAATTATTGAATTAAACAATTAAAAATTGGGAAAAATGTTGAATTTGGATTTTTAAGCCTGCTAAAAATAATTCGAAGGCTTGTAAATTTTATATTGATAATACTAAAGATAATAGATTGATTGAAATTGAATTTAACAGCGGTTTGTTCAATTTTAAAAATACATTGTTTAAATTGAATTTAAAAATAGCCTTCCGAGGCACAGTCTCGGAATTTGACGAAATCAGTTCCATTGGATCCGTAATATTGTATTATTATCGAATTTCAAATTTTTTGGCGTTCGGAGTTATTGTGTGATCGTACGGTAGGTAAACGCACTGAAAGTTAGATCGAAAATTTAATCACTTAATAGTCATATCAATTTAATACCTCTGGTCATTTCTTCCATTCGAAGCCACCATACTTTCTGAATTACGCAGACCTACCCTTTCCCTTCTCGTTTAAAATCATGATCTTTCTTTCCTTCTTCCTTAAGCTTAAATCGACTGGATAGGGAAAATAAATACGATAAAAATCTTTAACATTCAACTTCATAAATTACTTCCTCCTCAAATTTTTAATTCACGAGCCATTTCACTTAAATCCCTCAACCTCATTCGCAAATTCAAACCGTTCGAACAGTTAATGGCCGCCCTCTATTTCTTATATATTCATTCTCGTTCCAAAAGAAAATAAAGAGAAATGAATCGCTGATAGTATTCGTTCGAGAGAGGGGGGGGGGTTTCGCGATTTCAATTCGAGAACGCGTTCGGGTTGATTGTTTCGGCAAACTCGAAGGTAGGGGCGACGCGTGGTGATCGGGGTTCGGCAGGCGAAAGGGATGTCGTTGCGTGATCTTCGGCAACAGCTAGATCAACTCGAACGCCTAAGAGGCATGTCAGTTCCTCGTTCAATCTTGAGCGATCAATTTTCTTGAGTGGAATCTGGGTCACGGTACCATGGTAATGGGGTAGGGCGCGATGTCAGGGAGCTCGGCATCGTCGTGGAGGCGGCAACGTTCTTCGATGGCCCTGGTCGAGACAACAGGGACTCGTTGGGCAGATCTCGTGACATTGAGCTCGCGATTTCAAATTCCGGTATGTTTCTGGTAATTTAAATATTAATACATTTAAAATTAATTTTAAGTTAGTTTAGAGTTTTAATTTAATGTATTTTTTATTTTTACAGTAAGGAAATTTAGTTTGGTATGCACATGAAAAAGAAGAAAGAATGAATGAAAATTTACAGTGAAGAACCTTTACTGTTTACTTTACAAATTTTTTAGTTTATATTCATTTATGTAGCTTCAAAGGAAAATAAATATAGATACCTTCACTTACCAGTTTATTTGTAAATAATAAATTATGGAGATAGATTTGTTTATTAAACTTATTCAATTATTTTAATTGCTAAAGATATTTTTATTTAAAAGAAAAATCTGTTTAAAATTAAATTATTAGTTTAAAATAAAATCTTGGGTTAATTAAATCTGTAAATGGAAAACGGTTTGAAATTAAATTTTATTTGTTTAGAATGGAATCTTAGAAATTTAATTGTTCTATTGACTCGAATATTGATAAAATTTTAAATGTATATACAAGGTTATAACCCATGAAACCAAGTTGAATTGAAGTTGACTGCAAACAAATTTAAAGGTGAGTTAATCTCACTCATCTTGTTGCTATTTAAATAGTTAAATTTAAATATTTGGTAAATGGTTGGATTGTTTTGATATGATAGTAGTATATACCAATATATATATATTGGCATATGTATATATTGGAGTTGTTATTCCCACACTATATAGCGGATGAGACCTTATGCGCCGCATAATAGCGGATGATATTATATTAATCCCATATACCGCGATATTCCACCTCGAAGTGGAATTGGTATTGTGCTAACGTTTGTGGATGCAGGGAAATAGGTTAGAGGGATCCAACTGGATTCCTCAAAATTATTTAGATTATTTGATATCCTGTGCTATGAATATTGATATCCTGTGATGATTTTATTGATGATTGAAATATTGGAAGATATTGTTGGATTGAATATCTAAGTAAAATGAGTTATTAAATTCTATAGAATTGAATTTTGAAAGAAATAAAAGAGTAAATTTTAAGTAAATAATTCAAGTGAATTGGAATAAGGGAATTTTGAATTAACAAGGGAAATTTCAAACTTTAAACTAAAGTGATATTAAGGATAAAGAATATATTCTTGAATTTAAGGATTAAATTTAATTAAAGGATAAAGAAGGAATTTTGGAAGTTTGAAATTGGTATTTTTAGTTAAAAAGGGTTTTTACTCAAATAAAGAAATAAATCTAAAAGTTAATGTATTTTGAAATAAATGAAGTAGCAAAGGGAATTTGTTTCAAAGTAAAGTAAAGTAAATTGGAAAATCAATTGGAAATTGATTTAGTTGTTTAAAATTGGAATTTTAAAATAGAAGTGAGATTTTGGAATTTAGAAACTGGGTTTATAAAGTAAAATAAAATATCAGTGGATATTTGAAAATATAAATTCAAGGTTGGAATTTATAAAGGGATATGAATTGGTTTAAAAATAAATGTTGATTTATTTTTAAAAGATGTGAAGAGAAGTATATTTCCTTGGATAGCCAAGTACGTTTTCAAAGCAATTTGGAATATATGTTAAAAGTTTTAAAGTATGTTTTAAAAAGCATGTTTTAGAATATTTGTTTTTTTCTAAATGATAATTTCCAAAGTAAGTATTTTCAAAAATCTATTATTGTAGTAATTATATAAAAGTGATTTGGTATTATGTTTTAAGAAGAGAAATTTAGTTTATATTTATAAAGTGGTTTTGTTTTAAATATTCTTAAAGTATATATCTTTGAATAAAGTATTAAAGTAGTTTTAATTTAAATGTTTTAAAGTATATTTTATAATAAAATGTTTTTAAATTGTTTAAAATCTAAAAGTATTTTGTACTTGGTGTTTCAGTGGAAATAAACATTTGGGAAATGTATTCCATAAGTGGAAACTTTTTGAAATTGTTTCAAATGAGTTTTGCAATTTGGAAATATAACTTGAAAGGATATTTGAGGCAAATAAATAATTTGGGAGAACTATTTATTGTTTGATGGATGTTTGTGAATGTTAATTGATAGTTAAATCACCGACTATCAATATTGGCCAATGCGCTAATCGTTTCGAAGAGACTGTGATCGGGATTAATTTCTCGTAAACCACTTCGATCTGGTTTGTACGTTTCGTGGAAACAATTTCGGAGTCTAAGAGGGAGCAGTGAAGTGCAAGGGTTAGTCGCTACTAATCCTGAGGATATTTCCAAAATGGATGTAGTAGGAGTAGTGCCTTCGGTTCCGTTCGGACCAGGGACGGACTTGTATGGACGAATGCTTTCGGAACATCGTTAGCGGACGATGGGCATTCTAAGGGATATGTTCTAAAAAGGTAACGCTTAGCCTCAAGCCTCATCTACCGGGAATGACTGAAAATCAGGGGTTATGCAGCAAGGCTTCGTGGGTAGCTCCCACTGGAGGGTAAGGTCATCCCTGTCTAGATGTCCCTTTTTATTTTCGGCTTAGTGGTGCGGTTGCTGATCACAACCGTGGGGAGATTTTATTCAGAATTATCCAGTAAGGGATGGTTCCGGCCTTGTGTTGTAGGGGACTTAGGGTGGTTCCTCGGTACGCTGATCTAGACCAGGTACTGTGACAGGTTGTAACGACCCGTATTTTTCGGATCGAAAAGTTTGTCAAAATCTGGGATTTTCAGCATTTTCTAGTTATTCCAGATCTTGGTTGAAATTTGCCTAAGTCCTAGGTCGTATGCGACCTAGAGGTTAGTTAAGTATTGTTGGCAACTTAGGAGATAAGTCGTACCTAAGAATGTTGGGGATTGGTGACCTTAAGGTTTGGAGTTAGGTCGTGTGATGGATGGTAAGGGTTTAGGTCGTAGACGACCTAAAAGGAAGGAGACTTTAGAGTTTCTGGCGAGTTAAGGTGTTAGCGACCTAAGAGATAGGTTGGTAGCGACCTAAGTAAACCCAGTAGTTGACGACCTAGGGATGAGCGACCTAGTGGTGCCGGGCTAGTATATTTAGGTCGGCAGCGACCTAAGGAAACTAGTGGTTAGCGACCTATAATAGTTCGCGACCTAAGGGGTTAGCTTGTTAGCGACCTAGTAGTTGCCAAGTTAGCGACCTAGTAGTTGCCGAGTTAGCGACCTAGTGGTTCTGAGTTAGCGACCTAGTGGTTCTGAGTTAGCGACCTAGTGGTTCTGAGTTGGCGACCTAAGAAGTTAACAAGTTGGCGACCTTAGGAGTTAGGCTATGTGTTAGGTCGTAACACTGTTAGGTCGTATGTTGTGTTAGGTCGCGTAGGTTGCTAAGTTGTTAGGTCGCTAGGATAGTTCAAGTGTTAGGTCGCGTGTTGTTTTAGGTCGACTTGTGTTAGGTCGCAACCCAACTGAGTCTTAGATAGTTAGGTCGTTAGGTTGTTAGGTCGCTGGGTTTCCTAAGTGTTAGGTCGCAAAGAAGTTAAGACGTACATCTGTTAGGTCGGAGAGGCTTAGGTCGGAGAGGCTTAGGTCGCTTAGGTCGGAAGCGACTTAGGGAGATAGCCAGATTTCGACTTAAGGACAGATTTCAGCTATAAATAGGAGGGGTTGTTCTCACTTTTTGGGATCCGGATTTTTGAAGCGACGAAGTGCTGCCATTTTGAGAGCTCGACTTCTACACTTCTTCACTTCTTTTCTCCACTTTAATCTAGTGCTTCCATCCATCCTAATCGAAGATCAAGATTGAAGATTCAAGAGCTTAGATTGAAGATCTTCATCTTTTCAAGAGAGATTTCTTCATTTGAAGCGGATTTGTGGTAGATCTAGCTTCATCCTTCGCTGTCCAGATCTGAAGTGTGTTGATTTGAGGTTGTTTAGGTGATTTGGTGAGTGGTGATTATCTCTCACACGGATCCAAAGGAGTATATCGGATTGTTGGCTTGATTTGGTGTTAAAATAGTGATTTCCATGCATTTTCTTCATCCTATGTATAGATCCATGTAGATCCATTGTTCAAGATGATGTTGCATCCATTTTATCATATGTTAACCTATGCAAGTTCGTTCATCAAGTTTGTAGAGATTTAATCCATGTTTTCATGCTTATTGGACTTTCAACTCTTTAATTACGAAAATGCCATTATTGTTATAATTGTCTACTTAGATCATATTTGAATGCTTGATTGCTTGGATTGATGTTTGATTTGATTGATTATTATGAACTAGATGATTGATGATTAGATTTAGACCAAAGATGATTCAAAAGCTAAGGGAAAGGCTCTTGAATTGGGAAAGCTGCTCGTGGCATATGTAGCGGGATGATGAAGCTCTTATGCATAGATTTGATGATGTGATGATGAGATGAGGTTTTGCAAGGATGTAATGAAGCAAGGCAATCATGTGATGAAGACTTGGTCTAATCCAGACGGGATCATTCCAAGCATGTTGATAACTCGGTGATATGATTCGAGTTGAAGATAATGAATGGATATGAGAATAGTCGTCGAGGAGGATGACTAGGAGGCTTGGATAGCATCGTTGTTGAAGGTTCTAGCATGCTCTAAGCAAGGGTACGTTTGGGCAGATTCGATAGTCCCAACGGCCAACTGTTGATGGTCGAGTACTCTGGGCAGATTCGATAGTCCTAGGCACGGGCTGCGACGACGTGCGGGAGTTATGTCTAGAACCGGGGTTTTCATTAGCCCTTGACGGACGGCTGAAAGAATGTGCCGGTCATTCAATTAACGGTGATATCGAAGCAATGATAACAGTGATAGCCAGAGTCATGGATGTTTGGATGTATCGTCATTCGGACTCAAGAGCGGTATTTTCTGGGTGCTTATCTGATTTAGGCCTTGGTACTTGGAAAACATCGCCCTTGACTCGAGTGATAGTAGCTTTACTTTAAATTGTATGCTCTGCTATGTTTGCTTCTGTTTGGTGTGTGTCTGGGGGCTATCACTGTAGAATGAGGTTGGAGTGGGAGGGTTGTATTCCTATTCCTTTTCCTTTATGCTCTTTTGGTATGTTGTTAGTTAATTTACTGCTCACTAAGACTGTTGTCTGACTCAAGGCTTTATGTTTTAATTCTTATTGCCTTGGGCTGTTCGTCCATTTTTGGGACGGGCAGACTAGGTAGCAGGTGACAGGTGCTGTTCTCTTCTCACGATGCTGATATCGAAGACGAGCTTGAGGGTTGCATATTATCTTCTTATATGTACTGGATATTCCGCTGTTTTGTATTCTCTGAGAGATTTGTAGTGAGGCTGGATGTATTGACTATGTGGATGCTTGTATTCAACTATTATGGGGTTTTATATGATGTCATTTTGTTCTGTAAAGCTTCACTATACATATGTTCTATTGTATTTTGTCCATGCGCTGTGAGTAATACGATAGATTCTGTTGTTTTAAATCTTACCTTGACAATCGTCCATGGTCGCCTGGCACACTTTACAGCGCACTTTCTCTAGATTCGGTGCAGGGGTCATGGGCGGTCGTCACATTTGGTATCAGAGCATTGGTTAATCGATTTTACCCAACGCTCGCTGTCGTAACTACGTATGAGAGACGTAATTGTATTATGATGGATGATTACTATATATAATATAGTAGCTTAGTAGAGTTTGAGTCCTTTATGCAGTTGTTTCTCTAGATGTTCTAATCATTCCTTTTTATAGATATTGAGAATGAGTCGAAGAGGGAGACCAGCTGCTAGGGGAGGTCGTGCTACTGAAGAGACTGCTGATTATGCAGCCATGTTCGAAGCTATGATGACTTCGATCATGAGAAGGATACCAGTTCCGGGGGCGGCAGTTGATGTTGGAGTTCAAGTCCAAACTCCGAAACCAGTGGATTTTGCTAAGTTGTGCAAGGATTATACTGCTCTTGGAGGGAAGGTTTTCTTGGGAACAGAATCTACCATTGAGGTCCAGAGGTGGATAGATGCTTGTAGAAGGATCTTTGGTGATTTGGGAATTGATGATGCAACTAAGAGGAAGTTGGCATCAAGGCAGCTTCAAGGGAGAGCTTCTGATTGGTGGAACTCTATTACCATCAATACTGCGGAGGAAGAGATTACTTGGGAACAATTCCAAGCTAGATTTGAAGCTAAGTTCATTTCTACAGCTCAGAAGTCTGTTCTGTTCAAGAAGTTTATGGAGCTCAAGCAGGGAGGGAGATCTGTTCTTGAGTATGTTTCTGAGTTTGAAGCTTTGTCCAAGTATGCTCGGTCATATATTGAGTCTGCTTATCAGAAGAACGAGAAGTTTGTGACCGGCTTGGATAGTTATCTTGGGAGACAGTTGGTGGATCATTTGGACGATTCATTTGAGAAGCTTGTGGAAAAAGCTCTTAGACATGAGAGTCTGTTTCCTAAGGAAGGACCTGTTGTTGCTGTTACCAAGGGAGAATCTAAACCACAGCAGGGTGGAAACCAGAAGAGGAAGCAGCAGCAGCAGAAAGGTAAGGATGGCCAGAAGAAGCCGAAAGGCGAGGTGACTTGCTACAATTGTCAGCAGAAGGGCCATTTCTCCAAGGATTGTAAGAATCCGAAGGCACCGATGAAGTGTCACAACTGTGACAAGCCGGGACATTTCAGGAAGAATTGTCCAGAACCAAGGAAGGACAGGCAGATTGTGCAAGCTTATGCTTTGGGGGCTGTTCCGTCGTCTTCGAAAGCTCCTACTGCTGAAGAGAAGGGAAAGAGTGTGGTTGTTCAAGGTACTCTTTTCCTATGTGGTGTTCCAGTTAGAGTTCTGTTTGATACTGGAGCGTCGCATTCATTTGTTTGTAATGAACTAGTAGGCCGGTTAGGTTTGAAGCCGGATATTGTTGATAGGCCATTGGTTGTGACTAATCCAGTTGGGGGTTCGTCTTGTTTGTGTATGTTATGCCGTGGTCTAGTTGTGTCGAGTCATGGTTGCTCTTTTGTTTGTGATTGCTTTGTTCTGAACTTTGCGGGGTTCGGAATTATTTTGGGTATGGACTGGCTTAGGAAGTATGCGGCTAAGGTTGATTGCGAAAGGTTGGAAGTGACAGTCGAGAATGTGGAGGGGCGAAAGATTGTGATACGATGTAAGCATGAAGAAGGCGTCTTCATGAGCTTCATGTATTCGCTAGTTGTTCCACGGGATGGACTGTCATCAGTGCCGATCGCTAATGGATTCGAGGATGTCTTTGACGAAGTCAAAGGGTTGCCGCCACATAGAGAGATCGAGTTTCGTATAGATCTAGTTGAAGGAGCCAGACCTGTTGTGATGCCTCTTAGGCGGATGGCGCCTAGGGAACAGCAAGAGTTGAGGGTGCAAGTTGATGATCTTTTGCAGAAAGGATTCATTCGGCGTAGTGTGTCCGAGTGGGGTGCACCAGTTGTGTTTGCAACCAAGGCAGATGGGTCGTTGAGATTGTGCGTCGATTATCGTGAGCTGAATAAGGTGACTAAGAAGAACAAGTATCCATTGCCGAGAATAGATGACTTGTTTGATCAGCTTCACGAAGCTAAGGTGTTTTCTCAGATGGATTTGGCAACGGGATTTCACCAGTTAAGAGTAGCTAAGGATAGTGTGCCGAAGACTGCTTTTAGGACACCATCCGGTTTCTTTGAGTGGCTGGTAATGCCGTTTGGATTGACTAACGCGCCAGCATATTTTGTGGATCTTATGAATAGAGTGTTCAGAGATCAGTTGAACAAGTTCGTACTTGTGTTCGTGGATGATATTCTGATTTATTCCAGAACGGAAGAAGAGCACAAGACGCACTTGCGTATTGTTTTGGAAATCTTACGGAAACATCAGCTGAAGGCTAAGTTTTCAAAGTGTCACTTCTGGAAGAGTGAAGTGAGGTTCTTAGGCCATGTGATTTCTGGAAATGGAATATCGGTTGATCCCGCAAAGGTGGTAGCAATCCAGGATTGGGTTAGACCTAAGAATGCATCTGATGTGAGAAGTTTTCTTGGATTAGCAGGATATTATCGACGGTTTATCAAAGACTTCTCCAAGATAGCTGCACCGTTAACAGGATTGACGAAGAAGAACCAAGTGTTCAGTTGGGATGCTAAGTGTGAGCAAGCTTTCGGAATCCTGAAAGAGCGATTGACGAGTGCTCCTGTTTTGACTATTCCTAGTGGGAATGATGAGATGGTGGTTTACACCGACGCATGTGGTACTGGACTTGGAGCAGTGCTGATGCAGAAGGATAAAGTTGTTGCGTATGCCAGTCGACAACTAAAGCCGCATGAAAGGAATTACCCAACTCATGATTTGGAGTTAGCGGCGATTGTATTTGCTCTGAAGATGTGGAGGCATTATCTGTTGGGAGTTCGATTCGAGTTGTTTACGGATCATAAGTCGTTGAAGTATCTTTTCTCCCAGAAGGATTTGAATCTTCGGCAGCAACGTTGGCTAGAGTTCTTAGCATCATATGATTTTGGTATAGCTTATACTCCGGGAAAAGGTAACGCAGTGGCTGATGCGTTAAGTCGAAGACATGCAGGATTGGGAGCCATGTTTTCTGAATGGAAGAGTCTCGAGTATTTAGCTGGATTTGACTTCAGGCCTAGATGCGAATTGGAACCTGAAATGTTGGCAAACTTATCGATAAGACCGACTCTTGTGGAAAGGATTGGCGAGAGTCAAAAGCGAGATGATAAGCTTGTCAAGATTATCCGTGAATTGGAATCTGGATTGGAGCCAGAAAAGGATAAAGGAGTCGAGGTCGATAGAGAAGGTTGGCTTCGAAAGCAAGGACGACTAGTGGTTCCCGATATAGATGAATTGAGGAGTGAAGTTCTGAAGGAAAGTCATCACTCGAAGTTGACAATTCATCCAGGTGGAAATAAGATGTATCGGGATATGAAGAGAAACTACTACTGGGAAGGCATGAAGAAGGATGTTGGAGATTTCATTTCCAAGTGTATGAACTGTCAGTTGGTAAAGGCTGAACAGAAGAAGCCAAGTGGATTGCTTCAACCCTTAGAAGTTCCTACATGGAAGTGGGAACAAGTGTCGATGGATTTTATTGATGGATTGCCTAGAACCAGAACGGGAAATGAAGGGATTTGGGTCATTGTGGATCGTCTGACTAAGAGTGCACGATTCATTCCTGTTCGATCGACTAGGACTGCATCAAAGTTGGCTGAGTTGTATGTGAAGTGGATAGTTCGATTCCATGGTATTCCGAAGAGTATAGTGAGCGATCGAGATCCATTGTTCACTAGTGGATTTTGGAAGAGCTTCCAGGAAGTTTTGGGAACCGAGTTGTGTTTGAGTACAGCTTATCACCCTCAGACAGATGGTCAGACCGAGAGAGTCAACCGAGTTTTGGAAGATCTTCTTAGAGCATGTGTTTTGGACTTCGGAGGATCATGGGAAGATCACCTTCATTTGGTGGAGTTTGCGTACAACAACAGTTACCAGTCAAGCATTGGTATGGCACCGTATGAGGCATTGTATGGAAGACCGTGTAACTCTCCGACATGTTGGTTGGAAACTGGAGAAAAGCTGATGCTTGGGCCAGAGATGATTCGACAGACTTCGGATTGCATAGAGATCATTCGGCAACGAATGAAGGCAGCCCAAGACCGTCAGAAGAGTTATGCTGATAAGCGTCGAAAGGATTTGGAGTTCGACGTGGGAGATATGGTTTTTGTGAAGATTTCTCCACTGAAGAATGTTATTCGATTCGGGAAGAAAGGAAAATTGACTCCGAGATTTGTTGGACCATTCCCGATCATCGAGCGAATTGGAAAGCTCGCCTACAGATTGGAGTTACCTGAGAAGATGTCGGGTGTGCACAATGTTTTTCATGTATCTTATCTACGGAAGTATGTGCACGACTCGAATACAGTGGTTTCTGCTGATAGCTGTGAAGACTTAGAAGTTGATCCAGTTGATAGAAGACCTCGTAAGCCGCTTCGTGTTGTTGAAACCGACACGAAACAGCTTAGGAGGAAGGTAGTTAAGTTGCTCAAGATACAATGGAGTGATGATGATAACGACTGTACGTGGGAGGTGGAAGAGAGGATGAAGGCAGCTCATCCTGAACTCTTCAAGGTATGGCCCTAAGGTGTCGTCTCATCTCGCGATATTGTAACTTGTTCTAAGTCTTAGAATTCTGTACGCTAAGCTAGAATTGGATGCATGGTTTGTTGATTGCTATGGATGGTAGGCGTACAGAATAGCCTTTGATTGCCTTGTTTGCTTGGAATTTCGGGGGCGAAATTCCTAAGGGGGAGAGAATGTAACGACCCGTATTTTTCGGATCGAAAAGTTTGTCAAAATCTGGGATTTTCAGCATTTTCTAGTTATTCCAGATCTTGGTTGAAATTTGCCTAAGTCCTAGGTCGTATGCGACCTAGAGGTTAGTTAAGTATTGTTGGCAACTTAGGAGATAAGTCGTACCTAAGAATGTTGGGGATTGGTGACCTTAAGGTTTGGAGTTAGGTCGTGTGATGGATGGTAAGGGTTTAGGTCGTAGACGACCTAAAAGGAAGGAGACTTTAGAGTTTCTGGCGAGTTAAGGTGTTAGCGACCTAAGAGATAGGTTGGTAGCGACCTAAGTAAACCCAGTAGTTGACGACCTAGGGATGAGCGACCTAGTGGTGCCGGGCTAGTATATTTAGGTCGGCAGCGACCTAAGGAAACTAGTGGTTAGCGACCTATAATAGTTCGCGACCTAAGGGGTTAGCTTGTTAGCGACCTAGTAGTTGCCAAGTTAGCGACCTAGTAGTTGCCGAGTTAGCGACCTAGTGGTTCTGAGTTAGCGACCTAGTGGTTCTGAGTTAGCGACCTAGTGGTTCTGAGTTGGCGACCTAAGAAGTTAACAAGTTGGCGACCTTAGGAGTTAGGCTATGTGTTAGGTCGTAACACTGTTAGGTCGTATGTTGTGTTAGGTCGCGTAGGTTGCTAAGTTGTTAGGTCGCTAGGATAGTTCAAGTGTTAGGTCGCGTGTTGTTTTAGGTCGACTTGTGTTAGGTCGCAACCCAACTGAGTCTTAGATAGTTAGGTCGTTAGGTTGTTAGGTCGCTGGGTTTCCTAAGTGTTAGGTCGCAAAGAAGTTAAGACGTACATCTGTTAGGTCGGAGAGGCTTAGGTCGGAGAGGCTTAGGTCGCTTAGGTCGGAAGCGACTTAGGGAGATAGCCAGATTTCGACTTAAGGACAGATTTCAGCTATAAATAGGAGGGGTTGTTCTCACTTTTTGGGATCCGGATTTTTGAAGCGACGAAGTGCTGCCATTTTGAGAGCTCGACTTCTACACTTCTTCACTTCTTTTCTCCACTTTAATCTAGTGCTTCCATCCATCCTAATCGAAGATCAAGATTGAAGATTCAAGAGCTTAGATTGAAGATCTTCATCTTTTCAAGAGAGATTTCTTCATTTGAAGCGGATTTGTGGTAGATCTAGCTTCATCCTTCGCTGTCCAGATCTGAAGTGTGTTGATTTGAGGTTGTTTAGGTGATTTGGTGAGTGGTGATTATCTCTCACACGGATCCAAAGGAGTATATCGGATTGTTGGCTTGATTTGGTGTTAAAATAGTGATTTCCATGCATTTTCTTCATCCTATGTATAGATCCATGTAGATCCATTGTTCAAGATGATGTTGCATCCATTTTATCATATGTTAACCTATGCAAGTTCGTTCATCAAGTTTGTAGAGATTTAATCCATGTTTTCATGCTTATTGGACTTTCAACTCTTTAATTACGAAAATGCCATTATTGTTATAATTGTCTACTTAGATCATATTTGAATGCTTGATTGCTTGGATTGATGTTTGATTTGATTGATTATTATGAACTAGATGATTGATGATTAGATTTAGACCAAAGATGATTCAAAAGCTAAGGGAAAGGCTCTTGAATTGGGAAAGCTGCTCGTGGCATATGTAGCGGGATGATGAAGCTCTTATGCATAGATTTGATGATGTGATGATGAGATGAGGTTTTGCAAGGATGTAATGAAGCAAGGCAATCATGTGATGAAGACTTGGTCTAATCCAGACGGGATCATTCCAAGCATGTTGATAACTCGGTGATATGATTCGAGTTGAAGATAATGAATGGATATGAGAATAGTCGTCGAGGAGGATGACTAGGAGGCTTGGATAGCATCGTTGTTGAAGGTTCTAGCATGCTCTAAGCAAGGGTACGTTTGGGCAGATTCGATAGTCCCAACGGCCAACTGTTGATGGTCGAGTACTCTGGGCAGATTCGATAGTCCTAGGCACGGGCTGCGACGACGTGCGGGAGTTATGTCTAGAACCGGGGTTTTCATTAGCCCTTGACGGACGGCTGAAAGAATGTGCCGGTCATTCAATTAACGGTGATATCGAAGCAATGATAACAGTGATAGCCAGAGTCATGGATGTTTGGATGTATCGTCATTCGGACTCAAGAGCGGTATTTTCTGGGTGCTTATCTGATTTAGGCCTTGGTACTTGGAAAACATCGCCCTTGACTCGAGTGATAGTAGCTTTACTTTAAATTGTATGCTCTGCTATGTTTGCTTCTGTTTGGTGTGTGTCTGGGGGCTATCACTGTAGAATGAGGTTGGAGTGGGAGGGTTGTATTCCTATTCCTTTTCCTTTATGCTCTTTTGGTATGTTGTTAGTTAATTTACTGCTCACTAAGACTGTTGTCTGACTCAAGGCTTTATGTTTTAATTCTTATTGCCTTGGGCTGTTCGTCCATTTTTGGGACGGGCAGACTAGGTAGCAGGTGACAGGTGCTGTTCTCTTCTCACGATGCTGATATCGAAGACGAGCTTGAGGGTTGCATATTATCTTCTTATATGTACTGGATATTCCGCTGTTTTGTATTCTCTGAGAGATTTGTAGTGAGGCTGGATGTATTGACTATGTGGATGCTTGTATTCAACTATTATGGGGTTTTATATGATGTCATTTTGTTCTGTAAAGCTTCACTATACATATGTTCTATTGTATTTTGTCCATGCGCTGTGAGTAATACGATAGATTCTGTTGTTTTAAATCTTACCTTGACAATCGTCCATGGTCGCCTGGCACACTTTACAGCGCACTTTCTCTAGATTCGGTGCAGGGGTCATGGGCGGTCGTCACACAGGTGGTACCCCAGTGCCTAGTCATTGATGGAAATCCATTCTCCCTACGTGCCTTGTACGGTATTTGTTTGTATTACCCACTTTGTGGCTAGTATGCGGGAATTTAATCATGTAACAATTTCAGCTATTTGAATAAGTATTTATATAAAGACACTACTATAATATCAGAGGATTTTAATAAAAAGTGTTTTAGCTATCGTAAGGTAAAAACCCGACATGTTTATTTGTGGCGTGGTCTTACGAGATGCTTTTGATTTCAAAGGATTTTTGAAACTTTAATAATAAATTGAGTGTGATTTTCTCACGCTGGTTTTCCAAACTGACTCGGGTGTTATTTTATTATAATGCTCGGGTCAGACCGAGTATTATAGGTTACAGGATATGATGCTGTAGAGCCCGGGGATGAGCTGGATGGCATGACGTATCTTCCGTACTTGTTTATATATATATTCCACTGTGTTGATTACTGTACTCTGTATATTGAGGACATGATATGATTTTTGTCCAGTTGTATGTAAGTGCACACTGATGTATACTCTGATGATGTATTGTATAAACAGATATAGTTTTGATTTGTGTAAAGATCTGTTATTGTCTATTATATTTTATTCCACTGCGATGTGAGATTCTGATGTTGTTTTTCCTATTTTCTTCTTCTACCTCTTTCTTCTTCAACCCAAATGGTTCATATTTCCGTTCTTCTTGAGTTCATTAAGGGAGATTAATGTCAATTCAAGGGGTACTGGTTTGCGGGTCATCACAAAAATGCTTTCAGCCCCCAAAGAAAAAAAATCTCTGAATTGTTGTGTACTTGAACAATAAACAATTTTCTTTATACTTGTTTTATTTATCAACTTACCTCATTTCATTTCATATACAAAAAACCTAGCAAGTTTCTTCTCATTTTTGTTCATTTAAACAAATGAAACATGGAATCAACTAAGCAATATAAAGATCCAAGCTTTAAAATTTCCAGTTCAAACATTAAAGTTTTAATGTTTCAAAGCCAGTTCAAATTTTCAAGAATCAAGTCAACAAAAATATGCAAGTTCTCACATTACAGTTTCAAGTATTCCTGTTTTCAAACAAAAGAACAAGCTTTCTGTTTTAAAAAGTCAGGTGAGTAAACTTTTAAACTAAACTTAAATAACCTGTGAATTCTGTGTTAATGGTTGTTTATATGTATGTGTTATAAGCTCCGGCGACTCGGATTTGAATGGTCGAATCTACGGCATTCGAGTACGATGTAAAGTATGGATGTCGATTTTCGAATGCGAAAATCTGAGACGTTACACCATGTCTTCATATCCTTCAATTATGAAGCCTTCAGGTTGACGCAGGTAGACTTCTTCTTCCGAGTCTTCATTTAGAAAGGTTGTTTTCACATCCATTTAATATAACTCGAGATCATAATAAGCTACTAATGAAGTGATAATTCTAAGAGAATCTTTCTTGAAAATAGGAGCAAAAGTTTCATTATAGTCAATTCCTTCTTTCTGATTAAAACCTTTGAAAACAAGTATGACTTTATATCGTTCAATTTTATCATTGCAGTCATGTTTGGGTTGCGTTTATAGTTTTGTGTTTTCGTCAAACACACTTATCATATATCGTTGGAAAACGAATAATTTAAAAAAATTAAATAAACATAGGAAATAGAAACCAAGTGTACTTGATTTTTCATGGTTTGGGACATAACAAAAGTGTGACGACCAAGAATTTTTAAATATTTGAAATTGGAATATTTAATTGATTTCAAATATTCAACGGTGAATTTTTGACTTGAAATTCAAATATCACTATTTATTGGGTAATTTAATTATCATAGTAAACAATTAAAATTTGGTAAAATATTGAATCGGGAGTTTTAAGCCTGTTAAAAATAATTTGAAGGCTTGGAAAATTTACATTGATAATACTGAAGGCAGTAGAACTTTCAAAATTGAATTTGAAAATGTTTTGTTCAGTTTTGAATTTATATTGTTTAAATCGATATTTAAAAATAGCCTTCTGAGGCACAGTCTCGGAATTCGACGAAAATAGTTCCATTGGGTCCGTAATTTTGTTTTATTATTGGGATTCAAATTTCGTAGTAATTGGAGCTGTTGTGTGAGTGTACTTTATATAAACGTGTTGAAAACTTGTATCGAGTGAATTTAAATAAAATATACATATAATAGTGGCCATAGTTTCTTTCAAAAGTCAAACTAAATCTCGAGCCTCGTATAAAATAAATGGTGTGTATTCAAAGCCAGCTCTCCCCAATTCTCTTTTCCCCTTTTGTTCAATATCGAACCCTATCGACTCATTCGAAAATATAACAAAAAAAAGAAGAAAAAGAAGAAAAAAATTCCTCCCTTCAGAGCAGCGTGCGAACGAAATCACGAGAAAAAAAAGGGATAGCGGAATCGCGAGCGATTTGAGGAGCTTGGCCGAAGTCAACGAAGGGGGAGGCTTTCGCGAAGGGGGAGGCTCTCGCGAAGGGGAGTGGCGTAATGGGATTTAGCGGTGGCGACACGAGGTTGCGAAGCGACCAGGGGAAATCGTTGGAGGAGCTCGTGCTTGACATCGCGATGCCTAACCGCGATCTGGTGGAGGCACATCTGGGTAGGGGATTGGTTTCGTCGAATTGAGGTATGGTTTCTTTTATTTCGAATTTGTATAAATATATATATATATTAACTCAGTAATTGATTTACAGAGAGGTATATATATATATACAAGCTGTTTTTTTTGTATATATATGTATGTATGCAGTGAATGAAGAAAATAATATAAATAATATTCAATATATTTGTAAACACACCTACATAGTTAATTTAAATTTATAAACATGAATTTTAGAGGTTGGTTTGGAAAGTTAAATATATATATATATATGTATAAGGTTTAAAACAGAAAAAAAATGATGGCAGTGAAGTGTAAATAATTTTATTTTTAATTTAATATATATATAGAAAGAATTTTTATTAGAATAAATATATATATATATATATATATATGCATATATTTAGATAAACATCACATATGTATATATAAGATTTTGGGACGATATAGAAATTTTAAAATGTTGTAGAGATTATATAAAAGTTAGATCTTTGAAAATCTATTATATACTTTTATAGGTATATATGTAGTCTCGAAAATGAAATAAATAAACATATACACATTTTTAAATCCACTAGATTAAATTTTAAAATAATGTATTTATGGAGATTAATTTGTTTAACTAACTTATTTAATTATTTTAGAAATTGTTAAAGGAAAATTAGTTTTAAACTAAAACTATTAGCTAATTAATTTTTTTTTAAATGGAAAATAAATTGTTCGATTAGTTCAAATAATAATAAAATCATCTAATGTTTATACAAGGTAAAAACTGTGAAACCGGTCAAGATGGGAGTGGATGGCAAACAAAACTGAAGGTGAGATTTTCTCACTCATTTGGATTTCCTGATTTAAATTTAAAATGTCCAATTTTAAATCATTGGATGCTGATTATTTTATCTATTGAAGTTAATATATACAGTAGTATATATATATATATTGGTGTGATTGATATTCCCGCATTATATAGCGGATGAGACCCTATGCGCTGCATAATAGCGGATGATAATATTTAAACCCATATACCACGATATTCCACCTTGAAGTGCAATTGGTATTGTGCTAACGTCTGTGGATGTAGGGAAACAGGTTGGAGGGATCCAACTGGATCCTCAAATTTTATTTGGATTGTTTAATATTCTCTGTTATGAATATATTCTGTGATTAATTATATTGATAATTGGAATGTTGAATGCTATGGATTGCTTGAATATATTTCGATACTCTGAGTTATCAAAATCTATAAAATCAGATTTTTGGAAAGAAAATAAAGGAGTGAATTTTTAAGTAAAATAATTAAAGAGAATTTGAATAAATTTAAGAATGAATTGGAAAAGAATGAAGGTGGTTTTAAAATTCTAATAAATAAAATTCCACGTAAGGAAGAGGGAATTTGAATAAATAGAGGAATAATGAATTTTAATACTTAAGTGATATTATAAAGAATTTATTTCAATTCAAGGTTTAAATTTAATTAAAAGAAAAAAAAGAGGGAATTCGGGAAATCTGAAATTTAAAGTTTCAGTTTAAAGATTTTAAATCATAATAAGGAATAAAGTCTGAAAGTGAATGGATTTTGAAATAAATGGAGTAAATAAGAAAATTTATTAGAAAGGTGAAGTAAATTGGAAATCAATTGTAAATTGATTTAAGTGTTTGGAATTGAAATTTAAAAGAGAGGTGAGATTTTGGAATCTATAAACTGGATTTATAAAGGTGAAATAATATATCAGTGGATATTTGGTAGAATAAATTCACGGGGGAAATTTATTAAAGAAATGGGTAAATTTTTTTAAAAATAAATAGTGATTTATTTTTAAAGATGTGAAAGAGAAGTGTATTTCCCTGGATAGCCAAGTACGTTTCCAAAGTAAACTTTTAAGTATAAGTTAAAAGTTTTAAAGTTGTTATAAAAGTATGTTTTGGAAAATTATTATTTTTAAAATGTTTTTAAATTTTAAAATAAGTATTGTACAAATTTATTTTGATAGAAATTATTTAAAGGTCAAATGATTATTGTGTTTAAAGATAAAAAAATTAGTTTTATATTAAGTAGTTTTGTTTAAAATATTCTTAAAGTATATATATTTTGAATAAAATATTAAAGTAGTCTTCAATTTAAATGTTTTAAAGTTATAATATAGTGTTTAAAATTACTTTAAATCTAAAGTATATGTACTTGGTGTTTTCAATGGAAATAAATATTTGGCAAATTTATTCTGTGAAGAGAAAGTTGGTTTGAAACTATTTCCAAAAATGTTTGA
Source organism: Allium fistulosum (assembly GCA_030737815.1). Lineage (NCBI taxonomy): Eukaryota > Viridiplantae > Streptophyta > Magnoliopsida > Asparagales > Amaryllidaceae > Allium > Allium fistulosum. The sequence continues at coordinate 35,548,153 of JASFAW010000010.1, read as the reverse complement.
AAGTGGAAATATATCTTGCGAAGATATTTATGAGGTAAATAAATAAATTGGGAAATTATTTATGGTTTGATGGATGTTTTGTGGATGTAAATTGATAGTTAAATAACCGACTATCAATATTGGCCAATGAGCTGATCGTTTCGAAGAGACCGGGATTGAGATTAATTCATCAAAAACCACTTCGATCTGGTTTGTACGTTTTCGTGGGGAAAACGAGTTTGAAATCTAAGATGGAATAGTGCCTTCGGTTCCGTTCGGTGCCGGAACGGACTTGTATGGATGAATGCTTCCGGAAACATCATCGCTGGACGGTGGGCGTTCTAAGAGATGTGTTCTAAAAAGGTAACGCTTAACCTCGAGCCTCATCAACCGGGAATGACTGAAAATCCGGGGTTATGCAGCAAGGCTATGTGGGTCGCACCCATTAGGGTGAGGTCATCCCTGTCTACATGTCCCTTTTATTTCGGCTTAGTGGTGCGGTTGCTGATCCCAACCGTGGGGTGATCTTACTCGGAATTATCCAGTAAGGGATGATTCCGGTCTTGTGTTGCAGAGGATCGGGCGTGGTCCTCGGTACGCTGATCTAGACCAGGTACTGTGACAGATGGTACCCCAGTGCCTAGTCATTAGTTGGAAATCCATTCTCCCTACACGCCTTTTACGGTTTTTGTTTGTAGAACCCACTTTGTGGCTAGTATGCTGGAATTCAATCATGTTATAATTTTCTGCTATTTGAATAAGTATTTGTATATAGACACTATTATAATATTAGACGAATTTGATAAAAAAGTGCTTTTGGCGATCGTAAGGTAAAAACCTGACATGTTTATTTGTGGCGTGGTCTTACGAGATGCTTTTGATTTCAAAGGGTTTTGGAAAACTTTAATAATCCAATTGAGTGTGTTTTCTCACACTGGTTTTCCAGACTGACTCGGGTGTTATTTTATTATAATGCTCGGGTCAGACCGAGTATTATAGATTACAGGAAAGGATACTGAGGAGCTCAGGACACGAGCTGGATGGCGAGACGTATCACTCGTACTTGGTATATATATTCCGCTGAGTTGTGTACTGTGTATTCTGTTGTAGGTCAAGTTAATATAACTGACCAGTATTTGATTCTGATTATATTGTACTCTGATGATGTAATCTATAAACAGATTTGTTTTTGTGCAAAGATTAGTTATGCTCTATTATATATTATTCCACTGTGATTGTGAGATTCTGATGTTGTTGTTCTGTTTTCTTCTTCTACCACTTTTGTGACGACCGCCCATGACCCCTGCACTGAACATAGAGAAAATGCGCTGTAAAGTGTGCCAGGCGACCATGGACGATTGTCAGGGTAGATTAAAAACAGCAGAATCTATCGTATTACTCCCAGCGCATGGACAAAATACAATAGAACAAATATATAGTGAAGCTTCACAGAATAGAATCTCATCAATAAAACTTCATAATAGTTGAATACAAACATCTGAATAGTCAATACAACAAGCCTCACTACATATCACTCAGAGAATACAAAGCAGCGGAACATCCAGTGCATATAGTAAGAAGTAATATGCAATACTCCAGCTCGTCTTCGTCATCAGCATCGTGGAAAGCAAGAACAGCACCTGTCACCTGCTACCTAGTCTGCCCGTCCCAAAATGGACGAACAACCCAAGGCAATAAGAGTTTAAAACATAAAGCCTTGAGTCAGACAACAGTCTTAGTGAGCGGTAAATTAACTAACCAACATACCAAAAGAGCATAAAGGAAAAGGAATAGGAATACAACCCTCCCACTCCACCTCTTTCTACAGTGATAGCCCCCAGACACACATTAAGCAGAAGCAAACATAAGAAAGCATACAATTTAAAGTAAAGCAATTATCACTCGAGTCAAGGGCGATGCTTTCCAAGTACAAACCCCCAAGGCCTAAACCAAGATCAGATAAGCACCCAGAAAATACTGCTCTTGAGACCGAATGACGATACAGCCAAACATCCATGACTCTGGCTATCACTGTTATCATTGCTTCGATATCATCGTTAATTGAATGACCGACTCATTCTTTCATCCGTCCGTCAAGGGCTAATGGAAACCCCGGTTCTAGACATAACTCTGCACGTCATCGTGACCCGTGCCTAGGACTATCGAATCTGCCCAGAGTACTCGACTACCAATCAGTAGCCTTCAGGGACTATCGAATCTCCCCAACGTACTCTTGCTTCGAGCATGCTAGAACCTTCAACAACGATGAAACCTCAGCCTTCTAGTCATCCTCCTCGACGACTATTTCCATAATAGCTCAAGCGCCTCTCGAGCCAACCATTATCCTCAACTCGAACCATATCACCGAGTTATCAACATGCTTGGAATGATCCCGTCTGGATTAGACCAAGACTATTTCATACTATGCTTCGCCTCATCATCATCATAGCAAAGCTTCATCTCAACACCATCATCAAATCTATCCATATGAGCTTCATCATCCGCTACATATGCCATGAGCAGCTTTTCCAATTCAAGAGCCTTTCCCTTAGCTTTTGAATCATTTTCGACCAACTTGTCTAAATCAAATCATCAATCATCTAATTTATATCAATCAATCAAGGCAAACATTAATCCAAGTAATCAAGCATTCAAATATGATCTAAATAGACAATTATAACAATAATGGCAATTTCGTAAATAAAGAGTCCAAAGTCTAACAAGCATGAAAACATGAGCAATGTCTCTATAATCTTGATGAATGAACTTGCATAGGTTAACACTTAGTAAAATGGTTGTCAAATCATCATAAACGATGGATCTATACTTAAGTTTACAAAGATGCATGAAAATCACTACTTTAACACAAAATCAAGCCAACGATCCGATATACTCCTTTGGATCTGTGTGAGAGATAATCACCACTCACCAAATCACCTAAACAACCCAAAAGCAACACACTTTAGATCTGGACAGCGAAGGATCTAACTCGATCTATCACAAATCCGCTTCAAACGATGAAATCTCTCTTCGATGGATGAAGATCTTCAATCTAAGCTCTTGGATCTTCGATTTGATCTTTGATTTGGATGGAAGGAATCACAAGATTAAAGTGGAGAAAAGAAGTGAAGAAGTGTAGAAGTCGAGCTCTCAAAATGGCAGCACTTCGTCGCTTCAAAATCCGGATCCCAAAAATGAAGAAGAACCCTCCTATTTATAGGCTGAAATCCACATTAGGTCGTTCACTCGGAGTTAGGTCGTCCATGACCTAAAAACCCTACGACCTAAAAACCCCACGACCTAACAAACACGCCTCTATGATCTACGACCTAACACATGCTCTTCTACGACCTAACAGATGCGCATCCACGCGACCTAACGCTTAAGCGCATCCATACGACCTAACAGATCCAACGACCCACGCGCATCCGCAACCTACGACCTAACAAACCTGCGACCTAACTATCTTAGCCAGGATACGACCTAACACCTTAGGTCGTCTAACGACCTAACTGCTTCACTACCAACTTAGGTCGCTCACGACCTAACTACGCTAACTCGCTAACTATAGGTCGCTAAATACTGAAGGTTACTAACCCTTAGGTCGCTAACTCCTATAGGTCGCTAACTCCAATAGGTCCCTAACTCCTATAGGTCGCTAACTCTTATAGGTCGCTAACTACTATAGGTCGCTACTCACTAGCTCTCTTAGGTCGCTGCAAACCTTTAAGTCGCTCAAAACCTTAGGTCGCTAACACCCTATAGGTTGCCAAATTCTATAGGTCGCTAACTCTCTTAGGTCGCTCCAATCTCCTAGGTCGCTCACTCGACCTAACCTACCCCACGACCTAAGCCAGGACACGACCTATCTTCTCTACGACCTAACTATTACACAACCTAACTTCTTAGGTCATTCCAATCCTTAGGTCGCTCCACTTCACTAAGTCGTCCACTCCTTAACTCGCCCACTTCCTTAGGTCGCTCCAAACTCTCATACGACCTAAGACTTAGACTATGGACGACTTATCAACAATGCGACCAAATGTCAACTGTTTTACGATGTTTCGATCCGTAAAAATACGGGTCGTTACATTCTCTCCCCCTTAGGAATTTTGAACCCTAAATTCAAAACAAACAGAGCAATCAAAGACTATTCTGCATGCCTACCATCCATAGCAACCAACAAACCATGCATCCAATTCTAGCTTAGCATGCAGAATTCTAAAACTTAGAACAAGTTACAATGTCGTTAGATGACACGACACCTTAGGGCCATACCTTGAAGAGTTCAGGATGAGCTGCTTTCATCCTCTCTTCCACCTCCCATGTACAGTCGTTATCATCATCACTCCATTGTATCTTGAGCAACTTAACTATCTTCCTCCTAAGCTATTTCGTGTCGGTTTCCACAACACGAAGCGGCTTACGAGGTCTCTTATCGACTGGATCAACTTCGAAATCTTCACAGCTATCAGCAGAAACCACTGTATTCGAGTCGTGCACATACTTCTGTAGATACGATACGTGAAAAACATTGTGCATACTCGACATCTTCTCTGGTAACTCCAATCTATAGGCGAGCTTTCCAAATTGCTCGATGATCGGGAATGGTCCAACAAATCTCGGAGTCAATTTTCCTTTCTTCCCGAATCGAATAACATTCTTTAGTGGAGAAATCTTCACAAAAACCATATCACATACGTCGAATTCCAAATCATTACGACGCTTATCTGCATAACTTTTTTGTCGGTCTTGGGCTGCCTTCATTCGTTGCCGAATGATCTCTATACAATCCGAAGTCTGTCGAATCATTTCTGGCCCAAGTATCAGCTTTTCTCCTGTCTCTAACCAACATGTCGGAGAGTTACACGGTCTTCCATACAATGCCTCATACGGTGCCATACCAATGCTTGACTGGTAACTGTTGTTATATGCAAATTCCACCAAATGAAGGTGATCTTCCCATGATCCTCCGAAATCTAAAACACAAGCTCTGAGGAGATCTTCCAAAACTTGGTTGACTCTCTCGGTCTGACCATCTGTTTGAGGGTGATAGGCTGTACTCAAACACAACTCGGTTCCCAAAACTTCCTGGAAGCTCTTCCAAAATCCACTAGTGAACAATGGATCTCGATCGCTCACTATACTCTTCAGAATACCATGGAATCGAACTATCCACTTAACATACAACTCAGCCAACTTTGATGCCGTCCTAGTCGATCGAACATGAATGAATCTTGCACTCTTAGTCAGACGATCTACGATGACCCAAATCCCTTCATTTCCCGTTCTTGTTCTAGGTAACCCATCAATAAAATCCATCGATATTTGCTCCCACTTCCATGTAGGAACTTCTAATGGCTGAAGCAATCCACTTGGCTTCTTCTGTTCGGCTTTTACCAACTGGTAGTTCATGCACTTGGAAATAAAATTTCCAACATCCTTCTTCATGCCTTCCCAATAATAGGTTCTCTTTATATCCTGATACATCTTATTTCCACCTGGACGAATTGTCAGCTTTGTGTGATGACTTTCCTTCAGAACTTCATTTCTCAATTCATCTATATCGGGAACAACTAGTCGTCCTTGCTTCCGAAGCCAACCCTCTCGATCGACCTCGAATCCTTTATCCTTTTCTAGGTCCAATCCAGATTCCAAATCACGGATAATCTTGACAAGCTTATCGTCTCGCTTTTGGCTCTCGCCAAGCCTTTCCACAAGAGTAGGTCTTATCGATAAGTTTGCCAACATCTCAGGTTTCAATTCACATCTAGGCCTGAAGTCAAATCCAGCTAAATACTCGAGATTCTTCCATTCTGAAAACATGGCTCCCAATCCTGCATGTCTTCGACTTAACGCATCTACCACTGCGTTACCCTTTCCCGGAATATAAGCTATACCAAAATCATATGATGCCAAAAACTCTAGCCATCGTTGCTGCCAAAGATTCAAATCCTTTTGGGAGAAAAGATACTTCAACGACTTATGATCTATAAACAACTCGAATCGAACTCCCAATAGATAATGTCTCCACATCTTCAGAGCAAATACAATCGCTGCCAACTCCAAATCATGAGTCGTGTAATTCCTTTCATGCGGCTTCAGTTGTCGACTAGCATACGCAACAACTTTATCCCTCTGCATCAGCACTGCTCCAAGTCCAGTACCACATGCGTCGGTGTAAACCACCATCTCATCATTCCCACTAGGAATAGTCAAAATAGGAGCACTTGTCAATCGCTCTTTCAGGATTCTGAAAGCTTGCTCACACTTATATTCCCATCTGAACACTTGGTTCTTCTTCGTCAATCCTGTTAACGGTGCAGCTATCTTGGAAAAGTCTTTGATAAACCGTTGATAATATCCTGCTAATCCAAGAAAACTTCTCACATCAGATGCATTCTTAGGTCTAACCCAATCCTGGATTGCTGCCACCTTAGCGGGATCAACCGCTATTCCATTTCCAAAGATAACATGGCCTAAGAACCTCACTTCACTCTTCCAGAATTGACACTTCGAAAACTTAGCCTTCAGCTGATGTTTCCGTATGATTTCCAAAACAATACGCAAGTGCGTCTTGTGCTCTTCTTCAGTTCTGGAATAAATCAAAATATCATCCACGAACACTAGCACGAACTTGCTCAACTGATCTCTGAACACTCTATTCATAAGATCCACAAAATATGATGGCGCATTAGTCAATCCAAACGGCATTACCAGCCACTCAAAGAAACCAGATGGTGTCCTAAAAGCAGTTTCCGGCACACTATCTTTAGCAACTCTCAATTGGTGAAATCACGTTGCCAAATCCATCTGAGAAAACACCTTAGCTTCGTGAAGCTGATCAAACAAGTCATCTATTCTTGGCAATGGATACTTGTTCTTCTTAGTTACCTTATTCAGCTCCCGATAATCCACACACAACCTCAGCGATCCATCCGCTTTGGTAACAAACACAACTGGTGCACCCCATTTAGACACACTACGCCGAATGAATCCCTTCTGCAAAAGATCATCAACCTGCGCCCTCAACTCCTGTTGTTCACTAGGCGCCATCCGCCTAAGAGGCATCACAACAGGTCTGGCTCCTTCAACTAGATCTATACGAAACTCGATCTCTCTATGCGGCGGTAACCCTTTGACCTCGTCAAAGACATCCTCAAATCCATTAGCGATTGGCACAGATGACAGCCCATCCCGTGGAACAACCAGCGAATACATGAAGCTCATGAAGACGCCTTCTTCATACTTACATCGTATCACAATCTTTCGCCCCTCCACATTCTCGACTGTCACCTCCAACCTTTCACAATCAACCTTTGCCGCATACTTCCTAAGCCAGTCCATACCCAAAATAATTCCGAACCCCGCAATGTTCAGAACAAAGCAATCACAAACAAAAGAGCAATCATGACTCGATACAATCAGACCACGGCATAACATACACAAACAAGATGAACCACCAACTGGATTAGTCACAACCAATGGTCTATCAACAATATCCGGTTCTAAACCTAACCGGCCCACAAGTTCATTACAAACAAAAGAATGTGACGCCCCAGTATCAAATAACACTCTAACTGGAACACCATAAATGGAGAGAGTACCCTGAACCACCACACTCTTTCCCTTCTCTTCAGCGGTAGGAGCTTTTGAAGACGATGGAACAGCCCCCAAAGCATAAGCTTGCACAATCTGCTTGTCCTTCCGTGGTTCTGGACAATTCCTCTTAACATGCCCCAGCTTGTCACAGTTGTGGCACTTTACCGGCACCTTCGGATTCTTGCAATCCCTAGAGAAATGGCCCTTCTGTTGACAATTGAAGCAGGTCACTTCGCTCTTCGGCTTCTTCTGGCCATCCTTACCCTTTTGTTGCTGCTGCTTCCTCTTCTTGTTTCCACCCTGCTGTGGTCTAGACTCCTCCTTGGTCACAGCAACAACAGATCCCTCTTTAGGAAACAGATTCTCATGCCTGAGAGCCTTCTCTACAAGCTTCTCAAATGGATCGTCCAAATGATCCACCAACTGCCTCCCAAGATAACTGTCCAAGCCTGTCACAAACTTCTCATTCTTCTGATACGAAGACTCGATATACGACCGGGCATACTTGGACAAAGCTTCAAACTCAGAAACATACTCAAGAACTGATCTTCCACCTTGCTTGAGCTCCACAAACTTCTTGAACAGAACAGACTTCTGAGCCGTAGAAATGAACTTAGCTTCAAATCTGACTTGGAATTGCTCCCAAGTAATTTCTTCCTCCGGAGTATCAATGGTGATAGAGTTCCACCAATCAGAAGCTCTCCCTTGAAGCTGTCTTGACGCAAGCTTCCTTTTAGTCGCATCCTCAATTCCCAAATCACTAAAGATCCTTCTACAAGCATCTATCCACCTCTGGACCTCAATGGTTGATTCTGTTCCCAAGAAAACCTTTCCTCCAAGAGCAGTGTAGTCCTTACACAGCTTAGCAAAATCCACCGGTCTTGGAGTTTGAACTTGAACTCCAACATCCACCGATGGCCCCGGAGTGGGCATCCTTCTCATGATCGAAGTCATCATAGCTTCGAACATAGCAGCATAATCAGCAGCCCCTTCAGTAGCACGGCCTTCCCTAGCAGCTGGTCTCCCTCTTCGACTCATCCTTAATATCTATAAAAAGGAATGATTAGCACACCTAGAGAAACAACTGCAAAAAGGACTCAAACTCTACTAAGCTACTATATTATATATAGTAATCATCCATCAAAATACAATTACGTCTCTCATACGTAGTTACATCAGCGAGTGTTAATCCTTAATATTTGACGACTTACGTACTGGTCGACTCAAGGACTGTACGACTCATACGACTCAAGTATTGCATGACTTAAGCGGATTATGCGACTTAGCGACTTAAGGGATGGATGATCTAAGAAAGCTTGCGACTCAGTGAGTTAAGGGAGCCCACGACTCAGCGAGTTAAGGAAGCCCACGACTCAGCGAGTTAAGGAAGCCCATGACTCAACGAGTTAAGGAAGCCCACGACTCAACGAGTTAAGGTCTAAACGACTTAAGGGAGGTACTGACCTAAGGAATTAAGAAGATTCACGATTTAAGGCTATCAGCGACCCACGACTTAGCTTAAGTCGTCCACGACCTAAAAGTTATCGAGTTAAACTCCAATGCCTGCACCTATGCCACCTTTATTTGATAAGTCGACCACGACTTAGGACTTGTCGTCTACCAAGCCACAAGCTGAACTCAGTAAGACGCCCACGAGTTACCTTAAGTCAACCACGAATCACGACTTATCTTAAGTTGGCCACGACTCATGACTTGGCAGAAACTTCTGTTCAGAATTTAACTCCTATAAATAGACCACCACTTCCAACATGAAGAGGACTTTTGGGCAGATCATTTCTAAAAGCGTCGTTACTCTGCCGAACTCTCAACTCACTCGACAATTGAAGATCTTCATACATTTGTGACACTACAACAAGCTTCGAGAGGAATTTCTTGCATTCTACACGGATTCATCAAGTTCCATCATCGGAGTTTGAGCTAGTAGTCGAGATTGTCTTTAAGATCAAATTGTATTGTTGTCATAAGGGGATTGTATCGTCTTGTAACCAGATTCAATAATAAAGAGATTCAAAGTGGACGTAGGCATGATTTCAAGCCGAACCACTATAAACTGCTGTCTTTTACCGCTTTTTCGCTACTTTACTGCTTACTTTTTGTTCCCGTCACACGGGTGGTGCTTTCACGATTCTACTACACACACACCGGGTGTTAGCGTTCACTTTTCAACGTTAACATTTTGGTGCTTTCACTGAGAACCCAACTCAGGCTACCACTCACCATTGCTTCACGGAAGTTTGTTGAAAGAATTTCCTACAAAACCAGAAGTCTATCAGACATAATGGCTCCTGGAAGGAAACGAAAGTCTGTCAGAACTGATGATGACCGCGAAAATACTGCCACTTCTCTTTCTCCAAATCAGGCAGCTCCAAGTGTCGGTGTGACGCGACAAGAGTTAGATGCTGTTGTATCCGGACTGTACCAGCAGATTGAAACTCAGAATAATCTGATGATGGAAAAGCTGAATGCTCTACTTGGGGCTAATCAAAGACCGGTATGTAATGAGGAAAACTTTGCTAATGCTGCTCCCAATTCCGAAGGGAGAAATATTCCTCAAGGGGGATCAGGTGCTGCTGAAGGGGCACCCCTCCAGGTTGAAGGATCCAGGCCGTCACCGGTTCTCCATGAGCATTTATCGGGGCAAACCTCCGAAAAGATGGCCGAAGTCTATTCCACGAAATCTCTAAACAATGAGGAATATCTCTCTAGCATGATTCGGCAAATAATGAAGGAAAGCATGCAAAGAAACGAAGATGAGAATGATTGGGGATTCGCTCCGAGTAAAACTCCATTCACTGAAAGGATCTTAAAAGCTGAGTTTCCGAGAAAATTCGTTCCTCCTACCATTCCTTCTTATCGAGGAACGAGTGATCCAAATCAATTCCTATACAAATATGATTGGCACATGACTAGTGCCAGAGCAACTGACGAGATTAAATGTCGGTATTTCCCAGTATACTTAGAAGGAGTGGCGTTACTTTGGTTCACCAAGCTTCATGTGCGATCTGTCGATCAATTTTCCGATCTGACCCGAAAATTCAAGGAACAATTCAGATTGTACATTTCAAGAGCAAAGGATATAATGTCTCTCTCAAGTCTTGAAGAGAATCCTGGAGAGCCCATTAAATCCTTCTTGAATCGCTTTAATTTAGCCCTAGCAGAAGTTGATAACGCGGAACCGCGAATGATCTTAACCTACTTAATGCGGGCTATTGACAAGTCTAGCGAGTTTGGAAAATGGTTAAAAATGAAAGAACCAAACTCGCTCGAAAAATTCTACAAAAAGGCTGATGAGTTCATGCGCTTAGAGAATCTCTCCGCGTCAACTAAAGTTGTGACAACAGTGGTGGAAAATAATGCTATAGTTCAGAACAAGAAAGAATCTGCAAATCAGAAGAGGGAAAGTAATGGTGGAAAGAACCAGAAAGATCTCAAAAAGCCCCGCTTCCTCAAACCTTCGGATTTTACTCCTCTGACTGATACCCCGGAGAATATTTTCACCGCCACTAAGGATGCTGTTGATTTTCCAAAACCATCAGCAGTAAAAGTTAGGAAAAATGTTGTTCAAAGCGTAAGATTTTGCAAATTTCATAATCAACCAGGCCATGATACCAACGAATGCCGCCACTTGAAAAGCCTAACTGAAGAATTGTTGAGAGAGAATAAGTTGCAGCAGTATGTGAAAAGAAATAGAAAAGACCCGTCTTCATCTAACCAGGGGCAACTACCCCCAGCTCATTCATCTAGTTCAGGAGAGAGGCCTGCTGAAAAAGAAAGACCTGTTATCAATGTGATCACAGGAGGACCTCATCCAGCTGGCAGGAGTTGGGGTGAGATGGAAAGGTATGCTAGAGCTTTGAAGTATGCTCCAACTGAAGAAAGTGTCTTGATCTTGGAAGATGCTGCACCTCTAAAGCAGCAGAAGACTTTTCATGATGATATTATGTTCAGAACTAGGGATTCTATTGATGTGGAAGCTCCTACTGAGGACCCTTTCGTTATCTCTGTCGGTATTGGGCCGGTTATTGTCAGAAGAGTTCTGGTTGATAGTGGTGCTTCGTGCAACATACTCTTTAAAAAGACATTTGACCAAATGAAAATTCCAATGACAGATGTACAAGCCTCTTCACACAAAATTGCCGAATTTACAGGAGAGCTAAAACAACCAATTGGAACGGTGAACTTGTTTGTTGAAATGGGCGAAGGGCAGAAGAAGTTGGTTCGGAAGCAAACTTTTGTAATTGTTGATGGATTCTCCGCCTATAATGCTTTCTTGGGTCGGCCTACTCTTGCTGATTTCAGGGCCGTCCTCGCTCCATGGTGCTTAACAATGAAATTTCCTACTGATAATGGGATTGCTGTCATTAAGGGAGATCAGAACACAGGGCGAGAATGTTATCTTATAGAACTCCGAGAGGCCAGGAAAAGAGAAATGGGGAAAGATGCGGCAGCTCCGCTCCGCATCAAGGAACCAACCCTATAGCAACTACGGAGTGGCCCCTGTACTGGCGAACACAACAATGCAAGGAAAGAAATGGATCCCAGGAAAGCCAGTACAGGGGAGAATAGAGTGGTACCCGTGGAGGTAACGGTACCAATATCTGTTGACTCGAAAGACCCGAACGAAGTACTCAATGTGGGTTCACAACTGAGCAAAGCAGTTCAAAACACGCTGATATCATTCTTAAAAGCCAATCTAGATGTGTTCGCTTGGTGTCATGCTGATATGTGTGGGATCTTCCCGGAAATTGCTGTACATACTCTGAACATTGATCCAAAATTCACGCCAGTGAAACAGAAAAGAAGAACTCAAGGCCTAGAAAGGTCGACAGCACTAAAGGAAGAGGTCGATCGGCTCATGGAAAACGGCTTCATCAGAAACTCCACTTATCCAAATTGGGTTTCAAATCCAGTATTGGTCAAGAAGGCAAATGGAAAGTGGAGAGTATGCATAGATTTCTCAGATCTGAATAAAGCCTGTCCCAAAGATTGCTTCCCACTGCCCAGAATCGATCAATTGGTAGATGGAACAGCTGGGCATGAGTTGGTATCATTTATGGATGCTTACTCCGGATACAATCAGATTATGATCCATGAGCCGGATCAGGAAGACACAAGCTTTATCACAGATGTGGGTCTCTACTGCTACAAAGTTATGCCTTTCGGATTGAAGAATGCTGGGGCAACCTACCAAAGGCTCGTCAATGCAATGTTCAAGCCTCAGATTGGTAGAACCATGGAAGTTTATGTTGACAATATGTTGGTAAAGTCAAAGAAAGCTGTAGATCACATGGGTCACTTGGAGGAAATGTTTGCAATTCTTCGAATGTACGGAATGAAGCTCAATCCATTGAAATGTTCGTTCGGAGTAGAGTCCGGGAAATTCTTCGGTTTCATTATGAGCGCCAAGGGCATTGAAGCCAATCCTACTCAAATCACAGCTCTATGGGAGGTCAAAGCCCCTAAAACAACGAAAGAAATGCAAAGTCTCAATGGAAAAGTCACTGCTCTGAGTCGCTTCATTTCCAAGGCCACAGACAAATGCATTCCCTTTTTTGACGCTCTAAAGAAAGGAAAGAAAAATTTCGAATGGACTCCCGAATGCCAGAATGCTTTCGATGAACTAATTCGTCATATGGAAACGCCTCCAGTTCTTTCCAAGCCTAGTGATGGTGAAGATCTTTTCATCTCATGCTCTCAGCGTAGCACTTGTACGGGAAGATATGAAAGTACAGCGTCCAGTCTATTATATCAGTAAACGGTTCACTGGGGCAGAGATGAATTATTCGAAGATATAAAAGCTCGCCTATTGTTTGCTAATTGCTTCCAAGAAATTGAGACCATACTTTCAAGCCCATCCTATCAAGGTTCTTACTGATCAACCTTTAAAGCAAGTCTTGTTTCGTCCTGAAACTTCGGGTCATCTTTTGAAATGGAACATTGAACTCAGCCAATATGACATCACTTACCATCCCCAAAGAGCAATCAACGGGCAAGCTTTAGCAGATTTCATTGCGGAGTCTACTGACAAAGGTGACAGTAAGAAAGAAACAATCGACTGCATTCCAATCCAGTGGAAGTTGTATGTTGACGGTTCGAGAAATGATTATTGTTCTGGGGCAGGGGTTGTGCTTGAAACCCCCGAAGGACGATCATTGTGTTATGCCTTGAGATTGGAATTTCCTTCAACAAACAATGAAGCAGAGTATGAAGCTCTTATCGCCGGCTTAAAAATTGCCAAGGAACAAAACATCAAAGCGTTACAAATTTTCAGCGATTCTCAACTCATTGTTTGCCAGGTAAAGAAAGAGTTTCAAGCTAAAGGTGGAAATCTGCCCGCATACTTGTCAAAGGCATGTGAACTTCTCGAAGATTTCGATCATTACACGATAAGTCATATTCCTCGGGTAGAAAACATGAAAGCGGATTCTCTTGCAAAGTACTCAAGTTCTGGAGAAGCTCAATTATTGGGATTAGTTCCTGTAAAAGTTCTGTCAGCTCCAAGCATTGATGAAATGGATGTTGATTGGATTATGGCTGCGTCTCAAGAGCATGAATCATGGATGACTCCAATCAAAGAATACCTACTCAATGGTTCCCTGCCAGAAAGTTCTAAAGAACGCCGAAAACTATTGAGGAAAGCATCAAGATACATAATTCAAGATGGCTGATTATATAGACGGGGATTCTCAATGCCATTACTTCGATGTGTAACCAAGGGAGAAGCCAAGTCAATTCTAGCCGAGGTACACGGAGGAGAATGTAGGGATCATTCAGGTGGCCAGACTCTAGCCAAGAAGGTTCTTCGATATGGGTATTTCTGGCCGGACATTAATCGAGATGCTGCCATTTACTCCCGAAAGTGCGACAAATGTCAGAGATTTGCAAGAATCCCAAAAGCACCTTCCACCGAACTCACACAAATGGTCAGCCCATGGCCATTCGCTATTTGGGGAATAGACTTGATTGGACCCTTACCGATCGCTAAATCTGGAATCAAATATTCTATTGTTGCTGTTGATTATTTCACCAAATGGGCTGAAGCTCAACCTTTGGCCACCATTACTTCTAAAAAGATGATAAATTTTGTAACGAAAAATATCATTTGCAGATATGGTGTGCCATAGAAGATAATCACAGATAACGGTACTCAGTTTGAAAGTGAAGAATTCCAGGATTTTTGCAAACGATTCAGAATTCGGAAAAGCTTCTCAGTAGTGGCTCATCCGTAGGCAAACGGGCAAGTGGAAGCAGTGAACAAAATTATCAAGTCAACCATCAAAAAGCAACTCGAAAAAGCAAAAAGTGGTTGGGTCGATAAGCTTCCATTAGCACTATGGGCATAGAGAACCACTCACAAAACTGCGACTGGGCACACTCCATTTTCACTGGCATACGGGTCAGAAGCGATGATACCGGTGGAAGTAGAAGTTCCTTCACACAGAAGAATTCACTTCAATGAAGCTGAAAATGAAAAGCTGCAACTTGAAGCACTTGATTTTCTTGATGAAAAAAGAGAAGAAGCTAGGCTGAGAGTTTCAGCTTATCAGCAAAGGATAGCCAGGCACTTCAACTCTAAAGTTCGTCAACGTAGCTTTGAGGTCGGAGACTTAGTTTTGAAAAGGATCATGACAGCAACTGGTGTGTTTGGGCCAAACTGGGAAGGACCATATGCCATTGGCAGTAAACTTCTTGATGGCACTTTCAAACTCATAACTGTTGAAGGAGATCCAATTCCAAGGGCCTGGAACAGCAACCACTTACGTCCTTATTTTACTTGAAAAAAGCTTTGGTCAAAGTTGTAAAATAGTGATGAATGTATCAGTTGTATTGTAAAACATTGTAAATCAGTGTAAATGAATGAAAGCTATAAAGTGGATGTAGGCCCGATTCTTGGCCGAACCACTATAAATCTTCTGTTCTTTACTATTTCATAATGCCAGTTTCATTTCAATAAGTAAATACTTTAAATGTATTGCTAAAATGTCGATTCAAAATTGCAGGACATTAAAACAAGGATCGTTCGTTACAAAGCCAAGCGACCTCTATAAATCACCTATTACGCAAATACCAAGCGACAAAAAATTCCAAATACAAATCCTATACAAGAAGAACTTCACATAAAAATTTGGCGACTCCACTGTGGCAAACCTTTGTTAACTGGTTGAGATTGTCGATATGAACAGACATCCAACTAAGATAACTCACGTTTGTCCCGTGAAGTCGTTCAACAGTGAAGTCCACTTCTTCGGATGAGGCAATTTACTTGTAAAAGGAAAGAAGATGCGCTTGGAAATGATAATAAAAGATCGCTAATGAGCAAATGAAGAGAGAACATTGCCAAGCAAACAAAGAAGCAGCCAAAAGGAGGTATGCCTCTCAATAAAAGGGCTGGTAGATCCACCGAAGGGATACCTTCCCAAGCAGAAGGAACAGGGCCCTTGCTAACTGATCGTGATGCATCCGATCAGGCAGCTTGTGTCCGTCCCGTGGATCTACTCACCCCTGAGACGCAACCTTCCTGGCACACCAACCAACCGACGCTCCATCCCAATGGACAACAAAGCCCTCTAACGAGGCACGCCAAAAAATGAAAGTACTTCTCTCAATCAAAAAAGATTGGTGGAACCACCGGAGGGGCACCTTCCCAAGCTAAAGGAACAAGGCCCTTGATAATTGATTGTGATCGCTTGTGCAAACAAACATCCAATCAAGCAACTTGCGTCCGCCCCGTGGATCCATTCAACCATGAGAAAGTAACTTCCAGGCAATCAAAAAGCCCTCTTCGGAGGCACAAGCCCTCTTCGGAGGCACATGACCTCTTCAGAGGCAAAGGCCCTTTCCCAAGGCACCACAAGCCCTCTTCGGAGGCACATGACCTCTTTAGAGGCAAAAGCCCTTTCCCAAGGCACCACAAGCCCTCTTTGGAGGCACCTGCCCTCTTCGGAGGCAAAAGCCCTCTCCCGAGGCACCACAAGCCCTCTTCGGAGGCACAAGCCCTCTTCGGAGGCACAAGCCCTTTTCGGAGGCACAAGACCTCTCCGGAGGCACAACTCTTTAAGAGGAGCCCTCTCCGGAGGCATGTCCCAAAATAGAATACTCAAATAAAAAGCCTTCTCCGGAAGCACAATTCAACTCTCAAAGGAAGGTTAACTTGTTCATCTCAAAAAAAAAGAGTTCCTTCTAAAAAAGTTGAAATGCTACAAAAAGATCCCTTCGGAGGCACACTTCACCTTGCTTGAAGTACCAAACATTTTCTTCAGAAAGTTCATTTCACTGCATAGGGAAATCTACTTTATTTTTTGACAAATTAAAGTGATCATCCCCGAAAGTTGAAGTGTTCTTCAGAAAGAAAGAGGAAGTAAAAATTTCTCCAAAAAAAAACGAGATATGATCTATTAAAAGCAGAATAATTCTTCCCTTAAAAGTGGAATAGTTATTCTCTGAAATAAGATTATCAGTCTTGTGAAGGTTAGAAATGTTGCAATGCACTTGTGGTATGGGGGCAACACTATACAATTCAATTACATTAATAAAAGGAATATGCAAGCAACATACCGCAAGTTCATTGCAATATCATGAAAAATAGATGTGGAATAAATGCATTCTCAAGCACAGACCAGAAAGTTTGTACAAGTAAGAAGAATTGTTTATTCTACACTAAAATGAGAAACAAATGCATTCTCACATACATAAGAATTTGTACAAGTAAAATAGCTATTTTATTCAATACTATGAAAACTTTTTACATTGTACAGATCACAAAAAAGAAGCGGGGACCGGTACCCGCACAATCTCCGGTCGATACATGCAAAAAGCAAAAATAAGAAGTAGAAGATCCAGCTTGCTATTCCTTCTTCCCGCCACCTTTGGAGCCTTTACTCGGCCTAATGATTAGTTTCTGAAGCCGTTGTGAACGGGTCGGGGCAGAAGGAGAAAGAGGCACGGCTGGATCAACTTCTGCTTCCTCTCCAGCAGAAATATTCTTCTTCTTCCTTATGGCACGCTTCCCCTTCCTCTTTGAAGAAGATTCACTCCCCGGAGTAGCAAGCAATGTCGAAAGCTTCGTGTCATCATCTAGAGAACGCTCCGGGGTCTTCTTGATGTCATCAAGATCCTCTGCCTTCTGCTCCTGCGAAGCGGCCGGATCATCCAGGCCTTGAAGAGCTTCAATTTTCTCTGCCTGTGATCCCGGTTGGGAAGCAGAAGGAGGAGTAATTTGCGAAGATGGAGGAACGGCAATTAAAGGAGTGGAAGTTTGTGCAGTATTCGGTACCTCCGCTGTAGAAGAAAAGAAGTTAAAATCGGTATCCTCCGAGAAAAGAGAAGGTATCGGTTCACCAAAGTTTAAGTAATAAGTAAGAAGGTCATCAAACTCGTTTAAATCAAATAAATGATTCACTGAACTCGGGTCGATGCCAAAATTACCTGGAGAAGTCGGTTTTGACAAGACAATTTCAAATTTATCAGCCTCAGTGTCTTCTTGGCTTTGCTCCTCGATTTGAGTAAGGGGAGACTCGGTTGTGATGAGCTTAGCCTCGACGCTTTTTGCGGGAGAAGAAAAGTGTGAGCTGGAACCAACGATATCGACGTCGGTCGAAGTCGAAGTGTGGACAAGGGCAGTTAAAGATATTTTCTTCTCTGGATGTTCTTCTGCCACTATTCCAGCTCTAGCTTCAGCGAGTTGCTTTTTTCCCTTGGCAAGAGCAGCACGAGCTTCTTCGTCAAGATAGCGTGCCTCAAGTTCTGCCTCATCATAGCCTGCCCCTCCAAGCATGTCAACTGCTGCTTCCCCTACTTCAGCCAGGGTAACTTCATAGTCGGGACCCAGCAAAGAGAGGCTCCCGTGACCCAGAACGCTGTGCAGATAAAAGTCAAATAAGGTGGAGCTGATGTTAGCTTTTGTTGTTTCATTCGATTGCTCGGCCGCCTCTTTTTCGGCGACAGCTGCAGCTCGACCAGCAACAGCCTCATCACGCTCTTTCTCAGCATTAGCGAGTTGGGACTTTAGCAATTCAATCTCCACGTTCTGGGAGTTAACTATTTCCCGCAACTGAGTGTTACTTTTGCGGTATTCTTCAACAACGAACTGCTCAGCGGCAAATTTCATCTCAGCATCCCTCTGAGCAGCGTGCGCATCCCGCACTTGTTTTTGAAACACTTCTTCCTTTTGAGATTGTGAAGCGGAAGAATCGGCGAGATCTTCCTTGAGTTTTGTGACCTCGGACTCAAGTCTCGCATTATCATCAGCAATACTCGTCATCTCGGCGTTATGCTGTTTGCAGATTTTGTCCCATTCCGTCTTGTCGTTTTCCATGGTCAGCATGGCTTCAAGATTCGTATGATTGACTCTTTGGAGTTCATCGACGAGTTTCTGCCATTGCGACATCCTCTCAATGTTAAGCCTAACTGCATTAAGACTTTTAAGCATGTCTTGCTTGTCGATCGGGACCAAATCTAGGTCAAAGCGCACTCCTTTTAAGCACCAATTCGGAAATCGGCCTTGAAGCGTTGGAGGGCCATCTTTAACCTGATACTGGGGTCTGTTGATGATCGCTTGGATATCAGACTTCTTTAAAGGAGGAGAGCCAGACGGGATATTAGGAAAAATGGTAGCATCAGCCTTCTCAGAAATTGCAGACGCATCACTTGGCTTGGATCGCTTGCTCGATTCGTCAGTGATATGAGTCTTCCCCTTGTCATCATAAGACTTTCGCTTATGGGAATCGTCACTTCTGTAAGAAGAATCATATCGCTCAGCATCTTTTCTTCTCTGCCACTGCTCGTAATCCCGCCTTTCTTAAGCCTTCCTTCGAGCCCTTTCCTCATCTGTCTCTCTCTGGTCACCAAGGTATTTCCTAAAGTCATAAGATCCACGGCCTCCATGGCGCTGAAATGAGTCATAGTATGAGCCAGTACGCCCCATCGGAGAATCTGAAAAAGGAAAAGAAGTAAAGTTTAGAAATTTCCGGGAAGAAAGAATAAGTGCTTATAAGTGCAGAAAAATCCTAAGTGTGTGCGGCGTGCAAACTACGTGCGTCAAACTACAGACCACGCTTTAATGTGGGAACGGAGATGACAGGTGTAGAAGGTGTCAAAGCTTGTTTAAAGGTAGAAGTCGCTTCAACGACAGGAGAGGTCGCTTTTGAAGTATTATCCTTGAAAAGCTCTTGAGAAGTTATCATTATATCGCTCAAGTCATCAAAGGTATCATCACCATGACACCCAGCAGAACTCCCTTTTTCGACTTCCACATCGGCTGATTTTTCATAAATTCGAGGATTTTCTTCCTCTTCAATAATTAGAGCAAGTGCCAGTTTGCTGGACGGTCCCGCAACATTGGTAAGTGTGGGGCATTTTACCAGTGGAGTTTCAGTGGTAGACTCCTTCAGCATGGGTTCTTCAACAGAAGGTGGGACATCCGGTACCTTCGTAGGAGAATTTGGAATTTCGCGAGGCTGAGTGGAGCGAGAGGGGTGAAGAAGTCCGAACTGGTGAAGAAAATCGTCTTTCAACAAAAATTTCGCATCCCGCTCTTCAACTGGAACAACCATGAGCCTCTCCAGAGTTTGCTAGTGACTGGGATCCCTAGAGAGAGGGGGGAGCGCTGAAATGAGAAAGCAAAGTTAACACTTGGTAATTTGTACTACAAAATACTTAGAGAATAAAAAGCAGAAAAGATAGACAATCTTACTTCCTTCTCTCCACACAGCGTAAAACCCAGGGGGACAGCGAACGTAAAAATACTGAGTCAAAAACCCATGAGCACTATCAGGGAGGCCGACAACCAATTTACGATTCCTGGCACTTCTTACAACAATGATCGAAGGATGATCTTTGGTTCTGATAAAAGAGCATAGGTAATAGATCTCGTCAACACTGGGGAGACGGTCAAGCGTTCTACCGAATAATACACACAACCCCATTAGAACGGCATAGCTGTTGGGGTGTAGTTGAAATGGAGAAATTGCCAGTTGGCGAAGAAGATGTTGAAGAAAGTTGTTGAAAGGAGGAATGGCCCCGCTCAGGCACATTTGTCGGTTGACCGATACAAAGCTAGGAGGTGCTACATCAGCAGTGTTACTCCTCTCAGGAAGAATGGCGTTAGCTTTAGCAATGCCAAATTGAGTGCACAATTGCCGAAAAACTCTGTACGATAGAGTGGTAGAGGCTCTTTCTGGAGGATTGACTAAAGGAGCTGGAATAAGAGTGGACTCTCCAGTCTGGATTGTTACATCTCCTTGCTGAGAAGTCATTCTACACAAGCAACTGGATATTCAAATATGAAGGTGCACGTTTCCTACATAGTGTGAAGTGTTGTGCGAAACTAGTAAAAATAACAAGTAAATACAACTGGAATTAGGCTAGTCGGTAACTAATCGATTGTCAGATTTTAGAACTTGTTAATTTAAAGTTCAGGTGCAGTATTAGTGCGAGCCGGTCATTTTTCAGTTGACTGTTTCAATGTTGCTTTAATACTTTGCTTGAATTTGTTGATTTAAAGCACTTCGTTCACACAATCTATTTATGTCAATTATCTGTTATTAACTAATCTGTCATCTGATGTGGGCAGTCAGTGACAGTATATTCGTCCCAATTTTCTGTAAATGTTGTGTTAAGCAGATTGTTGGTTTGCAAGTTAGAGTGACCTGTAAAAGAAAATGCAAAAATTCAAAGTTCAATAGTTCAAAGTTCATGCAAAGCTTAATGCTAAGTCGCCAACGACTTAAGTGTTGACTCGCCGACGACTTAAGAATGTGTTCCATGGGCTAAGTTGAGCTGTTCTGTTTTTGGCTAATTCGTCCACGACTTAAGGATCTTAAGTCAAGCCAGAACAGGTCGTTTTAGTTTTAAGTCGCTGATACTTTAAGTCGGAAGTACTTCGAGTTGCAGGTCTTGTAAAAGAAGAAAAAGGCTTCAATTCAAAACGGTGTAAATTTCCTAAGTCATAAGTCGTCCACGATTCAAGGTTATGTCGCAAATGGATAAGTTGGTAAAGATTTAAGTCGAGAAAGGCATAGGTCATACAAGGCTGATAGATCGTGACCAAGCTAATACCTCACTTCCTTTGACCCATTGACTTTTCTCCTAACTCCTAACCAGTTATCCTCCTAACCCGTTATCCTCCTAACCCGTTATCCTCCTGACCCGTTAACCCATTAACTCCTCCGTAAACAAAAGCTTCCGTTTTCCACCCTGGTTCTATCATTCAAAAACCGATTCGAGATCGCCAAAGCCTCGCCGATCCACTCGGTTAAGCCTAAAACACAGTAACCCATCGCCTTCATCGCCTCAATCATCTAAAGCTAAATCGAGTAAAAATCGAGTTCACGGACTGTCGATACAAGGGAACTTGCAACAAAGCATTGCACAAGGGGATGGATTAAGCACAAAAATGAGAATTCGCAGATTAACGATGATCAAGGATCGGGGGGAAAGTAGGAGCACTTACGCAATGAAGAATCGAGAATCGGTGATTGTTTGATTGTTTAAAATAGGGAAAAATTTGACTTGAGGAAGCTCGGAAGAACTTTAATGGCAGATACGACTCAGGAGATAAGCAATGAGAAGAAGGAAATAAGGGGAACGACTCAAGCCTTTTATATCTCGGGACAGTGGAACTCGAAGCGGCATACACGAGTTAAGATAAGTCGAAGCACACGACCTACGACTCAGGCGTGTACTTCGAGGGGCAAATGTTAACCCTTAATATTTGACGACTTACGTACTGGTCGACTCAAGGACTGTACGACTCATACGACTCAAGTATTGCATGACTTAAGCGGATTATGCGACTTAGCGACTTAAGGGATGGATGATCTAAGAAAGCTTGCGACTCAACGAGTTAAGGGAGCCCACGACTCAGCGAGTTAAGGAAGCCCACGACTCAGCGAGTTAAGGAAGCCCACGACTCAACGAGTTAAGGAAGCCCACGACTCAACGAGTTAAGGTCTAAACGACTTAAGGGAGGTACTGACCTAAGGAATTAAGAAGATTCACGATTTAAGGCTATCAGCGACCCACGACTTAGCTTAAGTCGTCCACGACCTAAAAGTTATCGAGTTAAACTCCAATGCCTGCACCTATGCCACCTTTATTTGATAAGTCGACCACGACTTAGGACTTGTCGTCTACCAAGCCACAAGCTGAACTCAGTAAGACGCCCACGAGTTACCTTAAGTCAACCACGAATCACGACTTATCTTAAGTTGGCCACGACTCATGACTTGGCAGAAACTTCTGTTCAGAATTTAACTCCTATAAATAGACCACCACTTCCAACATGAAGAGGACTTTTGGGCAGATCATTTCTAAAAGCGTCGTTACTCTGCCGAACTCTCAACTCACTCGACAATTGAAGATCTTCATACATTCGTGACACTACAACAAGCTTCGAGAGGAATTTCTTGCATTCTACATGGATTCATCAAGTTCCATCATCGGAGTTTGAGCTAGTAGTCGAGATTGTCTTTAAGATCAAATTTTATTGTTGTCATAAGGGGATTGTATCGTCTTGTAACCAGATTCAATAATAAAGAGATTCAAAGTGGACGTAGGCACGATTTCAAGCCGAACCACTATAAACTGCTGTCTTTTACCGCTTTTTCGCTACTTTACTGCTTACTATTTGTTCCCGTCACACGGGTGGTGCTTTCACGATTCTACTACACACACACTGGGTGTTAGCGTTCACTTTTCAACGTTAACAGCGAGTGTTGGGTAAAATCGATTAACCAAAGCTCTAATACCAAATGTGACGACCGCCCATGACCCCTGCACTGAACTTAGAGAAAATGCGCTGTAAAGTGTGCCAGGCGACCATGGACGATTGTCAGGGTAGATTAAAAATAGCAGAATCTATCGTATTACTCACAGCGCATAGACAAAATACAATAGAACAAATATATAGTGAAGCTTCACAGAATAGAATCTCATCAATAAAACATCATAATAGTTGAATACAAACATCTGAATAGTCAATACAACAAGCCTCACAACATATCACTCAGAGAATACAAAGCAGCGGAACATCCAGTACATATAGTAAGAAGTAATATGCAATACTCCAGCTCGTCTTCGTCATCAACATCGTGGAAAGTAAGAACAGCACCTGTCACCTGCTACCTAGTCTGCCCGTCCCAAAATGGACGAACAACCCAAGGCAATAAGAGTTAAAAACATAAAGCCTTGAGTCAGATAACAGTCTTAGTGAGCGGTAAATTAACTAACCAACATACCAAAAGAGCATAAAGGAAAAGGAATAGGAATACAACCCTCCCACTCCACCTCTTTCTACAGTGATAGCCCCCAGACACACATTAAGCAGAAGCAAACATAACAAAGCATACAATTTAAAGTAAAGCAATTATCACTCGAGTCAAGGGCGATGCTTTCCAAGTACAAACCCCTAAGGCCTAAACCAAGATCAGATAAGCACCCAGAAAATACCGCTGTTGAGACCGAATGACGATACAACCAAACATCCATGACTCTGGCTATCATTGTTATCATTGCTTCGATATCATCGTTAATTGAATGACCGGCTCATTCTTTCATCCGTCCGTCAAGGGCTAATGGAAACCCCGGTTCTAGACATAACTCTGCACGTCATCGTGACCCATGCCTAGGACTATCGAATCTGCCCAGAGTACTCGACTACAAATTAGTAGCCTTCAGGGACTATCGAATCTGCCCAACGTACTCTTGCTTCGAGCATGCTAGAGCCTTCAACAACGATGAAACCTCAGCCTTCAAGTCATCCTCCTCGACGACTATTTCCATATTAGCTCAAGCGCCTCTCGAGCCAACCATTATCCTCAACTCGAACCATATCACCGAGTTATCAACATGCTTGGAATGATCCCGTCTGGATTAAACCAAGACTATTTCATACTATGCTTTGCCTCATCATCATCATAGCAAAGCTTCATCTCAACACCATCATCAAATCTATCCATATGAGCTTCACCATCCGCTACATATGCCACGAGCAGCTTTTCCAATTCAAGAGCCTTTCCCTTAGCTTTTGAATCATCTTCGACCAACTTGTCTAAATCAAATCATCAATCATCTAATTTATAGCAATCAATCAAGGCAAACATTAATCCAAGTAATCAAGCATTCAAATATGATCTAAATAGACAATTATAACAATAATGGCAATTTCGTAAATAAAGAGTCCAAAGTCTAACAAGTATGAAAACATGAGCAATGTCTCTATAATCTTGATGAATGAACTTGCATAGGTTAACACTTAGTAAAATGGTTGTCAAATCATCATAAACGATGGATCTATACTTAAGTTTACAAAGATGCATGGAAATCACTACTTTAACACAAAATCAAGCCAACGATCCGATATACTCCTTTGGATCCGTGTGAGAGATAATCACCACTCACCAAATCACCTAAGCAACCCAAAAGCAACACACTTCAGATCTGGACAGCGAAGGATCTAACTCGATCTATCACAAATCCGCTTCAAACGATGAAATCTCTCTTCGATGGATGAAGATCTTCAATCTAAGCTCTTGGATCTTCGATTTGATCTTCGATTTGGATGGAAGGAATCACAAGATTAAAGTGGAGAAAAGAAGTGAAGAAGTGTAGAAGTCGAGCTCTCAAAATGGCAGCACTTCGTCGCTTCAAAATCCGGATCCCATAAATGAAGAAGAACCCTCCTATTTATAGGCTGAAATCCACCTTAGGTCGTTCACTCGGAGTTAGGTCGTCCACGACCTAAAAAACCTACGACCTAAAAACCCCACGACCTAACAAACGCGCCACTATGACCTACGACCTAACACACGCTCTTCTACGACCTAACAGATGTGCATCCACACGACCTAACGCTTAACCGCATCCATACGACCTAACAGATCCAACGACCCACGCGCATCCGCGACCTACGACCTAACAAACCTGCGACCTAACTATCTTAGCCAGGATACGACCTAACACCTTAGGTCGTCTAACGACCTAACTGCTCCACTACCAACTTAGGTCGCTCATGACCTAACTACGCTAACTCGCTAACTATAGGTCGCTAAATACTGAAGGTTACTAACCCTTAGGTCGCTAACTCCTTTAGGTCGCTAACTCCTATAGGTCGCTAACTCCTATAGGTCGCTAACTACTATAGGTAGCTAACTACTATAGGTCGCTACTCACTAGTTCTCTTAGGTCGCTGCAAACCTTTAAGTCGCTCAAAACCTTAGGTCGCTAACACCCTATAGGTTGCCAAATTCTATAGGTCGCTAACTCTCTTAGGTCGCTCCAATCTCCTAGGTCGCTCACTCGACCTAACCTACCCCACGACCTAAGCCAGCACACGACCTATCTTCTCTACGACCTAACTATTACACAACCTAACTTCTTAGGTCGTTCTAATCCTTAGTTCGCTCCACTTCACTAAGTCGTCCACTCCTTAACTCGCCCACTTCCTTAGGTCGCTCCAAACTCTCATACGACCTAAGACTTAGACTATGGACGACTTATCAACAATGCGACCAAATGTCAACTGTTTTACGATGTTTCGATCCGTAAAAATACGAGTCGTTACATCTTTCTTCTTTAACCATAATGGTCCGTATTTCCGCTCACATTGAGTTGATATGTTGGAGAATAGTGTCGACTCAAGGGGTACGGAACTGCGGGTCGTTTCACTTGTTATCAGAGCTGAAGGTTAAGCGAGAACCTTGGCTCTGGTTGGGATTACTCATTTGAAAATAGAGTCCGTAGTACTCTAGAATGAGTTTGTGTGTATTAATAGATATGAGCGCGTATTTGTTAGTGAATATAAAATTTGTTTTATACAGTGTTGATTTATCGGTTGAGTGTTTATGGATTCTGGTCGATGCGTGGGACGCCATGTCATCGATAGGGATTTCTAAACTCTTAAACAAGATAAACCGACAAAGTATTGTTTTAAAATAGGGTAAATGAAATAATTTTGCCCAAAACTATTTTCGTGTAGGAAAGAAATAATTTTCCATAAATTATTATAGTATATGGTTACTTGATTGTTAGGAAGTGATAATATTTAATTATCATCATTATTGTATGGAAATTAAATAAGAAAAAATGGTATAACCAAAGATTTGAAGATAAATTCTTTTAACAAAATGAAATTTATAAATGTGAATTATAAATGTGATTTATAATTGAAATTGAAATAAAAACTCCAGAGTGATGTTTGAATCTGGATTGGATGGATTTCAGAATCTGGAATTTTAGGAAGTTTAAATTCCTTTGAATTTGAAAATGATTTTCAATGGTTTTGGGGAAATAATGGTGATATTATTCGGGAAGAATTTTTGAATTGGAGATGAAATCTAGGAAGATTTTGAATTTAAAATATTTGGAAAATGTTTGAAGGGATAAAAGCACTGAACTCGCTTAGGTCACTGGAAAATAATTCCGATGATGATTGCGACATCATCGGTGTTATTTTCGAGTTTCCAAGAGGGGGATGGCTACCTGAATGTTTTGGATTTTGATGTTTGTTTGCGAAATTGGGGTTTGATTTTGAAGATGCAGAAGAATAGTTTGATATGGATATATATGTTTTCAAAATTAATTTTGAATGGTTTAAACTCAGGAAGTTTCTTTAGAATGTCTATGGAAATATAATTGGGTTTCATAACTAGTAAAATTTGGAATTTTCTGGAATAGGAAATTTAACTTGAAGAAGTGTTAAATTAAATTAAGTATGGAAACAAAATAAGCTATTGGAATGAATCAAATAAATAAGTGTAAACTAAGTAAGTATCGAATTGGAATGAATAAGCTTTGGATGTTTATAAAAGAATTAAAGAGCATTGAAGTAAAAATATATAATCCCTAGTTAAAAGAAAAAATGTGAATGTGATTGACTGTAAATGGATGGAGAAATATAAATATAAATAAGTGAGTAGCTTATAAAAATTTAGAAAGGGAATAAATGAGCTGAAATAAAAGTGTTGGTATTTTGGAAGTGAAATGAAAAAAAATCCAAACTTGGGATATAAAATAAGATTGAACTCAAGAAAATTAAAAAAATGATTTTGGGAAAAATCAAGTATTGGATTATAAATTGAAAGTGTTATCGAATGAAATTGAATTGGATTAAAATAGATATGGTTTGAGTTGTAAACAAATCCAATTCAAGCATAAATTTAATGGCTTTATTATTAATAAATTCAATAATGAATTGATAATGTGAATTAAAATTTTAAAATGGATAAGAGAATAAACTAATCGAATAAATTAGTAAAATGGTTAGGATTTGATCAAAGGAAAATCAAATCAAAGATTTAAATGGAAGTTGGTTGAATAAAATAAACTTAAGTTATAAGATGGAATAATTTGAAGGAAATAAATAACTTAAGTAAATTGTGAGATGGGTATTTAATATATGGGTTGTCGAGTTAATAAAATGGTTTGGAATCAAACTTTTTGGATACGAAAGAAAGTGCAATAAATGGATTGTGAATAAGACTGGAAATAAAATAGAATAAAGTGTAAATTGAGTTGGTATTAATTTAAATTAGTTATAAAATAGAATGGATATTCTATTAAGTGAATATCGTCGAAATTTGCATAGAAATGATTATCGTTTAATGTAAATGAGATTTTATAAAGTTCTGCTAGTTAATAAAAGAAAATAAAATTAATTTTTGAATCAATTGAAATAGGTATGAATTCGTTTCGCTTAAAAATGAATAGAATGTAAGAAAGTGAGTTGTAAATCACTTGAATTGAATAGAAATGATGTGTGAGGTAGTTGTAAGCAATTTAATTTGTATCAAGACCATATAAATTGCTAATGGAAAGAATTTTGAATATTGTGCTTATGAAAACTATGTGTTTACTGTTGAGAATAAGTGAAATGTAAATGAATTTCCTATATGTGTCACTTACATATTTAAATTGAGTAAGTACAGGTTCAGGGAAGCCGTTTGGCTGGATTTTGGGCGCTCTAATTGCTAAATAAATAAGCCGCTTGCTAAAAAATTCTAAATAAGTTAGGCCTACGCAATAAAAATAGGAAATATGAACTGTTTTTGTTTTTCGACCGAGTGGGTCGATGTATATATATTTATATCTCTTGTCAATTGCAAAAGCTCCTCCGTACAAAGGAGACTGCCAAAAAATTTTGGAAATTTTGGGAGTTAGAAATTTTTAAAATTTTCACTAACGACAACTAATTTAAAATTGGAATTTGAGGTAAAGGTAAATAAGATTCAATCTTCGAAGTTAAAGATGAATCGAATTCCAGTAAAATTTGAAATGAAAGTCTGAAGTAAAATTTGGAAATAAAAGTATTGAGATTTGAAATAATTTGTAAATGGAAGCAAATTGAATTCAAATGGAATTGTGAAGGCAAAGTAAATAGGAATGGATATAAACTTCAATAGTGAAAAAAAAATTAAGAAGTATATAAAATATTTATATTGAACTTAAGAAATGTATGGTGAAATTCTTAAGTAAATTTGAACACTGTGTTAAGTAAAGTATACAGGGATTATAATGGTTGTAGGAAAATGGAATTGGATTTTGATTTCGAAGATAAATTTTAATTTGCTCGACAATAAGTTAAGTATTTAAATTTCTGTATGAAATTTTATTGGGTTTTTGATCTAGCCACTTGGCGTTTTGTATTCTTTTGGAAATTGAGGGCCCGTAGAGGCAATTTGTACTAGTACCTAGCTAGCCGCGCAAAGGAGACGCTGGCAAAAAATTTCGGGAATTTAGGGAGTTAGAAAATTTTCGAGTAAATTTTGATAATTTAAAGTTGGTTTCATATTATAATTCAAATGGTTGAGTAAGTAATATTGTTTGGGAACTATGGAAGAGTTTGGGAAGTGAGTTAGAGTGATAGTGTGTCATAAATAAAATGGTTGTTTTGGGAAAGTTGTTGAAACTGTTTGGCTTTTGGGGAAATAATAAATGGTGTTGGACCATTCCTCTTAAATAGCAAATTTCGGGGACGAAATTCTTTTAAGGGGGGAGGAATGTGACGACCCGGAATTTTTAAATATTTTAAATTGGAATATTTAATTGATTTTAAATATTCAACGGTGAATTTTTGACTTGAAATTCAAATATCACTATTTATTGGGTAATTTAATTATCAAATCAAATAATTAAAATTTGGTATAATATTGAATCGGGAGTTTTAAGCTTGTTAAAAAAAAATTGAAGGCTTGGAAAATTTACATTTATGATACTGAAGGCAATAGAACTTTCAAAATTGAATTTGAAAATGATTTGTTAAGTTTTGAATTTATATCGTTTAAATCGATATTTAAAAATAGCCTTTCGAGGCACAGTCTCGGAATTAGACGAAAACTTGTATCGAGATGAATTGAATTTAAATAAAATATACATATAATAGTGTCCGTAGTTTCTTTTAAAAGTCAAACTAAATCTCGAGCCTCGTATAAAATAAATGGTGTGTATTCGAAGCCAGCTCTCCCCAATTCTCTTTTTCCTTTTTATTCAATATCGAACCCTATCGACTCATTCGAAAATATAACAAAAAAAAGAAGAAAAGGAAGAAAAAAAATGGCTCCCTTCAGAGCAGCGTATGAATGAATTCACGAGAGAAAAAGGGATAGCGGAATCGCGAGCGACTCGAGGAGCTTGGCCGAATTCGACGAAGGGGGAGGCTCTCGCGAAGGGGAGCGGCACAGTGGGATTTAGCGGCTGCGGCACGAGGTTGCGAAGCGACCAGAGGAAATCGCAGGAGGAGCTCGTGCTCGACATTGCGATGCCTAACCGCGATCTGGTGGCGGCGCATCTGGGTAGGGGATTGGTTTCATCGAATTGAGGTATGGTATCTTTTTTTTTGAATTTGGATAAATATATGTATATATATATATATATATTAACTCAGTAATCGATTTACAAAGAGGAATATATATATACAAACAGTTTTTTTTGTATATATATGTATGTATGGAGTGAATGAAGAAAATAATATAAATAATATTCAATATATTTGTAAACACACCTACATAGTTAATTTAACATTATAAACAGGAATTTTAGAGGTTGGTTTGGAAAGTTATATATATGTATGTATATGTATGTATATGTATAAGGTTTAAAACAGGAAAAAAATGTTGGCAGTGAAGTGTTAATAATTTTATTTTTAATTTAATATATATATATATAGAAATAATTTTTATTAGAATAAAAATATATATATATATGCATATATTTAGATAAACATCACATATGTATATATAAGATTTTGGGAAGATATAGAAATTTTAAAATGCTGTAGAGATTATATAAAAATTAGATCTTTGAAAATCTATTATATATTTTTATAGGTATATATGTAGTCTCAAAAATAAAATAAATAAACATATACACATTTTTAAATCCACTAGTTTAAATTTTAAAATAATATATTTATGGAGATTAATTTGTTTAACTAACTTATTGAATTATTTTAGAAATTATTAAAGGAAAATTAGTTTTAAACTAAAACTATTAGCTAATTAATTTTTTTTAAATGGAAAATAAATTGTTCGATTAGTTAAAATAATAATAAAATCATCTAATGTTTATACAAGGTCAAAACCATGAAACCGGTCACGAAGGGAGTGGATGGCAAACAAAACTAAAGGTGAGATTTTCTCACTCATTTGGATTTCCTGATTTAAATTTAAAATGTCAAATTTTAAATCATTGGATGTTGATTATTTTATCTATTCAATGGTAAGATATATAGTAGTATATATATATTGGTGTTATTGATATTCCCGCATTATATAGCGGATGAGACCCTATGCGCCGCATAATAGTGGATGATAATATTTAAACCCATATACCACGATATTCCACCTTGAAGTCGAATTGGTATTGTGCTAACGTCTGTGGATGCAGGGAAACAGGATGGAGGGATCCAACTGGATTCCTCAAATTTTATTTGGATTGTTTAATATTCTCTGTTATGAATATTTGATATTTTGTGATTAATTATATTGATAATTGGAATGTTGAATGCTATGAATTGCTTGAGTATATTTCGATACTCTGAGTTATCAAAATCTATAAAATCGGATTTTTGGAAAGAAAATAAAGGAGTGAATTTTTAAGTAAAATAATTAAAGAGAATTTGAATAAATTTAAGAATGAAGGTGGTTATAAAATTCTAATAAATAAAATTCCGCGTAAGGAAGAGGTAATTTGAATAAATAGAGGAATAATGAATTTTAATACTTAAGTGATATTATAAAGAATTTATTTCAATTCAAGGTTTAAATTTAATTAAAAGAAAAAAAGAGGGAATTCGGTAAATCTAAAATTTAAAGTTTCAGTTTAAAGATTTTAAATCATAATAAGGAATAAAGTCTGAAAGTGAATGGATTTTGAAATAAATGGAGTAAATAAGAAAATTTATTAGAAAGGTGAAGTAAATTGGAAATCAATTGTAAATTGATTTAAGTGTTTAGAATTGAAATTTAAAAGAGAGGTGAGATTTTGGAATTTATAAACTAGGTTTATAAAGGTGAAATAATATATCAGTGGATATTTCGTAGAATAAATTCACGGGGGAAATTTATTAAACAAATGGGTAAATTTGTTTAAAAATAAATAGTTATTTATTTTTAAAGATGTGAAAGAGAAGTGTATTTCCCTGGATAGCTAAGTACGTTTCCAAAGTAAACTTTTAAGTATAAGTTAAAAGATTTAAAGTTGTTATAAAAGTATGTTTTGGAAAATTATTATTTTTAAAATGTTTTTAAATTTTAAAATAAGTATTGGACAAATTTATTTTGATAGAAATTTTTTAAAGGTCAAATGAGTATTGTGTTTAAAGATAAAAAAATTAGTTTTATATTAAGTAGTTTTGTTTAAAATATTCTTAAAGTATATATATTTTGAATAAAATATTAAAGCAGTCTTCAATTTAAATGTTTTAAAGTATATTTTATAATATAGTGTTTAAAATTACTTTAAATCTAAAGTATATGTACTTGGTTTTTCAATGGAAATAAATATTTGGGAAATTTATCCCGTGAAGAGAAAGATGGTTTGAAACTGTTTTAAAAAAGGTTTGAAAGTGGAAATATATCTTGAGAAGATATTTATGAGGTAAATAAATAATTTAGGAAATTATTTATGGTTTGAAGGATGTTTTGTGGATGTAAATTGATAGTTAAATAACCGACTATCAATATTGGCCAATGAGCTGATAGTTTCGAAGAGACCGGGATCGAGATTAATTCATCAAAAACTACTTCGATCCGGTTTGTACGTTTTCGTGGGGAAAATGAGTTTGAAATCTAAGATGGAATAGTGCCTTCGGTTCCATTTGGTCCCGGAACGGACTTGTATGGATGAATGCTTCTGGAAACATCATTGGTGGACGGTGGGCATTCTAAGAGATGTGTTCTAAAAAGGTAACGCTTAACCTCGAGCCTCATCAACCGGGAATGACTGAAACTCAGGGGTTATGCAGCAAGGCTATGTGGGTCGCACCCATTAGGGTGAGGTCATCCCTGTCTAGATGTCCCTTTTATTTCGGCTTAGTGGTGCGGTTGCTGATCCCAACCATGGGGTGATCTTACTCGGAATTATCCAGTAAGGGATGATTCCGGTCTTGTGTTGCAAGGGATCGGGCATGGTCCTTGGTACGCTGATCTAGACGAGGTACTGTGACAGGTGGTACCCTAGTGCCTTGTCATTAGTTGGAAATCCATTCTCCCTACGCGCCTTTTATGGTTTTTATTTATAGAACCCACTTTGTGGCTAGTATGCTGAAATTTAATCATGTAACAATTTCAGCTATTTGAATAAGTATTTGTATATAGACACTATTATAATATCAGACGAATTTGGTAAAAAAGTGCATTTAGCTATCGTAAGGTAAAAACCCGACATGTTTATTTGTGGCATGGTCTTACGAGATGCTTTTGATTTCAAAGGGTTTTAGAAAACTTTAATAATCCAATTGAGTGTGTTTTCTCACGCTGGTTTTCCAGACTGACTCGGGTGTTATTATATTATAATGCTAAGGTCAGACCTTGTATTATAGATTACAGGAAAGGATACTGAGGAGCTCAGGAGACGAGCTGGATGGCAAGACGTATCACTCGTACATGGTATATATATTCCGTTGAGTTGTGTACGTTGTATTCTGTTGTGCGTCAAGTTAATATAACTGGCCGGTATTTGATTTTGATTGTATTGTACTCTGATGATGTAATCTATAAACAAATTTGTTTTTGTGCAAAGATTAGTTATGCTCTATTATATATTATTCCGCTGCGATTGTGAGATTATGATGTTGTAGTTCTATTTTCTTCTTCTACCTCTATTATATATTAGTTATGCTCACATTGAGTTAATATGTTGGAGAATAGTGTCGACTCAAGGATGAAAAAAATTTCCTCTTCTTTATTGTCCGTCCATCATCGTAATGGCTAAGAATTATAAAAAAATTCCACTTTTTGTTGTACTTAGCATTGAAAGCTGAAAACATAAAATAAAAACCCAAAACGAAACCGATTGGGCTCTTAATTTCTAGAGGAAGAACATTCGTAAATTTACATGTATGACCATGAAACAATTCTTCCATCAGTAATTAAACATACCTACACACAGTAACAATACTTTTACTACTTAGCCATAGATCGTCATTAATTTTGTAATCCTGGTATATGTTTTTTTTACTATAAGATTTATGCTTGATTCAACGTTATTTTGACGTTGAAAACCAAATTTTTTTCCTATGTGGTCAGTGAGGTAACGTACTGGAGCTTATAATATAGGATAAAAAAGGCTTGAATGACTTATGAGGGAAGTGTGTAAAAAAAAAGAAAAAAAAGAAATAAAAAACGTGCATCCCTTATTAAAGCTTCATTGGCTGGAAATATATGTCATGCTACTCTGTATATAGTGATTCACAATACTTTATCACAGAGTAATAGTGATGAGTAAGAAAACACTGTTCATCTATCAGCGTTGGGTAGATTTAGTCGAATGCCCTCGTAGAAGGAATCACTGTTCGATGAAGGTAGGACAGCTAAATTCATTTTTCCATCGAATGCAGTAAAAATTATGTAAATGATAATAGGATTATTACGAATATAATTTTTTATCAATCATCTGTAGTTGGTAAAATTTGAAACAATTTAAAGACAGTATTTCAATTCATAACTTCTTTCTAAATGTAGGGGAGAAACACATAGATGTAGGAATGCAGATAGTAGAGTAACAAAATTAACATGTAAATATTTAATAATTTGCAATAAGGCATAAAAACATTCAAACACTCCAAGAAAATTACCATATTACAACTTGCTATTTACAACTGATCCAATATGACAGTTGCAATAAATAATCTTTAACAACTGGCATCTCCTGGTAGTTATAATAAATGATCTTTAACAACTGCCTTTTTCCGACAGTTGCAATAAACATATTTTTAACAACTTCATTTTACCATAGGTTGCAATAAACATATTTTTAACAATAGCACTTTCTTGTCAGTTGCAAAAAACATATTTTCAACAATTACATTTTCCTACCAGTTGCAATAATTATATTTTTAGCAACTGTTTCTTTAGCCAGTCGTAATTAAGATCTATAACAGTTAATTAATTTTGACTGGTGTAAATATTTATTTATAATCATCGCCTATTAGCACTACAAGTAAGTGACCCTATTACAACTATTTATTTACAATTTTCGTATATTATAGTTGTAATAAATAGTCATTAACAACACTCATTTCCTAATAGTTGCAATAAAAGGTTTTTAAAAACTGGTATTTTCTACCAATTGCAATAAACGTATTTTTACAGCTGCGTTTTCCTGTCAGTTGCAATAATAAATTTTTTAACAATTGCATTTTCCTGCCAAATGCAATAAACTAATTGATTTTGATAGTTGTAAGTATTTATTTATAACAACTTACTAAATTAGTTGTCAATATTGATTTATAATTAATAATTATAGATGACGGCTTATATATGTCATTATTTATATATAATTCAGGATTATCAATAAATAATCAATAATACTAATTATTATCAATAATCAATAATTATTTTTCGTAACGACCCAACTTTTTTGGACAGTTTAAATCGATAAGCAGACACAAATGCAAACTCAAACCATTCAAAGGGAGGATTGTTAATTGGGTAAATAGGAAAAGAAGAGAAAAGGAAGAAGAAACAACCACATAATCTCGCAGCGGAAAGATAAAATATAATAATCCAATAAACAGTTCATGAAGTTGTTTAATATACTTTTGATTATCATTTATACATCATTTATTAGACTTTTACATATACAACAGAACAAATAAAATAATGCAGCAGACAACATGATGCAAGGACAATAATAGTAATAGTATACCAAATCTTCGTCTTCGTCCTCAAGAATAGATCTTTAATAAGCTGAAAAACTCAGGACTGACCCGAGCATAATGAAAGGACAAAACACTCGAGTCAGGACTAAAATATCCTTACGTAAGTTAAATCAATAGTAAATAAATATGGGTGTAACGGCGTCAAAGATGTTTACGAGGTTTGACATCTCATATCCAGTGTCGACGTGCGTGCAATAACTCAAGAGATGTTACGGGATTTTCCATCTCTTAAGGATCCGTTAAACTATCTACTATGTAGTACAATACGCTATTATAATATGTCTATAGTAAAGTAAACTATTAAAATAGCGTTAAGGCGTTACCCATATCCCCATTAACACATTTTTATATATTCCCATAGTCTATACAGTACTGTAATTCCTCCGTAAACTGGAGGGCTATCAGAGGGTACTCCATAGGTAAGGTACAAAACAAACTCGTAGAAGGTGCTCTAGGGCATGTGAACACGGCACACGAGGAGATGCAGGGTAGATATACCAATTGCACTGCCGGACTGGTGGTGACGCATAGCAGCTACTACCGCTGTCATGGCCCGCAAATCCGTACCTCTTGATTAACCACTAATCTCCATTGATTAACTCAAAAATGAACGGGAATGCGAACTATGATGGTTTAAGAAGAAGAAAAAGGCAGGAGAAGAAGAAAGAAGAGAAGAACAACAGAACAGCAACAGAAACAGAACAATATCAGAATCTTACACATCGCAGCGGAACAATATATAATAGATAAACACTAGTCTTTTAAAACAAAGAACTATATCATTTTATACATACATCAATCAGAGTCAATATACAACAATGGACAGTTATATAAACTTGTCCTCGTACAGAATACACAGCGGAATAATACAAAAATATAGGTGATACGTTTCGCCATCCAGCTTGCTTCCAAAGCTCCAGAATATCCAGAATATCCTGATAACATAACTCTAGGCTGCCCGTGTGGAAATTGGTGGGCACCCAGAGTTTAGAAGGGAAACAATAAACTCCGAGTCAGTCATGGTGACTGGTGTGAGATCGTAAAACAGTTATTTTTAAAATAAATAGGAATATTTTTAAAGTCAATTCGCAATGCTTTTGGAAAATGAAACTACCATAAGACCTCCCGCCACACACACAATGCAAACGCAGAATTGGAGGAGATTTCTTCTTATGATAGTCAAAGATGCTTACTACGCAAAAATCAAATTCTTTTTGATATTATTATTAGTGCATAGTGTGTAAAACATTTCGAAAGTAGAATATTAATCTTAGCCGACATAGGTACCATTATAGTATGCCTCCTATAGCTACCATATTAAATGGCAGGTTCTACAACTAAAACCGTACAAGGCTCGTATTGTTTCTTTGGATTTCCAATAAATGGTCAGGCTAAGGAACTTCCTTTTCCACGATGGGTACGTCCCTGGAATAGACGACCCGAGAACCTAACCGGATCTCTGCCAACACAAGGCCGGGTTACCTCTGCAAAAATAGGTAACTACTGACACGCGTATGCCATCCCCCGATCATCACCGATCTTCCCGAGGATCCCCGATTTCCAACAAACCACATAGTAAAAATAATGCAGTAACCACAGAGGTTAAGTATCTGGGCTCCATACCATGATACCACCTTTATCCAGAAGGAATGACATACACTAAGGGGCGCTACTCCCTAGAACCTTGCCGCATCCTTCCTGTTTCGACCATTTCCGGGGTGTGAGGCTCGACGAAGTCTCGTCCACAAAGCTACGCTTTCTCAAAAAGCCCTGCTTCGGGTCAAACAAAATGATCAACCTATGATCACAAAGATATAAGATCAAACAAATGATCATATCACAAATGATCAAACACTGATCATTTCACAGCAACACTCAGTATGCCACGTTACCAAATTGGGATATATCGCTGATAAATTTCAACTACATAACCTCTGAGCTCGTACGTCTCAGAGAAGGGTGTTAAGCTAAGAGAATAAATTCTCCGCCACCAACAGAAATGTATTTGAAAGAAATCAGCTTTATATCTCAAATTGTAACGTCAGACACACAATCCATACAAGTCTGTTCCGGGATCGAACAGAACCGAAGGCACTTCTCACGAAGCCCTTGCATTTCCAGATAATTTTCTAATCACGTCCGGACTTCCCGTCACTAAGGGTGATAAAAACCTCTAAATCGGAGATCAGCCGATGTAGAGTAACTCGACGGTAATCCTTCCGTTTTCAAAAATATCCGGTCTTCAACACCGGTCTTCGAATGCAATTCATAACGACGTATCACATATTCGGAATGGGTTATACGACCCGATGGTCCTTTCCCAGCTAACCCGAATAGTGAGCGTTTATTCAAAAATAAGTGTGGCATTCAAATTCATCCAATTCACAACAAATACCTATTCAAGGTAATTATTGATAGTCGGTTATTTAACTATCAATAAAGATGCGCAACATCATCAGATTCCAAATAATTTTCCAAATTATTTGTTTTCAAAAATATCTTTACTAGATATATAATTTCCACACTTCAAAAATAAATCCACGTTTATTTTTCTAAACAGTTTCCCTTTCCTTTATAAATTCCATAGTGAATTTATATTTTAAAAATATCTACTGATATATGATTTTCAAATCGATTTCAAATATTCGACTTCATTTTATCTTTAAGAAGATAAAATCTCAAAACATTTCATTTCATTTTGGAAATGCATTTCCCTACTTATTCAATAATAAGTATTTCACAAATCTTTTTTTTTTCAACATTTGAAAATATTCGATATACTTAAATCAATATTAAGTATATATTTCATTCTTTAAGGAAATCATTAATTTTAACATCTATTTGAGTCAAAACGAATGTTGTGTAAAACATCGTTACGACGACTCAAAATCACTAGTATAGGGATTCGGATTTAAGATAGATATATAAATCCCAATACTACATAAAACATTTTCTTTCGAAAATCATTTACTATAACAACAGTGTTATAGTCCATCATTTCCTTCTATTTCTCGAAAACGTCTATTTCAACAATAAATGTTGAAATCTATGATTTCAATAGTCAATATATTTTAAAACATCTTTAAAACAATCAACTTCCTTCTATAATATCGCTTTCCCAAACAATATCCATTTTACTTAACAATATATTCACTGTCCAAAATCGTGAATATACTTCACTAATCACATTTCGTGTGACGACCCGACTTTCCACTCCCGGAAAATCGCATCGACAGTAAGAAAGAAAGGGGTGAGAAATAGAAAAGAGAAGAAGAGAAAAGAAAACAACAACAGATACTCACAGCGGAAAGGAAACGAAATATAATATATCACATAAATATCACATAGTATCATATACATCATCTATCAGAGTTACACAGATTACACATCACATACTAGACAGTTATAAACATCTGTCTAGTTATTACATCTCAACACAATACAGATCAATACAAAGATCAACACAGCGGAAAACTACTATCTATATCTACAACGCCGAAGCCTCCTGCTCCATTGCTCCTCCAGATTACTCGTCAAAGCTAAACCTGAATCCCTTGGCTACTCGTAAAAATTTGAGTACCCAAGAGTTTATAAATCAGAAATAAACAACTTGGGTCAGACATGGGTCTGGTGTGAGTAACAGGTTAAACTTGTTTAACTTCAAAACCTTTTGAAAGAAAAAGGTATCACGTAAGACTTCCCACACATAAACATGGGTAAGTTTTTACCTTACGTTAACCAAAACATTTGATAGGAAATTCGATTGTATTATAATAGGGTCTAGGGTTTTCAAATAAATATGAAATAGCTGGAATGCTTACATCTCACGTTCCAACATAGTTGGGCACAACTAAAACGTACGGCACTTATTGGAGTTTGGATTCCATCAATGGCAGGGCTACCGGGGTACCGCCCGTCACAGTACGTGGCCTAGATCACCGTACCGAGGATCACTCCCAATCCCCTGCAACACAAGGTCGGAACATCCCTTACTGGATAATTCCCGCACAAGATATCCCAGCAGTTGGAGCTCACAACTGCCCACACAGCCGAATAATAATAAGAAGGGACCTCTAGACAGAGATAATCTTGTCCTACTTGGGTGCTACCCACTAACCTTGCTGCACCTCCCCTGTTTTAGCCATTCCCGGTTTGTGAGGCTTGAGGTCACGATTACCTTAAAACAGAACACATCACTTAGAATGCTCATCGTCCACCTGACAATGTTCTGAAAGCATTCAATCCATATAAGTTCGTTCCGGGTTCGAACGAAACCGAAGGCATTATCTCGTTACACTCGTATTGGAATCACCCTCATAGTTAACGACAATAACCCTTGCAATCTAAATCTTTATCTCGAATCTGAAAGTACTATCTCCGTCAACTCATTACGGAATCACCCACAGAGTTATACTGACAAAGAATCGTTCTTACACCTCGAGTCTTCACTTGCTCCATTTGGATTTCACGACCTAACGTAAATTTGGATCGATGTGGTATTCGGGTCTCCAGACCTGGAAATCCGGTATACGGAAACCCGATCCCGGTCTCATCGAAATCCAAAACGTATCTTTTAAGGCCAAGTTGTTTTAAAGGTTAAAACAATTTAATTCAATTATCTTTATACACTTAGAAAGAAAATTCACAATAGATAATCAACATTATCAATATCATCAGATAATCCATATTATCATAATTCAACTAAACATCCATATCACATAGCATATATCTCATCAGAGATATCAATCAAATGCAAAGCATTCAGTATTATCATCCATCCATAAGTAATGATCTATATCATCTCTAATTAATTTAAAGTTAATTAAACTAATTATTTTTATTTTATAAATCCTTCTTACTTAAACATTAATTAATTACAAAATTAATTAATTATCCTCTAATTACCTTTTTCAATTAATCATCTTTGATTAATTATCTTTTAATTACCTTCCAGTTATTTATCTTTAATTAATTACTCAAATTAATCAACCTTAACCACTTATAGTAATTAACCTTTAATTACTTCATTAATTAATTAACTATAATTAATTAAATTAATCACTATAATTAATTATATTTATCCTTAATTAATTACATTAATTAATCACTTCATTTATTAATTATTACTTAATTAACCAATCTTAATTACATCATTAATTATATTAATTAATGATCCTTAATTACAACTTAATTATTAATTACTTAATTATTAATTACTTAATTAAATTAATTACATTAAGTAATTAACCTTTAATTAAACAATATTTATTAATCACTCTTGATTAATCTCCAATTAGTAATTAACTACCCTTAATTACTTTCATTAACTAAATTAATTACTTCCTTAATTAATTTCTTAATTAATCCCTTGATTAATTATTCAAAGTAATTAACTCCAATTACTTCCATTAATACATCACATTTCAACTAATTACTTCCAGTAATTATCTATTATTTACTTTCCGAAATAATATACCTTATTAATTACATTTAAGTAATTTATTTATCAAATCATCCATTTACTATTCTAAATTAATTAACTTAACTAATCACATTAACTTAATTAATTACAAATGAGTAATTAATTTCTAAATTACTTCCATTAAGTAATTACATTTAAATAATTTCATAAAGGATTATCCTTAAATCAATTAATCTAATTAATTATTAAAATTAATCAAATTAATTATTTATTAAATAATCTCAAGTTAATGACCTTCATTAACAATTATTTAATTACTTTCCTTAAGTAATTAACTTATATTAATTATTATTAATTCCAAATTAATAAACTAAATAACCAATTTATTAATTTCTAATTACTTAATTAATTAAGTGTTAACCATAACTTAATTAATATTTAATTACTTATTAATTAATTCCTAACCATTAATTAATACTCTAATTTATAATCCTTAATTACAAATTAATTATTCCTAATCAATTTATCTTAATCATTAATTAAAAATCAAATCCTATTTAATTAATGAATCTTAATTACAAGTTAATTATTCTAAAAATAATTAATCTTAAACCCTTAAGATTGAACCTTTAATTACCTTTAAGTAATTATTTATTTCATTAATTTATTAGATAAATTAATTATACATTTAATTACTCTAATAATTAAATGCATACAAATCATTAACTTATAATTAAACTTCAACAAGTTTTAAAATCAATTTAAAACCTTTAAATGATAAATAATATTTTTCTTATAAAAGAAATTTTACAAGATTTAAACAATTTAAGTTATTAAAACAATTTCATTTAAAAACTTCCTTTTTATTTCAATTCTGAAATACAGATTTATATTTGATTCCAAATAAAATCTAGATTAAAACTTACCTACAATTTAAAACTTCATCTTTTTAAATTCAACTACCTCATCATTTTAAAGTTGCTAAAATATTTTAAATATTTAAAAACTTTATATATTTTGAACTGAGATTCAAATTAAATCAGTTTTAAACTTAAATTTTATACTGGTTTAAAACTCTTAGTTAGTCATTTAAACTTAGTTTTAAAAATTTTAAAACAGTTTAGTCTTTAAATCTGAAACCCAGACTTACCCGAGCTCTTACAATATTTTCTTCGAGTCGCACATCAAAAATCCCGAGTCTCACACGAAACAACTCGAGTAACCCTCTGTTAAAACCCAGGCTCACCGGAAATTCAATCGCGTGCACGTGCACCGTCCAACCAGCCTTTTCTGACCATCGCCGATGATCTCCCTACCTCGACAACCAACCCCTTATCCTACCCCGGCCACCTTCTAGCTTCCAGACTACTCGAATGTGAATTCGAGTTCAATTTCTAAACCTGGAACAGAAATTCCAGACCATCACCAAACCTGTCAACTTCACCTCGACTTCGAAATCCCGTCCATCTGAACTCCTGCAACTTCGACCATGTCATCGTTATCGACCAAGCTTCCATTTTCCCAAACCTCACTGCACTCGATCCATCATAGAAATCGGGGTGATCATTTTATCAAGACTAAGTAAAACTAGGGTTTAAAACTTTAATCCCAAATCAATTCTTCCCCACGGCATTAAAAATTCTCCTGACAATTTTTACATCATCTCTGATCATTCCTCTGCCATTACCCAAAACCCCGACTACCACAAATCAAAAGATCACCAGAATTTCCCAAAATCCCCTATTTAGTTCAATACAGAACTGCACTCATTTTACTAAACTAAAAAATTATGATTTCAAAGCTAAAAATCATATTATAGTTTATGTTTTCAATTCATGTACCTGGATTTATAAAATACAAGATTTAAATTTTCACTTTTATATAACATATACTGTTATTTTTGATTTCCAGAGACACTTGGTTTTAAAGTTTAACTTAACTAAATTTTAAAACATTCTTCTATGCTAAATCAACAATTTTTGTTTATAAGTTTAGTCCTAACAAAAGCTAGATCAAGTGGTAAATGATAAAAAGGAATTCTGGAATCTGGAAAAACTGAACAGAGAACATGATCACACATGCATACAAAACATCCATATATACATACAGCAAAAATTTCACTTGTATATCAATATATATGCAGAACTATCTATGCATTCACATGCAACCATCTTTCATAAGGATTTGAACAAGAAATCATTTATTTTTGATCAGGATTTAAAACTGGCTTACTAGAACAGGCAATAACATATCAAAACATACATGCATTCCAAACTATACATATTACAAAGAATTTTATCACTACAAACATGATTATCACAGGAAAAATCAAGCAATTATATTTACTTAAGTTAGTTTAAGTTAAAATTGTTACTCACTTGTTTTGATGAACAGAGGCAGTTTAATTTTTTTGAAAAGCTTTTGAACTGAAAACTTGAAACTGAGAGTTTGAATGTTTTTTCTCTTTTTGCTTTAAAACTTGAATTGCTGGACTTTATATTTGCTTTAAATCTATATGCATGCTTCCTCCAGGTTGAAGAAATGAAGGCAGATAGACTTGAGGTGGTTCCAGATTGAAAATGCATACTGGCCTTTGTTTTTGATTTGAAGAAGAATGTTACAACAAGTTGATTTGCAATTTAGTTTGAGGAATGATACAGATTTGTTTTTGAAGAAGAAATGTTGGCTGATCTGTTTGATTTGGAAGATGAATTACAGAGGTCTTTGGTTTTGAATATGCAGACAGCTTTTTGAGATGATTTGGAAAATGAATTATAGATTGTTTGAATTTGGTTTTGTTTTGAGGTATTTCGAATACTGATTTCAGATTTTGTATTAGAGAATTGGTTTGGGTTTTCTTGGTTTTGAAATGAAGATTTTTAAAAGAAAATGAAGTGGAGATATGCAAATGTATATATGTATGTAAATTATATATTTTTTTATAAAATAAAAGAAATGAAATTAATTAAGACACTTGTCATACACAATTGTTACTTAAATTA
Organism: Allium fistulosum; assembly: GCA_030737815.1. Classification (NCBI taxonomy): domain Eukaryota; kingdom Viridiplantae; phylum Streptophyta; class Magnoliopsida; order Asparagales; family Amaryllidaceae; genus Allium; species Allium fistulosum. The sequence continues at coordinate 35,503,755 of JASFAW010000010.1, read as the reverse complement.
CACATGTTAACATGAATCCTAAAATGATGACACTTGTCTTTTTAAGTAATTACTATTTATCTTTATTTATTTTAAAAGTAGATAAAACCTTTTCTTATTTATTTAAATGCTTATCTATATATATATATCTTTTTAAAGAAAGAAAACCAATTTATTTATAAATATAAGTTTATACAAATATTATAATATCCAAACAATTTAAATATTTATTCTCTTGAATTTCAAAACTTAAATTAAATTCAATTCAAATTAAATCTTAGATTCAAATTTGAAAAGTTAAGTTATACATATATAAAACTACTTATCAATTTTAAAAATAGCAATTCCATATTCTTTAAAATCTATTCATACAATATTCAAAATAATACATTATACTTATTATTTGAAATTAACATATTTGATATTTAAATAATTTATATAAGAGATTATATTATCAAGTAATATTTTAAAAAGAAATAAAACAAACCATTTTTGTTAATCTTATTTATATTTAAACTTAAGTTAAAATATCTCTTAAACAATTTAAATAATTACCTAAAGTATATTTAAAACTATAAAGTTATTTATTTAATATCTTTGAAATATTCAGATAAAATTAAATCTAATTTCCAATTTACTAAAGCTTTTCTATTTACAATATATACAAATAAATATATATATTCAAATAGAAAATATCTTATTAACTTTTAAAAGATAAAATCACCAATTAATACTAATTTAATCAGATTATTAAATTAAATACAAATTTTATTATCAAAGATCATCAATATCAATTTAATTATTTAACAGATTATTAAATTAATATTGTTAAAATTTCCGGGATATTACATTCCTTCCCCCTTAAAATAATTTCGTCCCCGAAATTTAAACAAAGGTAATTTAATAATCTTATTAAAGATTTTAAATTTTAAAACACAAGCATATACTATCATCCATATGCTAACAACCATAGCAACCAATTCACCCAATCAATCAAATCTAACTATCCAGACAAAATTCTAGATAGAATTCCTCGAGTTTCCCCAAGTATATATATACCGGGATACTCGCTCTACAAACAATCTAAACTACTAAGCTATAGATCTCCTACTCATCTAAATCTACAGAACTAATCAGAATATCAGACTACAAACGAGTCTGACTCAACAACTAAACCTTCCAGAACTGCTGATTCTAAAACCAGAGATAAATCAAATACGTACTCCCTCGGAGATACGTAAAAAAAAATGAATTCCAGTTATCCAAACTGACAATTCAATTCAGAAGTCCAAATACTTATCCAAATCAGAACACAGAAGAGATCCAAACATAACTTTACTTCACAACATCAGTAGATTCCAAACTTACTTCTCCTATCCAGAGATATACTCCAAACTGCTTTCGCTGCTCAATTCTGATCTGAGGTAGAACACAAGCATAGACTGGACAACTCATTCCAGAAATAAGGTTCACTGATTCATAAAGAAAACTCGGATACTCCAGCAAACTTTGAGTTGCTTCACCAACTCTATCTCTAGGGATCATCCTTCAACTAGATTGAACCACCGGTACTACTCCTGGAATCCAGTCGATAAGAAAACTCAACCTTCAGATGCGGACAACTCCTGACTTCTCTGAAGACACTCAGAAAAACTCTGATAACCCAAGAGAACCCTCAACTATCGCAAGTCACTTTTGCGATCAACCCAGCCTATTTCCAAAGAAAACTGTTCCTCTTAACAAATCAGAACAGCCCATACTTAACTATCCAATCCACCGAAGAAATGGATGCACCCTGCTGCTTCTGAATTTCACCTCCAGAAAAACTGCTCAGCCAGAAAAACTTCCTGCCATCACAGAACACTCCAAGCTGCACTGTTGATACTGATGCCAAGGACTTTCTATCCAAAGCTTCTTCGAGAAACTCGAACTCCAAACCAAACAGAAACACCATGCTGAACTCAGCCATAACACTGAAGCATACACACTTCCTTAAACTCGTTCCAAAGAAAACATCTTCGGGAACAATCCATAATCACTGCATCTCATCACACAGCTACTTCTTCCAGAAGTTATCAAGATACCATCACTTGCTTCTGTTCAACCGATAGATCCAAACTCTACTCATCCAACTTTACAGATAAACTCCGAACCTTAACAGGTTTCCTTCAGAGATTCGATGAAATCCTTCATCACAGCAAAACTTACTCGAGATAGCATTGGGTCTACAGTCTCGATAAATACACTTCCAACCTTAATTCCAACCATTGTAGTCGTGTTTCATACACTACTACCCTATCTATCTTTATATCTTATATTGGAGAACCTGTACGGGTAACCCAACAATATAGGTAGAATATATATATATAGTTATATAAAAATTACAAATACGCTCTCTCACGATAGATACCACTCCAGAGCTAGGTATTCACTCAAACAATAGCTCTGATATTTGCTTAACCAAAAGCTTAGGCATTCGCTCAACCTAAGCTCTGATACCACGTGTGACGACCCGACTTTCCACTCCCGGAAAATCGCATCGACAGTAAGAAAGAAAGGGGTGAGAAATAGAAAAGAGAAGAAGAGAAAAGAAAACAACAACAGATACTCACAGCGGAAAGGAAACGAAATATAATATATCACATAAATATCACATAGTATCATATACATCATCTATCAGAGTTACACAGATTACACATCACATACTAGACAGTTATAAACATCTGTCTAGTTATTACATCTCAACACAATACAGATCAATACAAAGATCAACACAGCTGAAAACTACTATCTATATCTACAACGCCGAAGCCTCCTGCTCCATTGCTCCTCCAGATTACTCGTCAAAGCTAAACCTGAATCCCTTGGCTACTCGTAAAAATTTGAGTACCCAAGAGTTTATAAATCAGAAATAAACAACTTGGGTCAGACATGGGTCTGGTGTGAGTAACAGGTTAAACTTGTTTAACTTCAAAACCTTTTGAAAGAAAAAGGTATCACGTAAGACTTCCCACACATAAACATGGGTAAGTTTTTACCTTACGTTAACCAAAACATTTGATAGGAAATTCGATTGTATTATAATAGGGTCTAGGGTTTTCAAATAAATATGAAATAGCTGGAATGCTTACATCTCACGTTCCAACATAGTTGGGCACAACTAAAACGTACGGCACTTATTGGAGTTTGGATTCCATCAATGGCAGGGCTACCGGGGTACCGCCCGTCACAGTACGTGGCCTAGATCACCGTACCGAGGATCACTCCCAATCCCCTGCAACACAAGGTCGGAACATCCCTTACTGGATAATTCCCGCACAAGATATCCCAGCAGTTGGAGCTCACAACTGCCCACACAGCCGAATAATAATAAGAAGGGACCTCTAGACAGAGATAATCTTGTCCTACTTGGGTGCTACCCACTAACCTTGCTGCACCTCCCCTGTTTTAGCCATTCCCGGTTTGTGAGGCTTGAGGTCACGATTACCTTAAAACAGAACACATCACTTAGAATGCTCATCGTCCACCTGACAATGTTCTGAAAGCATTCAATCCATATAAGTTCGTTCCGGGTTCGAACGAAACCGAAGGCATTATCTCGTTACACTCGTATTGGAATCACCCTCATAGTTAACGACAATAACCCTTGCAATCTAAATCTTTATCTCGAATCTGAAAGTACTATCTCCGTCAACTCATTACGGAATCACCCACAGAGTTATACTGACAAAGAATCGTTCTTACACCTCGAGTCTTCACTTGCTCCATTTGGATTTCACGACCTAACGTAAATTTGGATCGATGTGGTATTCGGGTCTCCAGACCTGGAAATCCGGTATACGGAAACCCGATCCCGGTCTCATCGAAATCCAAAACGTATCTTTTAAGGCCAAGTTGTTTTAAAGGTTAAAACAATTTAATTCAATTATCTTTATACACTTAGAAAGAAAATTCACAATAGATAATCAACATTATCAATATCATCAGATAATCCATATTATCATAATTCAACTAAACATCCATATCACATAGCATATATCTCATCAGAGATATCAATCAAATGCAAAGCATTCAGTATTATCATCCATCCATAAGTAATGATCTATATCATCTCTAATTAATTTAAAGTTAATTAAACTAATTATTTTTATTTTATAAATCCTTCTTACTTAAACATTAATTAATTACAAAATTAATTAATTATCCTCTAATTACCTTTTTCAATTAATCATCTTTGATTAATTATCTTTTAATTACCTTCCAGTTATTTATCTTTAATTAATTACTCAAATTAATCAACCTTAACCACTTATAGTAATTAACCTTTAATTACTTCATTAATTAATTAACTATAATTAATTAAATTAATCACTATAATTAATTATATTTATCCTTAATTAATTACATTAATTAATCACTTCATTTATTAATTATTACTTAATTAACCAATCTTAATTACATCATTAATTATATTAATTAATGATCCTTAATTACAACTTAATTATTAATTACTTAATTATTAATTACTTAATTAAATTAATTACATTAAGTAATTAACCTTTAATTAAACAATATTTATTAATCACTCTTGATTAATCTCCAATTAGTAATTAACTACCCTTAATTACTTTCATTAACTAAATTAATTACTTCCTTAATTAATTTCTTAATTAATCCCTTGATTAATTATTCAAAGTAATTAACTCCAATTACTTCCATTAATACATCACATTTCAACTAATTACTTCCAGTAATTATCTATTATTTACTTTCCGAAATAATATACCTTATTAATTACATTTAAGTAATTTATTTATCAAATCATCCATTTACTATTCTAAATTAATTAACTTAACTAATCACATTAACTTAATTAATTACAAATGAGTAATTAATTTCTAAATTACTTCCATTAAGTAATTACATTTAAATAATTTCATAAAGGATTATCCTTAAATCAATTAATCTAATTAATTATTAAAATTAATCAAATTAATTATTTATTAAATAATCTCAAGTTAATGACCTTCATTAACAATTATTTAATTACTTTCCTTAAGTAATTAACTTATATTAATTATTATTAATTCCAAATTAATAAACTAAATAACCAATTTATTAATTTCTAATTACTTAATTAATTAAGTGTTAACCATAACTTAATTAATATTTAATTACTTATTAATTAATTCCTAACCATTAATTAATACTCTAATTTATAATCCTTAATTACAAATTAATTATTCCTAATCAATTTATCTTAATCATTAATTAAAAATCAAATCCTATTTAATTAATGAATCTTAATTACAAGTTAATTATTCTAAAAATAATTAATCTTAAACCCTTAAGATTGAACCTTTAATTACCTTTAAGTAATTATTTATTTCATTAATTTATTAGATAAATTAATTATACATTTAATTACTCTAATAATTAAATGCATACAAATCATTAACTTATAATTAAACTTCAACAAGTTTTAAAATCAATTTAAAACCTTTAAATGATAAATAATATTTTTCTTATAAAAGAAATTTTACAAGATTTAAACAATTTAAGTTATTAAAACAATTTCATTTAAAAACTTCCTTTTTATTTCAATTCTGAAATACAGATTTATATTTGATTCCAAATAAAATCTAGATTAAAACTTACCTACAATTTAAAACTTCATCTTTTTAAATTCAACTACCTCATCATTTTAAAGTTGCTAAAATATTTTAAATATTTAAAAACTTTATATATTTTGAACTGAGATTCAAATTAAATCAGTTTTAAACTTAAATTTTATACTGGTTTAAAACTCTTAGTTAGTCATTTAAACTTAGTTTTAAAAATTTTAAAACAGTTTAGTCTTTAAATCTGAAACCCAGACTTACCCGAGCTCTTACAATATTTTCTTCGAGTCGCACATCAAAAATCCCGAGTCTCACACGAAACAACTCGAGTAACCCTCTGTTAAAACCCAGGCTCACCGGAAATTCAATCGCGTGCACGTGCACCGTCCAACCAGCCTTTTCTGACCATCGCCGATGATCTCCCTACCTCGACAACCAACCCCTTATCCTACCCCGGCCACCTTCTAGCTTCCAGACTACTCGAATGTGAATTCGAGTTCAATTTCTAAACCTGGAACAGAAATTCCAGACCATCACCAAACCTGTCAACTTCACCTCGACTTCGAAATCCCGTCCATCTGAACTCCTGCAACTTCGACCATGTCATCGTTATCGACCAAGCTTCCATTTTCCCAAACCTCACTGCACTCGATCCATCATAGAAATCGGGGTGATCATTTTATCAAGACTAAGTAAAACTAGGGTTTAAAACTTTAATCCCAAATCAATTCTTCCCCACGGCATTAAAAATTCTCCTGACAATTTTTACATCATCTCTGATCATTCCTCTGCCATTACCCAAAACCCCGACTACCACAAATCAAAAGATCACCAGAATTTCCCAAAATCCCCTATTTAGTTCAATACAGAACTGCACTCATTTTACTAAACTAAAAAATTATGATTTCAAAGCTAAAAATCATATTATAGTTTATGTTTTCAATTCATGTACCTGGATTTATAAAATACAAGATTTAAATTTTCACTTTTATATAACATATACTGTTATTTTTGATTTCCAGAGACACTTGGTTTTAAAGTTTAACTTAACTAAATTTTAAAACATTCTTCTATGCTAAATCAACAATTTTTGTTTATAAGTTTAGTCCTAACAAAAGCTAGATCAAGTGGTAAATGATAAAAAGGAATTCTGGAATCTGGAAAAACTGAACAGAGAACATGATCACACATGCATACAAAACATCCATATATACATACAGCAAAAATTTCACTTGTATATCAATATATATGCAGAACTATCTATGCATTCACATGCAACCATCTTTCATAAGGATTTGAACAAGAAATCATTTATTTTTGATCAGGATTTAAAACTGGCTTACTAGAACAGGCAATAACATATCAAAACATACATGCATTCCAAACTATACATATTACAAAGAATTTTATCACTACAAACATGATTATCACAGGAAAAATCAAGCAATTATATTTACTTAAGTTAGTTTAAGTTAAAATTGTTACTCACTTGTTTTGATGAACAGAGGCAGTTTAATTTTTTTGAAAAGCTTTTGAACTGAAAACTTGAAACTGAGAGTTTGAATGTTTTTTCTCTTTTTGCTTTAAAACTTGAATTGCTGGACTTTATATTTGCTTTAAATCTATATGCATGCTTCCTCCAGGTTGAAGAAATGAAGGCAGATAGACTTGAGGTGGTTCCAGATTGAAAATGCATACTGGCCTTTGTTTTTGATTTGAAGAAGAATGTTACAACAAGTTGATTTGCAATTTAGTTTGAGGAATGATACAGATTTGTTTTTGAAGAAGAAATGTTGGCTGATCTGTTTGATTTGGAAGATGAATTACAGAGGTCTTTGGTTTTGAATATGCAGACAGCTTTTTGAGATGATTTGGAAAATGAATTATAGATTGTTTGAATTTGGTTTTGTTTTGAGGTATTTCGAATACTGATTTCAGATTTTGTATTAGAGAATTGGTTTGGGTTTTCTTGGTTTTGAAATGAAGATTTTTAAAAGAAAATGAAGTGGAGATATGCAAATGTATATATGTATGTAAATTATATATTTTTTTATAAAATAAAAGAAATGAAATTAATTAAGACACTTGTCATACACAATTGTTACTTAAATTACACATGTTAACATGAATCCTAAAATGATGACACTTGTCTTTTTAAGTAATTACTATTTATCTTTATTTATTTTAAAAGTAGATAAAACCTTTTCTTATTTATTTAAATGCTTATCTATATATATATATCTTTTTAAAGAAAGAAAACCAATTTATTTATAAATATAAGTTTATACAAATATTATAATATCCAAACAATTTAAATATTTATTCTCTTGAATTTCAAAACTTAAATTAAATTCAATTCAAATTAAATCTTAGATTCAAATTTGAAAAGTTAAGTTATACATATATAAAACTACTTATCAATTTTAAAAATAGCAATTCCATATTCTTTAAAATCTATTCATACAATATTCAAAATAATACATTATACTTATTATTTGAAATTAACATATTTGATATTTAAATAATTTATATAAGAGATTATATTATCAAGTAATATTTTAAAAAGAAATAAAACAAACCATTTTTGTTAATCTTATTTATATTTAAACTTAAGTTAAAATATCTCTTAAACAATTTAAATAATTACCTAAAGTATATTTAAAACTATAAAGTTATTTATTTAATATCTTTGAAATATTCAGATAAAATTAAATCTAATTTCCAATTTACTAAAGCTTTTCTATTTACAATATATACAAATAAATATATATATTCAAATAGAAAATATCTTATTAACTTTTAAAAGATAAAATCACCAATTAATACTAATTTAATCAGATTATTAAATTAAATACAAATTTTATTATCAAAGATCATCAATATCAATTTAATTATTTAACAGATTATTAAATTGATATTGTTAAAATTTCCGGGATATTACATTTCACTATTTAATTCATCAAATTCAATTTAATTCGAATTTATAAAACAACGCTTATAAATTCCATTTCTGTTTTATAACAACTTCGGTTTATAAATCTCCTTTTATTAATTTCTATAACACACTTATTAAAATAAGTGATTTCAGATTTATAAAACAACGTTTATAAATTCAACCTTATATTTCACAATAACTTTGATTTATAAATCCCCTTTATTAACAAGTTCGATTAATACTCCCTTTAAAGGCAAAAATCCAGTTTTATAAGTTAATTTCTTATAAATCTTCCATTCTACAATTTCATTCATTTTAACTTCACAATTTATAAATCTATAAATTTCATTCTTTTTACTTTACAATTTATACATCTGTAAATTTCATATCGATTTTCCAAATTCGTTTCAATTTGCCAATTAAATTTCTAATTGGACTTCCCACTTATTTCTTTTTAAATAAATTCCTTTTTAAAGAAAATAAATTTCTTTGTCTCTTTCAATCTATTAAAAATCCAAATTTAAATTGAATTCTTCAATTTAAAATCACTGTTTTATGAAATCTATTCATTTAGCATTTTCACTTTATTCTGGGGTTTATTCAATAAGATTATAAAAATCAGCTTTTATACTTTAAAAATTCCTTTCTTCAAAATTTATTAAATTTCAAAAATTGATTCACTTAGAAATTTTCTACTTGAATTTCAAAAATTCAATTTCGTTTATCTTTGGAATCCAATGATGCCAAACATCCATGCAGCTAAATTTTAGCTTTCAAACAATTTCCAGATATCAATATGATTAATAGCATCACTATAATCATTCACAGATTCATATCACAATAGAAATAAATTCAATCAATGTGAGTGGTCCAGTTGGATCCCTCCAACCTGTTTCCCTGCATCCAAAGACGTTAGCACAATACCAATTCCGCTCCAGTACGGAATTATCGCGGTATATGGGTTTTATAAAAATCCGCTTACTAACGGCGCAATAGGGTCTCATCCGCTATACGAGGCGGGAAATCATCAATCCAATATATACATATGCCAATATGTATATATTGCTATATATAGATATATCCTATAATATCTAATATCACATCCAAATAGCAATCATATCAGTCAATAAATAACTGTAGAAATCCATTTCATTCGAGTGAGAAAAATCTCACCTTAGCTTTTAATTTGCCATCCATTTCCATTTTTGATCATTTCTTCACGGTTTAACCTTGTATAAATATTTATACAATCTATTAATACTCGAATCAATTGAATAACAAATTTTTCATTCGATAAATTAATTAACTTGTGATTTTATTTTAAACCAGTTAAATTTAATTTAACTATTTTTTTCTTTTAACAAATTTTTTTCCATTTCCTTGACTATTTATATATAAATGTATATAACTAAATAAAATAACTGAAAATACTTAAATGTGAATCTTAAATCAATATATTTTCTGTTTTGAAATTACTAACTTAAAACTTACTACTTTCTTCCAAAACTTTATATGTGTTTCTATGCTTTACTATATATATCCACACATATACTATTATTGTTATTATAAATTTTCTTTTCATTTATATTTCACTGTAAAATTCAGATATGCACCTATTTATTTAAACTAAAGATAAACACTTTACCTTACAGCACATCGAGCAAACCCAAAATCTCGACTTCGCCTCCCACGCTTCCAGCATTGCCCCTGGTTCGAGCCTCCAATCGACTTTTTCACTCACGCTTCCTACGGCCACACGATTTCGATCGCCCAGACAATCGCGTGATGCTCGATGACTTCCTCGCCGTTAGCAACATCGAAAACCCGAAGCCCTAAATCGATGCCTTCAATCGCGCCTCATCGCCTATTGCAGAACCTTGAACGACCCAGTTAGTCGCGAACGCAAGCTCGAGCGCACGCGTCCCCAAATCCAAGTTGACATCGCCTTGCACGAAGCGGCAGCCTCGTCCCCTGCCTCGCCTCGTCGCCTGCTCCTAGAGTCGCGCGGGGAGCTCTCCTCCGATGTCTGCTGAGATCGAGCCACAGCTCGATGGCTTCCTCACGTCTATTTTTTTTTTTTCCAATTGAATCGATCGAAGAATTATTAGAGAGGGAGTCGGGTTTGATTTACTGAAAGGTGAAGGTGGAGAGATAGTAAATTTTGGATTTGGGGAGAATGGTTTATGCGGCCATTAATTTGAATTCGAACGAACAAAATTGTTTTCGTTTGAACTGAGGAATGAGGGAGAGAAGAAACGAAGTTTATCAGAGAGGAGTATGGTTTTGCACGATTTCGTATCTCATGATTCAGGCGCGATTTTAGGCAGAGACAACGGGGCGTGATTAAAGGAAAATAACGTGGTGTGTTGACCGATAATTTAAATATTAAATTTTAAATTGAATTTGATTTAAAATCCAATGCGTTCTCTCACCGTGTGCTTACGTATTAACACCGAAAAATACGAAATTTGGAATCCGACAATAATTCAATATTACGGACCCAATGGAACTGGTTTCGTTGAATTCCGAGACTGTGCCTCGAACGGCTATTTTTAAATATCGATACGAACGATAAATTTCAAAACTGAACACTTCAATTCCAAATTCGATTCTGAAGCTCCAATTATCTTCAGTATTATCAATATGAATTTTAAAAGCCTTCGAAATATTTTTCTTCAACTTAAAATTGAAGATATAATTTTTATTCAATTCAATAGATTAAATTCTGAAATTAAATCGCCAATTTCAAAGTTATATTGAGGATTCAAATTAAATCATCCTTCAAATATTTAAAATTAATTAAATATTTTCAATTTAATTTGTTCAAAATTTTGGGTCGTTACAAACTTCCCTCCTTAAAAGAATTTCGTCCTCGAAATTACAAGTTAGGAAAAATGGTCCTTAACTCGTCTACTATTTTTCACAATCTAAATAGTTTTATCAATTTTCAAAACAAATCTTTCTACTAAAGATTCATTATCAATTCAACTAATTTTCCAAACATTTCCATAATTTTCAAACAACATTGTTTTACTTCAAAATTCAAATTTAAATTTAAATTCAAATTTAAACTTCCAAAATTTCCTCAAAATTTTCTAACGCCCTAAATTTTCGAAAAATTTCGCCAGCGTCTCCTTTGCGCGGCTAATACGGTACGACTACAAAACGTCCCTACGGACTCTCAGATTTCAAAAAGAAAAAGAAAAAGCCAAGCGGCTAGACAAGAAATCATCAAAAACTCATATTATAATTCAAATACATACCTTTTTTGAGCAATTCAAATTTATCTTCGAAATCAAAATTCCAATTCCTTTACACCTGTATGTCCTACTAGCCATAATATCTAGTTACATATTCAAACCATTTTTCAAATTCTATTACAAAATTTTCAATATAAACTACTTATATCATCTTTAGTTCACTATTGAATTTATATCCATTATCTTCAATTTTACATTTCAAATTTTATTTGAATTCAATTTTACATTTCAATTTCTCATTTGAGTTAAATTTACCGTTCAATTCAATTTGAATTCTATTTATCTTCTGAATATTGAATTTATCAATTATCTTTAGTTCACTTCAAACTAATCTCAAAACTTCATTTTATTTCACACAATTCAATTTTGTTTTCAATATTCAGTTTCAATTCTAGTTCACTTCTTTTGTTCAATCATCAGATTTGTGTTTCAATTTACCACTTTGGTTAAATCTACTTGCATTTCAACTAGATTTCAATTCATTTTAAATTTAATTCGTTCAAACCTTATTCATTTGGTCCATATTTAATTAGCTTCACTTACTAATTTTCTTTTTAATACTTCACTTTATTTTTCACAAATCTAAATTCAATCCAGTCTTACTTACTTACAAATTCGAAATGAATTTCAACATTTTATCTTATTTTCATTCAAAATTTATTCACTTATACTTTCTTTAATTTTAACTTCATTCTTTAAGTTAAATTTATTCTATCAAGATTCAATTTGTATAAGTTATCAACTTGATAATATTTCATAAATATGGTATTCCAGAGTCTTACTAACATTTCAAAAATCATTTTGAAAACAATTCAAATTATCCTTTGAATTCCAAAAACCAAACCCAAATTTTTCAAACAACTTCCCAATTAAAACAATTTGGCAGCAATTCCTCTTTTGGAAACCCGAAAATGAACACCAACGATGCCGCGGTCATCATTGAAGTTATTTTCCAGCGGCCGAAAAGAGTTTAGAGCTTTCATTCCTTCAGAATACTTTTCAAACCTTTGAAATTCATTTTTAAATCAAAAAGGATTTAAACTTTCCAAATTCCCAAAATTTTCAAATTCCTTTCAAATCATTTCCAAAACTTCTATGGAATTCTGTTTTAAATTACAATTCACATTTATAATTTACATTCTTTAATTTCATTTGTATATGAATTTTACTTCTTAAATCTTTGGTTATTACTTTATTTCTTATTCAATTTCAATATAACAATGATAATATTTTAATGTTATTATTTCCTAACAACCAAGCATCCATATACTATGATAATTCATAGAAAATCATTTCTTTTCTATACAAAAATGGTTTTGGGCAAAATTATTTCATTCACCCTATTTAAAAACAATACTATGTCGTCTTGCCTCGTTTAAGTGTTTAGAAATCCCTATCGATAATATGGCGTCCCACATACCGATCAAAATTCACAAACATCTCAACGGATTAGCAAACACAATATAAAACATTTTTATATTCACTAACAAATACGCCTTATATCTATTATTTCACTCAAACTCATTCTAGAGTACTACTGACTCTATCTCTAATGAGTAACACCCAACAGAGCAGGGTTATCGCTTAACCATATGCTCTGATACCAAATGTCATGGCCCGCAAATCCGTACCTCTTGATTAACCACTAATCTCCATTGATTAACTCAAAAATGAACGGGAATGCGAACTATGATGGTTTAAGAAGAAGAAAAAGGCAGGAGAAGAAGAAAGAAGAGAAGAACAACAGAACAGCAACAGAAACAGAACAATATCAGAATCTTACACATCGCAGCGGAACAATATATAATAGATAAACACTTGTCTTTTAAAACAAAGAACTATATCATTTTATACATACATCAATCAGAGTCAATATACAACAATGGACAGTTATATAAACTTGTCCTCATACAGAATACACAACGGAATAATACAAAAATATAGGTGATACGTTTCGCCATCCAGCTTGCTTCCAAAGCTCCAGAATATCCAGAATATCCTGATAACATAACTCTAGGCTGCCCGTGTGGAAATTGGTGGGCACCCAGAGTTTAGAAGGGAAACAATAAACTCCGAGTCAGTCATGGTGACTGGTGTGAGATCGTAAAACAGTTATTTTTAAAATAAACAGGAATATTTTTAAAGTCAATTCGCAATGCTTTTGGAAAATGAAACTACCATAAGACCTCCCACCACACACACAATGCAAACGTAGAATTGGAGGAGATTTCTTCTTATGATAGTCAAAGATGCTTACTACGCAAAAATCAAATTCTTTTTGATATTATTATTAGTGCATAGTGTGTAAAACATTTCGAAAGTAGAATATTAATCTTAGCCGACATAGGTACCATTATAGTATGCCTACTATAGCTACCATATTAAATGGCAGGTTCTACAACTAAAACCGTACAAGGCTCATATTGTTTCTTTGGATTTCCAACAAATGGTCAGGCTAAGGAACTTCCTTTTCCACGATGGGTACGTCCCTGGAATAGACGACCCGAGAACCTAACCGGATCTCTGCCAACACAAGGCCGGGTTACCTCTGCAAAAATAGGTAACTACTGACACGCTTATGCCATCCCCCGATCGTCACCGATCTTCCCGAGGATCCCCGATTTCCAACAAACCACATAGTAAAAATAATGCAGTAACCACAGAGGTTAAGTATCTGGGCTCCATACCATGATACCACCTTTATCCAGAAGGAATGACATACACTAAGGGGCGCTACTCCCTAGAACCTTGCCGCATCCTTCCTGTTTCGACCATTTCCGGGGTGTGAGGCTAGACGAAGTCTCGTCCACAAAGCTACGCTTTCTCAAAAAGCCCTGCTATGGGTCAAACAAAATGATCAACCTATGATCACAAAGATATAAGATCAAACAAATGATCATATCACAAATGATCAAACACTGATCATTTCACAGCAACACTCAGTATGCCACGTTACCAAATTGGGATATATCGCTGATAAATTTCAACTACATAACCTCTGAGCTCGTACGTCTCAGAGAAGGGTGTTAAGCTAAGAGAATAAATTCTCCGCCACCAACAGAAATGTATTTGAAAGAAATCAGCTTTATATCTCAAATTGTAACGTTAGACACACAATCCATACAAGTCTGTTTCGGGATCGAACAGAACCGAAGGCACTTCTCACGAAGCCCTTGCATTTCCAGATAATTTTCTAATCACGTCCGGACTTCCCGTCACTAAGGGTGATAAAAACCTCTAAATCGGAGATCAGCCGATGTAGAGTAACTCGACGGTAATCCTTCCGTTTTCAAAAATATCCGGTCTTCAACACCGGTCTTCGAATGCAATTCATAACGACGTATCACATATTCGGAATGGGTTATACGACCCCATGGTCCTTTCCCGGCTAACCCGAATAGTGAGCGTTTATTCAAAAATAAGTGTGGCATTCAAATTCATCCAATTCACAACAAATACCTATTCAAGGTAATTATTGATAGTCGGTTATTTAACTATCAATAAAGATGCGCAACATCATCAGATTCCAAATAATTTTCCAAATTATTTGTTTTCAAAAATATCTTTACTAGATATATAATTTCCACACTTCAAAAATAAATCAACGTTTATTTTTCTAAACAGTTTCCCTTTCCTTTATAAATTCCATAGTGAATTTATATTTTAAAAATATCTACTGATATACGATTTTCAAATCGATTTCAAATATTCGACTTCATTTTATCTTTAAGAAGATAAAATCTCAAAACGTTTCATTTCATTTTGGAAATGCATTTCCCTACTTATTCAATAATAAGTATTTCACAAATCTTTTTTTTTTCAACATTTGAAAATATTCGATATACTTAAATCAATATTAAGTATATATTTCATTCTTTAAGGAAATCATTAATTTTAACATCTATTTGAGTCAAAACGAATGTTGTGTAAAACATCGTTACGACGACTCAAAATCACTAGTATAGGGATTCGGATTTAAGATAGATATATAAATCCCAATACTACATAAAACATTTTCTTTCGAAAATCATTTACTATAACAACAGTGTTATAGTCCATCATTTCCTTCTATTTCTCGAAAACGTCAATTTCAACAATAAATGTTGAAATCTATGATTTCAATAGTCAATATATTTTAAAACATCTTTAAAACAATCAACTTCCTTCTATAATATCGCTTTCCCAAACAATATCCATTTTACTTAACAATATATTCACTGTCCAAAATCGTGAATATACTTCACTAATCACATTTCACTATTTAATTTATCAAATTCAATTTATTTCGAATTTATAAAACAACGCTTATAAATTCCATTTCTGTTTTATAACAACTTCGGTTTATAAATCTCCTTTTATTAATTTCTATAACACACTTATTAAAATAAGTGATTTCAGATTTATAAAACAACGTTTATAAATTCAACCTTATATTTCACAATAACTTTGATTTATAAATCCCCTTTATTAACAAGTTCGATTAATACTCCCTTTAAAGGCAAAAATCCAGTTTTATAAGTTAATTTCTTATAAATCTTCCATTCTACAATTTCATTCATTTTAACTTCACAATTTATAAATCTATAAATTTCATTCTTTTTACTTTACAATTTATACATCTGTAAATTTCATATCGATTTTCCAAATTCGTTTCAATTTGCCAATTAAATTTCTAATTGGACTTCCCACTTATTTCTTTTTAAATAAATTCCTTTTTAAAGAAAATAAATTTCTTTGTCTCTTTCAATCTATTAAAAATCCAAATTTAAATTGAATTCTTCAATTTAAAATCACTGTTTTATGAAATCCATTCATTTAGCATTTTAACTTTATTCTGGGATTTATTCAATAAGATTATAAAAATCAGCTTTTATACTTTAAAAATTCCTTTCTTCAAAATTTATTAAATTTCAAAAATTGATTCACTTAGAAATTTTCTACTTGAATTTCAAAAATTCAATTTCGTTTATCTTTGGAATCCAATGATGCCAAACATCCATTCAGCTAAATTTTAGCTTTCAAACAATTTCCAGATATCAATATGATTAATAGCATCACTATAATCATTCACAGATTCATATCACAATAGAAATAAATTCAATCAATGTGAGGGGTCCAGTTGGATCCCTCCAACCTGTTTCCCTGCATCCAAAGACGTTAGCACAATACCAATTCCGCTCCAGTACGGAATTATCACGATATATGGGTTTTATAAAAATCCGCTTACTAACGGCGCAATAGGGTCTCATCCGCTATACGAGGCGGGAAATCATCAATCCAATATATACATATGCCAATATGTATATATTGCTATATATAGATATATCCTATAATATCTACTATCACATCCAAATAGCAATCATATCATTCAATAAATAACTGTAGAAATCCATTTCATTCGAGTGAGAAAAATCTCACCTTAGCTTTTAATTTGCCATCCATTTCCATTTTTGATCATTTCTTCACGGTTTAACCTTGTATAAATATTTATACAATCTATTAATACTCGAATCAATTGAATAACAAATTTTTCATTCGATAAATTAATTAACTTGTGATTTTATTTTAAACCAGTTAAATTTAATTTAACTATTTTTTTCTTTTAACAAATTTTTTTCCATTTCCTTGACTATTTATATATAAATGTATATAACTAAATAAAATAACTGAAAATACTTAAATGTGAATCTTAAATCAATATATTTTCTGTTTTGAAATTACTAACTTAAAACTTACTACTTTCTTCCAAAACTTTATATGTGTTTCTATGCTTTACTATATATATCCACACATATACTATTATTGTTATTATAAATTTTCTTTTCATTTATATTTCACTGTAAAATTCAGATATGCACCTATTTATTTAAACTAAAGATAAACACTTTACCTTACAGCACATCGAGCAAACCCAAAATCTCGACTTCGCCTCCCACGCTTCCAGCATTGCCCCTGGTTCGAGCCTCCAATCGACTTTTTCACTCACGCTTCCTACGGCCACACGATTTCGATCGCCCAGACAATCGCGTGATGCTCGATGACTTCCTCGCCGTTAGCAACATCGAAAACCCGAAGCCCTAAATCGATGCCTTCAATCGCGCCTCATCGCCTATTGCAGAACCTTGAACGACCCAGTTAGTCGCGAACGCAAGCTCGAGCGCACGCGTCCCCAAATCCAAGTTGACATCGCCTTGCACGAAGCGGCAGCCTCGTCCCCTGCCTCGCCTCGTCGCCTGCTCCTACAGTCGCGCGGGGAGCTCTCCTCCGATGTCTGCTGAGATCGAGCCACAGCTCGATGGCTTCCTCACGTCTATTATTATTATTTTCCAATTGAATCGATCGAAGAATTAGTAGAGAGGGAGTCGGGTTTGATTTACTGAAAGGTGAAGGTGGAGAGATAGTAAATTTTGGATTTGGGGAGAATGGTTTATGCGGCCATTAATTTGAATTCGAACGAACGAAATTGTTTTCGTTTGAACTGAGGAATGAGGGAGAGAAGAAACGAAGTTTATCAGAGAGGAGTATGGTTTTGCACGATTTCGTATCTCATGATTCAGGCGCGATTTTAGGCAGAGACAACGGGGCGTGATTAAAGGAAAATAACGTGGTGTGTTGACCGATAATTTAAATATTAAATTTTAAATTGAATTTGATTTAAAATCCAATGCGTTCTCTCACCGTGTGCTTACGTATTAACACCGAAAAATACGAAATTTGGAATCCGACAATAATTCAATATTACGGACCCAATGGAACTGGTTTCGTTGAATTCCGAGACTGTGCCTCGGACGGCTATTTTTAAATATCGATACGAACGATAAATTTCAAAACTGAACACTTCAATTCCAAATTCGATTCTGAAGCTCCAATTATCTTCAGTATTATCAATATGAATTTTAAAAGCCTTCGAAATATTTTTCTTCAACTTAAAATTGAAGATATAAATTTTTATTCAATTCAATAGATTAAATTCTGAAATTAAATCGCCAATTTCAAAGTTATATTGAGGATTCAAATTAAATCATCGTTCAAATATTTAAAATTAATTAAATATTTTCAATTTAATTTGTTCAAAATTCTGGGTCGTTACAACCGCCCACCTCGGACACACTCCCATAATCAAAATTGAGGGGTGGCCACCAAGTCAATCACAAAGTCAGAATATAGTATCGAAGAAATATGCCTAATAGGAGGAATGACCTCACTTGGCCCTGTATAGCTCCTGATTTTTGTCACATCTAAGCTGACTCACGGGAGTCAGGGTCACGTCATACCATATACAGGATCATTCGTCAAACCATCCTACTTCATTTCTGGAATATCCACCACATACATAGTTGTTAAAGTGGTTTTCGGTATCGACAGAGAGTATGCCCATATCTGATCCCAGTCTCTTTAACAACCAATCGCTTATTACACACCGGATGGTTCTTTACATTTTCAAAAATTAATTCATAATTGATATCAAAATTTCATATTCGCTTCAAAATCGAATCCATTCCAAAATAATCATATCTACTCAAAATATACTATTCCAGTACAAAAATCATTTCGTCCCAATATCTCATTTAAATTTCAAAATCGTTTCGAATTTCAATTTAGTTTGTGACTTCATTTAGCCCAATTCGTATTTAAATCCAAGATTTAAATATAAACACTTCGCCTTATTGACCAGCTTCAGTTTTTGGAAAATAGTTTGAATAGTTTAAAAATAGCATAAATAATTAAAAATAGTTAGAATACTCTAAAATATTAAAGATAGATTTCAAAATAGTTTTAATTTGATTTAATATAGTTAAATAGATTTAAAATAGATTAAATATAATTAAATAGGTTAAATAGCTTTAAAATAGATTAAAAATAATTCAAATAAATTAAAATAGGTTAATTAGTTTAAAAATAAATTAAATTGGGTTAAGTAGATTTAAAAATACATTAAAATAAGTTAACATGGTTTAAGATAGGTTGAAATAATCTAATATAGTTAATATAGGTTAAAATAGTTTAAGTATTTAAGTGGTGTATATAGCAGAACAAATTTGGGAACCCAAAATGACATAGCTTCAAAGTCAAACAATTTCAAATCCAACTTCCCAATCCAAATTAATTCCAATTCCCATTCAGTCAATTCAATTTTGATTTCAAATCAATTTTGACTTCGACTTTGATTTCAAATTAATTAAAATTCCATTTTCAAATCCAATTAATTCAACTTCAAATCATATCAATTTCTGGCTCAATCTTCAAATATCGACTCAAAACGCTGAAATCAAGTTAACCTTCAATATCCAATTTGAAATCCAAATTTCCAAATACTTTTACTTTGGTAAAGTTCAAAGTTTGAATAAAAGTCCCATCCTTTTAATCAAATCAATTTCTGACATTTAAATCATAATTCGATTATAACTTAAAAAAATCCCAATACAATTATTTAAATGTTTCATTTACCAAATTTAAATTTCATCGTTCTGAGCTCATGTTCGAAAGAAATTCTATTTTTATAAATTTGGTTTTCATTTCCTTAAAATCAAAAATCATTTAAATAAATTTCAAATAAGAAATTTTAAATCATTTAATTTAACCAATCCGGTGTCCGTATATAATTTTCTATCCTATGGCCAAGTGATCAGTTATTTCAACTAATTTGAGGGATAGATATATATCATTTTAATTCAAATCATAGTGTCGTAGGTATATATCATTTCAACCTATTTCTCAATTTATTCAAAATGATTCAACTTACAACTGTAATTAATACAAAGGGTGATGACAGGATATATACAAACAAATAAACATCCAAACATTTCAAATATCAATCAATAGCATCCATCGCAACCAATCATCCAAACAGACAAAATAATTCACGGAAATTTCATATTTATAAATGTTCGGCAATTTAATTGCGATTAAATTCCTATTCTAATTTGACTATCAATTTTAATTTCTAACATTAAATTCAATGACAATCGATGACAGTTAAATTTATCAACAAAGACTAATGAAAATCATATCACTTCATAATATCAAATTTAACTAGCATGAGAATATTCTAGTACGTTGT
Source organism: Allium fistulosum (assembly GCA_030737815.1). Classification (NCBI taxonomy): domain Eukaryota; kingdom Viridiplantae; phylum Streptophyta; class Magnoliopsida; order Asparagales; family Amaryllidaceae; genus Allium; species Allium fistulosum. The sequence goes on along the minus strand of JASFAW010000010.1, from coordinate 35,482,899 downwards.
GAGCATTATAAAACACTCACCTTGAGTTTCCGTTGTTGTCGAGATGTTCCGGTTTGGAACTAAAACCGGACGACGCCCGATTTTAACCCAAATTTTGATGGTCTCCAAATCCTTCCAAACTAGATTCATTACGAAGCTCCTGTCATCACGATCGCAACGCAAAAAGTCTCGTCACAATCGGACCTCGTAGGAGAGAGATATACATTTTATAAGTTATCGATATTTTATGTTAAAGAAAATTAATAAACTAACACCACTTCACCCAAATTACAACAATACCATTCTTCCCCAAACCATTGCATGTACATGCTTATCCCCAAACCCATACCAACCGTGCACGTCCATGAGTGTTACAGAGCTAGGGTACCTAAATCGACGAACCGACAACGCCACGCTCTCCCTCTTGCCAAACTCGACTTCACCATACCTATTTCTTCAAGCTCGCACTCACCAAGGTCCATGCGACTTCCGTCCTCCCTCACATGCGTTCCTAGGTCGCACTCCCCCCTACGCAACCGCACCACCCAAAACTTCCACCCTAGATGCTATTTTCGATGGCGAACTCGAATCCAAAGCCCAAATCTCCAATCGCGCTCTAAATCATTGTGAAATGTAAACCCTAACTCACTAACTCTATCTCGAGCATGATAAAAAGGCAGTCGCACCCTTTAAAAAGATTGCAGATCAAAGAGAAAGCAACGATAGGATTTTACAAACAAGTTTGGGAATTTTTTATTGAGCACTTTGGAAGATATTCATTTTGAAGTTTGAAGTTCATTTTCCTTCTACCGATGCTCGGTCATGCTCTTCAAAAAGAAGGAAAAAGATGCCTTACGTGCAGAAGTCTAGCTACAGTGTTTTGAGGTGGGATAAAGCAGCTAAAAAGAGGTTTGACTGATCAATTTATTAATTTTAAATTTTTAAATGTCTCGATCTATGTAACTTAAAATCTCGAACTCCTATCGAGGTGTGCCGCTAGGTGTTCATAATGTTATACACCTATTCCGAACGCAAAGGAAAAGGTTTCGAGTCCTAAATCGGTCGTATGGAGAAGATAGCTTTTTGGACCCAGTTATTATATTAAATTAACTATTTTAATTATCGAAAATTTACGGGTCGTTACATTTTTATATTTAATAATTTGTTGTATTTAATTATTAGTAATTATTAAATTACGGTTAATATTTATCAATTACATTTAATAATTAATAAATATAATTAATGATAAAGAATTAATATTAAATAAATACTATTAAATACTTAATGTTTAACATTTAATATTTAATTAATTTGCAGTTTTAATAATTAATATTTGATAATTCATTATAGTTTAATCATTAATATTTAATAATTAAGTGATAATTAATTTACTCTTTAACACTATATTCAATAAATGTTGATTAATTATAATGGTTAATAATTACTATTAATAAGTAGTAATTAATGATATATACATAATAAGTAGTATTTAATAATTAATATTCAATTATAATTAAGAAGTGATAAGCAACAATTGATAATTGATAATTAACAAATAAGAAGTAGTTTTTAATAATTAATTTTTAATGATTAATGATTACTTTTAAATAATTAATAATAATTAAGATTAATATTAATAACTAATAATTAATAAATAATTAATATTTAATAATTAAAAAGTAATATTTATTATTTAAGAATTATAATTAATAATATTACTTAATATTTAAAAAATTTAAAATTTTCTAAAATGAATTAAAAAATTCATTAAATTTAGAAATTTTTTGAAATTTTCTAAAAGCAAAAAACCTTGAACTTTCATTTGGAATCTTCCGATCAATTCGCTACTAGGAGGCTCTCATTATCATTTCTCGCAGTGCAAAGATTTATTGGCATACTCATGCTCTTAGTAAAAAAACCTTAGAACCTTTTTTTGCAATTTTTTGGTCCAGCCATAAATTGTTTATAATTGACAATCAGGAAATTATTGTCAAAAACAAAATTTCTCAGCATTTTAGCCTTAAGGACATACCTTCAGTATTTTATCCTGAAAGACAACTTTCTTTAGGTATCGGTTTTTAGTTATTGATAGTAGTTTTTAGGTATCAGTTTGTAGTTATCGGTAACAATTTTTAGTTCGGTAGCAGTTTTGGAAGAGTGTTTGTTAGTATGAATAATTTTGGAAGAATGTTTGTCTTTATGAATAATTTTTAAAAGAATGTTTGTCCTTGTGGTTAAAATATTCAGGTCGTGTCCTTGAGACTAAAAATATACAAATTTTTGTCCTTTAAATTAACTTATAAATACGGACTGTCAATCCATAAATTATAAGTTATGATTTACAATTAGTAAATTATAATTAATAATGTTTATTAATACATGGTAGTGTCTGAAATATGAATGCCGTCGGCAATTGCATCTCTAAATTTCACTGCCGCTGGACTATTTTAATTTTCTCTAACCCTAAGGCCAGAATCCCCCTCTTCATTCCAATTCCTTGGCTGATCTTCATCCCCAACATATTTTGAGCCTCTCTACTATCCCAAACCCACATCGCTAAATAGTCTCGGTAATAGCGACCACGGTAGACCCAGCTTCCATGTTACCAAGCCTCCTTCATTTTCTTTCACTGTTCGTCTTTGCTCAGCCCTCCGCTTCCACACTTGCTCCATCTATGCTAGGCATGCCCATCGTGACACCCTATCTACTTTGATCTCAATTTTTCTCCTTAAACGCGAAACCTTTCCTCTCCTAAAGCTTAACCATGTGTTGCTGCAATTGCTTGAGTTCGGTATTGGCTTCTACAACGAGTTGCTCATCATGCTTAGAGGTTTTTCTGGGTTCACTGAATGTAACATCCCGAAAATTTTCGACTTTCGAAAATTCAACATCGATACTCGCTTTATCGACTGCTGAGCGATCGAATGCCGGAAACCCGAAAAGTTATGGTTTTAAGAAAAAGAAAAAAAGTAGAAGAAGAAGATAGAAGAAAAAGAAAAGAAAGAAAGAAGAACAACAGAACAACAGCAGAACAGAACACAATATCAGAATCTTACACATCGCAGCGGAACAATATATAATAGATAAACACTAGTCTTTTAAAACAAAGAACTATATCATTTTATACATACATCAATCAGAGTCAATATACAACTCGATACAATACATCACATCAATGGACAGTTATATAAACTTGTCCTCATACAGAATACACAGCGGAATAAATATATCAGATACAATTACTACGTCTCGTCATCCAGCTTGCTTCCAAAGCTCCAGAATATCCAGAATATCCTGATAATCTAACTCTAGGCTGCCCGTGTGGAAAATAGTGGGCACCCAGAGTTTAGAAGGGAACAATAAACTCCGAGTCAGTCATGGTGACTGGTGTGAGATCGTAAAACAGTTTATCTTTAAAATAAATAGCAGAAAATTTTAAAGTCAATTCGCAATGCCTTTGGAAAATGAAACTACCATAAGACCTCCCACCACACACACAATGCAAACGCAGAATTGGAGGAGATTTCTTCTTATGATAGTCAAAGATGCTTACTACGCAAAATCAAATCATTTTTTTGATATTATTATTAGTGCATAGTGTAGAAATCATTTCGAAAGTATAATATTAATCTTAGCCAACATACGACCAGTATCGTATGCCTACTATAGCTACTATGTTCAATAGCAGGTTACCGCCACATTCCATAGCAGGTAATACAACTAAAACCGTACACGTCGCGTATTGTTTCTTTGGATTTCCAACAAATGGTCAGGCTAAGGAACTTCCTATCCACGATGGGTACGTCCCTGGAATAGACGACCCGAGAAATAACCTAACATTACGGTTAGATCTCTGCCAACACAAGGCCGGGTTACCTCTGCAAAAATAGGTAACTACTGACACGCGTATGCCATCCCCCGATCGTCACCGATCTTCCCGAGGATCCCCGATTCGCAACAAACCACATAGATAATAATAATGCAGTAACCACAGAGGTTAAGTATCTGGGCTCCATACCATGATACCACCTTTATCCAGAAGGAATGACATACACTAAGGGGCGCTACTCCCTAGAACCTTGCTGCATCCTTCCTGTTTCGACCATTTCCGGGGTGTGAGGCTCGACGAAGTCTCGTCCACAAAGCTACGCTTTCTATAAAAAGCCCTGCTTTGGGTCAAACAAAATGATCAACCTATGATCACAAAGATATAAGATCAAACAAATGATCATATCACAAATGATCAAACACTGATCATTTCACAGCAACACTCAGTATGCCACGTTACCAAATTGGGATATATCGCTGATAAATTTCAACTACATAACCTCTGAGCTCGTACGTCTCAGAGAAGGGTGTTAAGCTAAGAGAATAAATTCTCCGCCACCAACAGAAATGTATTTGAAAGAAATCAGCTTTATATCTCAAATTGTAACGTCAGACACACAATCCATACAAGTCTGTTCCGGGATCGAACAGAACCGAAGGCACTTCTCACGAAGCCCTTGCATTTCCGGATAATTTTCAATCACGTCGGGACTTCCCGTCACTAAGGGTGATAAAACCTCTAAATCGAAGATCAGTCGATGTAGAGTAACTCGACGGTAATCCTTCCGTTTTCAAAAATATCCGGTCTTCAACACCGGTCTTCAAATGCGATTCATAACGACGTATCACATATTCGGAATGGGTTATACGACCCCATGGTCCTTTCCCGGCTAACCCGAATAGTGAGCGTTTATTCAAAAATAAGTGTGGCATCCAAATTCATCCAATTCACAACAAATACCTATCTAAAGGTAATTATTGATAGTCGGTTATTTAACTATCAATAAAGATGCGCAACATCATCAGATTCCAAATAATTTTCCAAATTATTTTATCTTCCAAATATCTTTACTAGATATAAAATTTCCACACTTTAAAAATAAATCAACGTTTATTTTTAAACAACTTCCCTTTCTTTTATAAATTCCATAGTGAATTTATATTTTCAAAATATCTACAGATATACGATTTTCAAATCGGTTTCAATATTCAATCTCGATTTATCTTTAAGAAGATAAAATCTCAAAACGTTCATTTCATATTGGAAAAGCAATTCCATACTTATTTAATAATAAGTACTTCACAAATCATTTATTTTCAACATTTGAAAATATTCGATATACTTAAATCAATATTAAGTATACATTCATTCTTTAAGGAAATCATAAATTTTACATCTATTTGAGTCAAAACGAATGTTGCGTAAAACATCGTTACGACGACTCAAAATCACAAGTATAGGGATTCGAATTTTTATAGATATATAAATCCCAATACTACATCAAAACATTTCCTTTCGGAAATCATTTACTATAACAACAGTGTTATAGTCCACCATTTCCTTCTATTTCTCGAAAACGTCTATTTCAACAATAAAAATGTTGAAATCTATGTATTCGATATCATAATACATTTTAAAAACATCTTTAAAATGTTTAACTTCATTTTCAATATCACTTTCCCAAACTATCCATTTTACTTAACAATATATTCACTGTCCAAAATCGTGGATATAATTCACTAACCAAATTTCAATATTTTCTACGCATATATATTTCAAGAATTATCCACTATCCAAAATCGTGGATAAAATTCCCTTAATAACTTCTATATTAAGTTCATCAAATTTGATTGATTTCGAATTTATAAAACAACGTTTATAAATTCACCTTTATATTTTCTAACAACTTCGATTTATAAAATTCTCCTTTTATTAACTTCTAAAATTACTTATCAAAATAAGTGATTTCAGATTTATAAACAACGTTTATAAATCACTTTTATACTTCAAAACAATTTCAACTTATGAAATCATTTCATTTAGCAATTTCTATTTATATCCCAATTAAGTGCAAAAATCTAATTTGTAAGTAAATTACTTATAAATCGTTTATTCTACAACATCTATTCACTTTATAACTTCACGTTATAAATCTATTAATTTCATTCACTTATGAAATCCTTTTATACTTCTTTTCAACACTTATAAAAATTCGTTTTATAAGTCCAATATTTCGATTTATAAAATATCCATTTTATAAATCTTCTTATACAAATCGTTTATAGTTATTCAAAAATCCCAGCTTAAACCATTTTATAAATAAATCGACTTTTATTTCAAAAATCCCCTTACGGTCATAATTCACAAAAATCTTAACTTTTATAACTTCAAAATTTTAAACGTTTATTTATTAAAAATAAATCAATTCAACAATTCAATAGAACATATAATTTCAAAGATCACTTTAAAAATTCTTTTTAAAGTAAAAGTCGTTATTTTTACTTTTCAAAACTGAATCCGATGATGCAACAGCATCAATTAGTCCATCACAACAGTCAATATCATATATCAATATGATAACAGAATATATCACAATCTGTAAATAAATAACTACTGGTGAGGAATCCAGTTGGATCCCTCCAACCTGTTTCCCTGCATCCAAAAACGTCAGCACAATACCAATTCCGCTCCAGTACGGAATTATCGCGGTATATGGGTTTTTATAAATCCGCTTACTAACGGCGCAATAGGGTCTCATCCGCTATACGAGGCGGGAAATCAATCAATCCAATATATACATATGCCAATATGTATATATTGCTATATATATAGATATATCCTATCATATCTAATAGCACATTCAAACAGTCAATCATCAATCAATAACTGTAAATAATTCCACATTCAAATTTGAGTGAGAAGATCTCACCTTGATTTCAATTTCCGATTCCAGCGTTTTATTTCGAATAAAATCAAACACACGTTTAATTTTACCCGAAAATTTCACTGATTCCAAACGCTTCCAGATCTGCGCTGCAGCGTAGAGCGCGACGCTGCGATTCCAACGCTTCTGGTTTCGTAATTTTCTGATAATATACGAAAGAGATATAACAATTTAAAGTTTATACAAATTTAAATACAAATAAATTTCATTTACTATTTAATTTCTAACCCTAAAACAGATCTGGCCCTCGATTCCAAATGGAGAAAATCGTGGCCGCTTGCTTCATCTTCCCTCCCAGGCGATAATCGCGTACGCGATTTAAAACCCACAGCCGCCTCGTTCAAGAAATTTTCACGCCCCCCTACGTTGATCGATTAGACGATCAAACACCGCCAGTCGACGCGTGTACCCCAACTCCACCTTCGCCCTAGACCTCGGCAAGCTCGGTGCCACCTTGGTGTCGAAAATCGTGAGAGAAACCGCTGCCTTCGAGCTTCATTTACCGTCAATCCACAACACTAAATCCAATCATAGCCGTTGGATTCGTCGTACTCAATTAGCTCTACATACTTGCAGTTGAAAGTTCTCTGAATCGATACTTGGATTTGAAGAAAATGAAGGGAGAAGGATCGAGTTTTTCGGCCATTGATTGTAGAAGGTGGCGGCAGCTGAAGATAGAATTAGGGTTTTTTTTTTTTTTTTATTTTGAGAAAATGGGCTATTTATAGAAAACTGATCGAACACTATTCACCCGGAATTTCCAAACTCCGATTCACGCGCGGTCATCATCGTTTCTAGGGTTTATCCCGTATTCCGGACACAATGGAACAGGTTTCGGAAGCTAATTCGATCGTCTGCACGAGATACGGAATTAAACGATCGATTTAAATTAAACCGATTTAAATCGATTTCGAGGCGTTTTAATTTGTACCGGACAAACGGTAATTCCAAAAATTACGAAATTTGAAATCTTACAATAATATCACATTACGGATCCGATGAAACTGGTTTCGTCGAAATCCGAGACCGTTTGAAAAATGACTATTTTAACTCGTCGATTTAAAATTAAAAAGATATCGATGCGTTTCGAGCTGCCACGGTCAAACGACAACTCCGATTGATACGAAAATTGAAATCCGATAATAACTAACTATTACGGATCCAATGGAACTGGTCTCGTTCAATTCTGAGACTGTCCGAAAATTGACTATTTTTACAGTCGATAATTAAATATTAAAATATTCAATTTTCACAGATTAACTTTAAATTCGATTTTAAAAGTTCTATAACCTTTCAATAACTCCAGTATGATTAAATAAAATTGTACAAATCATTTTCAATCATTTTTAATCCAGATTTCAATTACCTCTGGAATTTAACTATTAAATTATCGATTTAATTGACCAACTAAAATCCAATATTCGAATAATAAATTATTCGACTTATTAAATTCACTTATTAATATTTAAAATTAATTAAATATTCGAATTTCAAATATCAGAAATTCTGGGTCGTTACAAACTTCCCCCCTTAAAAGAATTTCGTCCTCGAAATTACAAGTTAGGAAGAAAGGTCCTTAACTCGTCTACTATTTTTCACAATTCAATAGTTTTCTCAAATTTTCAAAACAAATCTTTCTAACAAAAGATTCGTTATTAACTCAACTCGTTTTCCAACTTCAATTATAATTCAAAACAACATTGTTTTACTTCAAAATTCAAATTCGAGTTTAAATTCAAATTTAAACTTCCAAAATTTCTCAAAAATTTTCTAACACTCGGAATTTTCAAAAAATTTCGCCAGCGTCTCCTTTGCGCGGCTAATACGGTACGACTACAAAACGTCCCTACGGACTCTCAGATTTCAAAAAGAAAAAGAAAAAGCCAAGCGGCTAGACAAGAAATCATCAAAAACTCATATAGAAATTTAAATACATACCTTTTGTCGAGCAATTCAAATTTATCTTCGAAATTAAATTCCAATTCCTTTATACCTGTATATCCTACTAGCCATAATATCTAGTTACATATATTCAAACCATTTCGTACATTCAATTACAACATTTTCAATACTTACTTCCATATCATCTTTAATTCACTATTGAAGTTATATATTCAATTTCGTTCAATCTTTATATTTCAAGATTCCATTTGAATTCAATTCCAACATTTAATTGGATTCAGTTCAATTTCTGAATATTGAATTTTATTGATTAGCTTTCATTCATACTGCACCATTTTAAATTAGTTTCAGTTACTAATCCATTTCAAATCCTAATTCACTTATTCAAATTCGGTTTCAACCTTCAGTTTCAATTCCAGTTTTATTCTTTCGTTCATTCCCAAAATTTATTTTCAATTTGTCATTTTGGTTTATAACCACTCATATTAAACTGGATTTCCAAAAGCATATGAATTTTAATTCATCTTCCAATTTTCATTATTCAATTCAATTCATTTGCTTACGAATTCGAAATGAATTTTTTCAACATTCAATTTACTTTCATTAAGTTGATTAACATCCAATACATTTATTTATTCAATTGCTAATTCACTTAACATTTCAAGTTGAATTTCACTTATATAACTCAAGTTCATATTCATTTCAGTAATAAATTTTGATACCCAAAATCAAATTCATTCATCATTTCTTAAGTTATATTCCCATTAAACATCATTTATTTCACTTTCATTTTCTCATTTTATAAGTTATACAACTTATATTCAAAAATTTCCACTTGGATTTTTTATTGATTCACTTATACTTACTTTAATTCAACTTAAAATTTCTTAAGTTAAATTTATTCAATCTAAATTCAAATTGTATAAGTTATCAACTCATTTCTTATTTCATAAATATTTTAAATAGAATTCTAGAGTCTTTTCAACCTTTCAAAACCATTTTGAAAACAATTCAAATTTATCTTTTGAATTTTCAAAACAAAACTCAATTTTTTTCATTTAAAACAACTTGGCAGCAATTCCTCTTTTGGAAACCCGAAAATGAACACCAACGATGCCGCGGTCATCATCGAAGTTATTTTCCAGCGACCGAAAAGAGTTTAGAGCTTTTCATCTCTTCAAAATACTTTTCAAAACCTTCGAAATCCATTTTCAAATCAAAAAGGATTTAAACTTTCAAATCTCCAAAATTTTCAAATTCTTTTCAAAACATTTCCAAATACTTCTCTGGAATTCCGTTTAAATTACAATTCACATTTATAATTCATATTCTTTAAATTTCATTCATATGTGAATTTATTTCTTTACTTTGGAGTTATGATTTCAATTTCTTATTCAATTTTAATGATAATAGATTAACATTATCACTTCTAACATCCATGCAACCATATACTATAGTATTTTATAGAAAAACATTTCTTTTCTATACAAAAATAGTTTTAGGTAAAATTATCTCATTTACCCTATTCAAAACAATACTGTGCCGAATTGTTCTATTCAAGTGTTTAGAGATCCCTATCGATAGAGTTGTACGGACAATACCGACCAGAATCCATATACCACTCAACAAACCAATCATCACAATATAAAACAATTTTATATTCAAATAACAAATACGCGCTCATATCTATTATTACACTCAACTCATTCTAGAGTACTACTGACTCTATCTCTAATGAGTAACACCCAACAGAGCAGGGTTGTCGCTTAACCATATGCTCTGATACCACTTGTAACATCCCGAAAATTTTCGACTTTCGAAAATTCAACATCGATACTCGCTTTATCGACTGCTGAGCGATCGAATGCCGGAAACCCGAAAAGTTATGGTTTTAAGAAAAAGAAAAAAAGTAGAAGAAGAAGATAGAAGAAAAAGAAAAGAAAGAAAGAAGAACAACAGAACAACAGCAGAACAGAACACAATATCAGAATCTTACACATCGCAGCGGAACAATATATAATAGATAAACACTAGTCTTTTAAAACAAAGAACTATATCATTTTATACATACATCAATCAGAGTCAATATACAACTCGATACAATACATCACATCAATGGACAGTTATATAAACTTGTCCTCATACAGAATACACAGCGGAATAAATATATCAGATACAATTACTACGTCTCGTCATCCAGCTTGCTTCCAAAGCTCCAGAATATCCAGAATATCCTGATAATCTAACTCTAGGCTGCCCGTGTGGAAAATAGTGGGCACCCAGAGTTTAGAAGGGAACAATAAACTCCGAGTCAGTCATGGTGACTGGTGTGAGATCGTAAAACAGTTTATCTTTAAAATAAATAGCAGAAAATTTTAAAGTCAATTCGCAATGCCTTTGGAAAATGAAACTACCATAAGACCTCCCACCACACACACAATGCAAACGCAGAATTGGAGGAGATTTCTTCTTATGATAGTCAAAGATGCTTACTACGCAAAATCAAATCATTTTTTTGATATTATTATTAGTGCATAGTGTAGAAATCATTTCAAAAGTATAATATTAATCTTAGCCAACATACGACCAGTATCGTATGCCTACTATAGCTACTATGTTCAATAGCAGGTTACCGCCACATTCCATAGCAGGTAATACAACTAAAACCGTACACGTCGCGTATTGTTTCTTTGGATTTCCAATAAATGGTCAGGCTAAGGAACTTCCTATCCACGATGGGTACGTCCCTGGAATAGACGACCCGAGAAATAACCTAACATTACGGTTAGATCTCTGCCAACACAAGGCCGGGTTACCTCTGCAAAAATAGGTAACTACTGACACGCGTATGCCATCCCCCGATCGTCACCGATCTTCCCGAGGATCCCCGATTCGCAACAAACCACATAGATAATAATAATGCAGTAACCACAGAGGTTAAGTATCTGGGCTCCATACCATGATACCACCTTTATCCAGAAGGAATGACATACACTAAGGGGCGCTACTCCCTAGAACCTTGCTGCATCCTTCCTGTTTCGACCATTTCCGGGGTGTGAGGCTCGACGAAGTCTCGTCCACAAAGCTACGCTTTCTATAAAAAGCCCTGCTTTGGGTCAAACAAAATGATCAACCTATGATCACAAAGATATAAGATCAAACAAATGATCATATCACAAATGATCAAACACTGATCATTTCACAGCAACACTCAGTATGCCACGTTACCAAATTGGGATATATCGCTGATAAATTTCAACTACATAACCTCTGAGCTCGTACGTCTCAGAGAAGGGTGTTAAGCTAAGAGAATAAATTCTCCGCCACCAACAGAAATGTATTTGAAAGAAATCAGCTTTATATCTCAAATTGTAACGTCAGACACACAATCCATACAAGTCTGTTCCGGGATCGAACAGAACCGAAGGCACTTCTCACGAAGCCCTTGCATTTCCGGATAATTTTCAATCACGTCGGGACTTCCCGTCACTAAGGGTGATAAAACCTCTAAATCGAAGATCAGTCGATGTAGAGTAACTCGACGGTAATCCTTCCGTTTTCAAAAATATCCGGTCTTCAACACCGGTCTTCAAATGCGATTCATAACGACGTATCACATATTCGGAATGGGTTATACGACCCCATGGTCCTTTCCCGGCTAACCCGAATAGTGAGCGTTTATTCAAAAATAAGTGTGGCATCCAAATTCATCCAATTCACAACAAATACCTATCTAAAGGTAATTATTGATAGTCGGTTATTTAACTATCAATAAAGATGCGCAACATCATCAGATTCCAAATAATTTTCCAAATTATTTTATCTTCCAAATATCTTTACTAGATATAAAATTTCCACACTTTAAAAATAAATCAACGTTTATTTTTAAACAACTTCCCTTTCTTTTATAAATTCCATAGTGAATTTATATTTTCAAAATATCTACAGATATACGATTTTCAAATCGGTTTCAATATTCAATCTCGATTTATCTTTAAGAAGATAAAATCTCAAAACGTTCATTTCATATTGGAAAAGCAATTCCATACTTATTTAATAATAAGTACTTCACAAATCATTTATTTTCAACATTTGAAAATATTCGATATACTTAAATCAATATTAAGTATACATTCATTCTTTAAGGAAATCATAAATTTTACATCTATTTGAGTCAAAACGAATGTTGCGTAAAACATCGTTACGACGACTCAAAATCACTAGTATAGGGATTCGAATTTTTATAGATATATAAATCCCAATACTACATCAAAACATTTCCTTTCGGAAATCATTTACTATAACAACAGTGTTATAGTCCACCATTTCCTTCTATTTCTCGAAAACGTCTATTTCAACAATAAAAATGTTGAAATCTATGTATTCGATATCATAATACATTTTAAAAACATCTTTAAAATGTTTAACTTCATTTTCAATATCACTTTCCCAAACTATCCATTTTACTTAACAATATATTCACTGTCCAAAATCGTGGATATAATTCACTAACCAAATTTCAATATTTTCTACGCATATATATTTCAAGAATTATCCACTATCCAAAATCGTGGATAAAATTCCCTTAATAACTTCTATATTAAGTTCATCAAATTTGATTGATTTCGAATTTATAAAACAACGTTTATAAATTCACCTTTATATTTTCTAACAACTTCGATTTATAAAATTCTCCTTTTATTAACTTCTAAAATTACTTATCAAAATAAGTGATTTCAGATTTATAAACAACGTTTATAAATCACTTTTATACTTCAAAACAATTTCAACTTATGAAATCATTTCATTTAGCAATTTCTATTTATATCCCAATTAAGTGCAAAAATCTAATTTGTAAGTAAATTACTTATAAATCGTTTATTCTACAACATCTATTCACTTTATAACTTCACGTTATAAATCTATTAATTTCATTCACTTATGAAATCCTTTTATACTTCTTTTCAACACTTATAAAAATTCGTTTTATAAGTCCAATATTTCGATTTATAAAATATCCATTTTATAAATCTTCTTATACAAATCGTTTATAGTTATTCAAAAATCCCAGCTTAAACCATTTTATAAATAAATCGACTTTTATTTCAAAAATCCCCTTACGGTCATAATTCACAAAAATCTTAACTTTTATAACTTCAAAATTTTAAACGTTTATTTATTAAAAATAAATCAATTCAACAATTCAATAGAACATATAATTTCAAAGATCACTTTAAAAATTCTTTTTAAAGTAAAAGTCGTTATTTTTACTTTTCAAAACTGAATCCGATGATGCAACAGCATCAATTAGTCCATCACAACAGTCAATATCATATATTAATATGATAACAGAATATATCACAATCTGTAAATAAATAACTACTGGTGAGGAATCCAGTTGGATCCCTCCAACCTGTTTCCCTGCATCCAAAAACGTCAGCACAATACCAATTCCGCTCCAGTACGGAATTATCGCGGTATATGGGTTTTTATAAATCCGCTTACTAACGGCGCAATAGGGTCTCATCCGCTATACGAGGCGGGAAATCAATCAATCCAATATATACATATGCCAATATGTATATATTGCTATATATATAGATATATCCTATCATATCTAATAGCACATTCAAACAGTCAATCATCAATCAATAACTGTAAATAATTCCACATTCAAATTTGAGTGAGAAGATCTCACCTTGATTTCAATTTCCGATTCCAGCGTTTTATTTCGAATAAAATCAAACACACGTTTAATTTTACCCGAAAATTTCACTGATTCCAAACGCTTCCAGATCTGCGCTGCAGCGTAGAGCGCGACGCTGCGATTCCAACGCTTCTGGTTTCGTAATTTTCTGATAATATACGAAAGAGATATAACAATTTAAAGTTTATACAAATTTAAATACAAATAAATTTCATTTACTATTTAATTTCTAACCCTAAAACAGATCTGGCCCTCGATTCCAAATGGAGAAAATCGTGGCCGCTTGCTTCATCTTCCCTCCCAGGCGATAATCGCGTACGCGATTTAAAACCCACAGCCGCCTCGTTCAAGAAATTTTCACGCCCCCCTACGTTGATCGATTAGACGATCAAACACCGCCAGTCGACGCGCGTACCCCAACTCCACCTTCGCCCTAGACCTCGGCAAGCTCGGTGCCACCTTGGTGTCGAAAATCGTGAGAGAAACCGCTGCCTTCGAGCTTCATTTACCGTCAATCCACAACACTAAATCCAATCATAGCCGTTGGATTCGTCGTACTCAATTAGCTCTACATACTTGCAGTTGAAAGTTCTCTGAATCGATACTTGGATTTGAAGAAAATGAAGGGAGAAGGATCGAGTTTTTCGGCCATTGATTGTAGAAGGTGGCGGCAGCTGAAGATAGAATTAGGGTTTTCTTTTTCTTTTTTTTATTTTGAGAAAATGGGCTATTTATAGAAAACTGATCGAACACTATTCACCCGGAATTTCCAAACTCCGATTCACGCGCGGTCATCATCGTTTCTAGGGTTTATCCCGTATTCCGGACACAATGGAACAGGTTTCGGAAGCTAATTCGATCGTCTGCACGAGATACGGAATTAAACGATCGATTTAAATTAAACCGATTTAAATCGATTTCGAGGCGTTTTAATTTGTACCGGACAAACGGTAATTCCAAAAATTACGAAATTTGAAATCTTACAATAATATCACATTACGGATCCGATGAAACTGGTTTCGTCGAAATCCGAGACCGTTTGAAAAATGACTATTTTAACTCGTCGATTTAAAATTAAAAAGATATCGATGCGTTTCGAGCTGCCACGGTCAAACGACAACTCCGATTGATACGAAAATTGAAATCCGATAATAACTAACTATTACGGATCCAATGGAACTGGTCTCGTTCAATTCTGAGACTGTCCGAAAATTGACTATTTTTACCGTCGATAATTAAATATTAAAATATTCAATTTTCACAGATTAACTTTAAATTCGATTTTAAAAGTTCTATAACCTTTCAATAACTCCAGTATGATTAAATAAAATTGTACAAATCATTTTCAATCATTTTTAATCCAGATTTCAATTACCTCTGGAATTTAACTATTAAATTATCGATTTAATTGACCAACTAAAATCCAATATTCGAATAATAAATTATTCGACTTATTAAATTCACTTATTAATATTTAAAATTAATTAAATATTCGAATTTCAAATATCAGAAATTCTGGGTCGTTACACTGAAGCTCTTTTGGTGTGTTCATAGCGGCTGGTGGGTTTGAGGCCTGTGTAGTGTTGGCTGCATTTCAGGTTGGAGTTGATGTGGGGTGATTTTTTGGTGTTAAGTTCTTTCATTTTGAGCAAGTGAATCTCTGACAAACATAAGCTTCTTTCCCTTGACGGTTCTCAAGAAACTTCATGGATCGAATCTTAGCAACTCACAGCCTTGGGCCTCCATCTCCGATTAATGCAGTCTTGATTTTTTCCATATTTATCGCAATTTCTTAGATCAGGTAACATCTTACATGTAGTGTTTGTATATATAGGACCTCTGTAATCTCTTCTCCATTTCCCTTTGAACAAATTGCATTTTGCATTAATAGTCATTTCTTGAGAAGTAGCTAGTTTGAATATATCCTTCTTCTCTTGGCCGATGCTCCTATTCTTTCTTGTAGAAGTTTTGGTTTTTTCAATGACGGTGTTGTTATCTGAAAAAAGTTGATCTTCAATTGCCAACGAATTGCTCAAATTTGTTGAAGCAATTATGATGATGTTGTATTTTGGAGCTAGCGTATTGATGTTTGTAAAAGTATTTAGATGAATGATGTAATAAGGATTAATGACTTGAAAATAAAGGGAACGAAAATTGTAGAAAGAGCAAGGATGGATAGCAAAATCGAGCTCAACTTATTTTTGAATGCTTTCCATTCTAAATTGATTGGATATATGTCTAGAATTGAAGAAGAGACTGAATGCAAAGAAGAATAAGTTTTCATTACATTAAAAATTTAGCACTATGTTTGTTAGAAAATTAAAAACATAAAACTCCTTTACAAAGAAAATGAATTTTTATTCTTCTTCTTCAATTTCTATATGTTTTTGCTTTGTTTTTCTTACCTACTTCAACCACTCTACTTGTAATTATAAATTAAAAAAATGTGATTAACTAATCTGTCCATGTTGACATATATAACTACTATTAAAAGAATATTAGAGAGTCAATGAATTTACACTTTAGAAGCGTGCATCTCTTTTGAATCAAAACACCGTTATATAACCACTATTTGGTGTGCTCATAATAAACAAAGAATATGTCTAATGTTCTGCTAATGATTATTTACTTATTTAACACCATAAAAACTTTTATGTAGCACATGGTGATGGCCTGTATATATATAAACATATATGAAATACTCATTCCACAATTGATCCAAATATAATTTGTATGGATATTGATTCTGTATAGGAATAATAACATCTCCAATCTGGATATACAACATCTGTAGAGCAGTTATGTTAATTAACCAGACCTTGAAATCAACATGCTAATGATACCTTCTTTGCAAGTCAACATTTACACAACATCTACACATTCAAGCTGTTCTGTTAGCAGTTTAAAACTACTCTCTATAATTTATAATACAACATTATATTAATTCACATAATCAGTGTAAAAATTCATGGAAATGCTGACTATATCAAATATGATATTTAGTCACCTATGTTTATTTTGTATGAAGTTATGCTCACTTTTATTATTTTGACACAATTTAGAAAAAAATTGTGACGACCCAACTTTCTACTACCAGAAAGTTGCATCATCTATAAGAAAGAAAGGGATGAGAAAATAGAAAAGATAGAGAAGAAGAAGAAACAACATCAGAATCTCAACAGCAGAACGAGTAAAATATAATATATCATATAAGAGAATACATAATATCAGATACATCAATCAGATTTACACAGATTATACATCACATACTAGACAGTTATAAACACCTGTCTAGTTAATACAACTCATATACAATATAGAGATACAACACAGAGATGCCATCACAGCGGAACACTATACATATCTATAACGCTGAAGCCTCCTGCTCCATTTCTCCTCCACAATTCATCAAAGCAAACCTGAATCCCTTGGCTACCCATAAAAATTTGGGTACCCGAGGGTTTAGGAAAAATAGAAATAAACTCCGGGTCAGATAGGGGTCTGGTATGAGTAACAGGTTAAATTTGCTAAACTTTGAAAATCATTTTGAAAGAAAAATTATCACATAAGACTCCCCACAAATAAACATGGGTAAGTTTTTACCTTACGCTAACCAAAACATTTTTATAGGAAATCCAGTGATATTATAATAGTGTCTAGGGTTTTCAAGTAAATAGGAAATAGCTGAAATTGTTACATCTATTAAATTCCAGCATACTAGCCACATCGTGGGTAATACAATCAAAACCGAATGCACTTATTGGAGATTGGATTCCATAAAATGGTAGGGCTACTGGGGTACCGCCCGTCACAGTACGTGGCCTAAATCAACGTACTGAGGATCACTCCCGACCCCTTGCAACACAAAGGCGGAACCATCCCTTACTGGACAGTCCCAAACAAGACGACCCCAGCAGGTGTTGCAATCAACTGCCCACACAAACGAAATCAAAGGGACATCTAGATAGGGGTATATCTTGCTCTCAAGTGGGTGCTACCCACGAAGCTTTGCTGCACCTCCCCTGTTTTAGCCATTCCCGGTTGATGAGGGTTGAGGCTACGATTACCTTATTAGAACATATCACTTAGAATGCTCATCGTCCACCTGACGATGTTCTGAAAGCATTCAATCCATACAAGTTCAGTCCGGGTTCGAACGAAACCGAAGGCATTATCTCGTTACACTCATTTTGGAATCACCCTCAGAGTTAACGACAATAACCCTTGCACTCTGAATTTTCATCTTCACTTCAGATTCACGACCTATCGTTAATTTGGATCGATGTGGTTTTCGGATGTCCAAATATGGAAAAACCCGATCCCGGTCTCATCGAAATCCAAAACGCCATCTTTTAAGGCCAAGTTGTTTTAGAGTTTAAAACAATTCAATTCAATTATTATCTATATACACATGGATAGATAATTCACAATATCACAATAGATAATCACATCATTATAAACAGATAATCAATATCATTATATTTAAAACTAGCATCCATATCACATAACATTATTTATCTCATATCTGAGATTTCAAACCATCCAAGGAAATCAATACCATCCATCCATATATAAACAAGGATTTATAATCACACCACTTATAATTAATTTAAAATGAATTAAATTGATTACCTTATTTCTAATTAATTTAAAGTAAATTAAATTAATTACTTCACTATTATTAAACTTGCTTATATCACTATTAATTAATTATCAATCAATTAATTTATCATCATCCAATTATTCATTTTAATTAATCATTCTTGATTAATTATTTTTAATTACACATAAATAATTATCCTTTAATTATTTTCAAAAATTAATTATCTTAAACTAAGCATAGGAATTAACCTTTAAATTACTAAAATTAATTACATTGCTTCTCAATTCATTACATTAATAAATCAATTCATTTATTAATTATTTCCAAATAAATCCATTACATCATTAATTATAACAATTAATGATCTTTAATTATATTTTCTATTTAAATTAATTACATTAAGTAATTAATCTTCAATTAACCAATTTGTTAATCACCCTTGATTAACCCCATTTAGTAATTAACTACCTTTAATTACTTCATCAAATAAATAAATTATTCCATAATTAATTTCTCTAATTAATCCCTTGATTAATTATACAAAGTAATTACACTCAAATTACTTTCATCATTAAATCATCCTTAGTTAATTACATCCGGTAATTATCATTAATTACTTCCTTAAGTAATTATACTTATCCCATCATCAAAAGGTTATTTAAATTAATTAAACTTAATTAATTAACTTAAACAATTCATATTAACCTTAATTAATTACAATGAGTAATTAATTCCTTAATTACTTTTAT
This sequence comes from Allium fistulosum, assembly GCA_030737815.1. NCBI lineage: Eukaryota > Viridiplantae > Streptophyta > Magnoliopsida > Asparagales > Amaryllidaceae > Allium > Allium fistulosum. Next base: position 35,463,186 of record JASFAW010000010.1, on the reverse strand, counting down.
AAGTAATTGTACTTAAACAATTCACAATTGATCATCTTAAATTAATTAATCTAATTAATTATTTAAATTAATTCTAGTTAATGACCTTTATTAACTATTTACAATTCCTTTAAATTATTTTTCTAAAGTAATTAACTAAGATTAATCATTATTACAATTTAATTAATCTTTGATTTTTCATTAATTAATCTCTCATTATTTAATTAATTAAGTGTTAAGTGTAACTTAATTAATCCTTAATTACTTGATTAATTAATCCCTAATTATTAATTAAAATCTAACTAATAATTCTTAATTACAAATTAATTATCCTTAATTAATTAATCTTAAACCTTAATTAATTAATTTAACCTTTTAATTACTTACTTAATTAATCCAATTAATTAATTAAATTAATTAATTATTCATTTTATAAAGAAGTTTAAAAGAAATTTAAAAAACCAAATTTATGTTTAAATTCAAACCCTAGTTAAAAATACACTTAAATAATCAAATTGTTTGAACATTTTAAATTTAAAACTTCTTTTTATTTCAAAATTTGAATTCATATTAAACTTTGATTCCAGATTAATCTTTTTAGATTTAAAAACCTATTTACCATTTAAAACTTCATTTTTAAAATTCAAACTACTTAACCCCTTTAAAAGTAGTTAAATCAATTCAAATTTATAAACTCTTAATCTTATTTGAAAACCCAGATTTAAACTTAAACTCTAGATTAAAAACTAGATTTAAAACTTTACTTCTCATTTAAACTCAGCTTCTAAATTTTATTTTAAATTTTAAAAAAACATAACAACAAGTTTCTGTTTAAAACCTGTTACAGCTAATTAACCCGAGACTTAAGCATCTTACTTCGAGTTAACACACCACCCACTTCGAGTTAAACACTCGACTTACTCGAGAAACTCGAGTAACTTACTAACGCAGCGGATTAAACAAAACAATCTTCAATCGGTGAAAGTAGTAATCGATGGATTGAAAGATACTGAAATGCCCAAATTCGTTGATCCGAAGATACCGAATTCTAGCTATCCCGAACTCGTTGATCGCGCACGATACCGGGTTCAAAGATCTTCAATTCTTCAAGCGTTGATCAAGCGCACTTGATTCCGCGAATCGGCTTCTACAATCCTTGAATCGAGCGCACTCGATTAACCAAAAGAGGAGATAGGAGATTACACTCAACTACAAATTGGAATGAAAGCACACAGCAATCAAAAGAGAATTTTATTCAAAAATCAACAACCTTACAAAATGATTCAACTTGCCTATTTATAGGCTACAACACACAACAGAAAAGAAATACATCTCCTAAGTCGTTTCCGACCTAACAGTCACGACCTAACATTTCAGACGACTTACGACTTACACACATGCGACTTAAAAACAAGTAAGAACTACGAGTTAACAAACAGAAAATACAAACAGATTACATCACTTAGGTCGTAGACGACCTAGCAACTTCCCACGACTCAATCTTCAGACGACTTAGTATAAGTCGGTGGCGACTTAACAGCATCTTCTTCACGACTTAAAGAATCCACGGTTTAGATTAACTCGGCATAAGAATCTACGGCATCCAGAGCTTCAGCGACTTAAAACTTGCGGCATCCCAAATCAACATCTTAAGGGAATCAAAGGCAGAGATTAACTCGGCAGACGAATCAACGGTATCCAGAGCTTCGCGACCTAAAAAATAAGCGGTTCCAGAAACAACTTCGCGACCTAAGCCTTATCTCGCTAGGTCGTACGCGACCTAAAAGCATGTTAGGTCGTTCCAGCGACCTATCTCCTTGTTTTAACTCGCCATCCCCAAACCTGTTAGGTCGTAGTTCTTTCCCTGGTGCTATGTTAGGTCGTTCGCGACCTATCACTTCCTTAGGTCGTAGACGACCTAAGACTTCAGCTTTCCACCATTCTTCACAAGTTGTTAACTCCTTAGCTTTAGGTCGGATTCGACCTATCAACATGTTATGACCTACGAGTTTGCTAGGTCGGTCACGACCTAGTACTTGGCCTGCATCATGCTCCCCTGGTTGAGAGAAATTCGTCCTCGAATTTGTAAATTCTACCACCTCAGCTCGTTCATCTCCATGATATGGTACGAGATGTTTAACATTGAACACGTCAGACGTATATACATCATCTGGCAGCTTCAATTTTTAAGCATTTTCATTGATTCGTTTCACAACTTCCACCGGTCCAATTTTCCGTGCTTTCAATTTATTATACGTTCCCATCGGAAAACGATCTTTTGTTATCACTGCATAAACCAAATCACCTTCATGAAATTCAATATTTCTTCGTTTCAAATCTGCAGATCGTTTGTATTTCTCATTTGTTTTCTCCAATCGTTCCTGAACGATTTTATGACATTCCGTCAACCCTTCAACAAAATCAGCAGCTTTCTTAACTGTCCCCTTTGAGTGTGGTCTTACCGTTAAATCCAACGGTCCTTTTGGTAAGCTCCAATAAACTATCTGAAATGGACTGAACCCTGTGCTACGATTTACCGCATGATTATGAGCAAATTCTGCCTGACATAACTTCACATCCCAACTCTTCAGATTATCTTGTACAAGACACCTCAACAAATTTCCCAACGATCGATTAACCACCTCCGTTTGTCCATCAGTTTGCGGATGATAAGCGCTGCTAAAATTCAACTTCGTTCCCACCATTTTCCACAAACTCAACCAAAAATGACTCAGAAAACGAGTATCCCTGTCCGACACAATCGATTCTGGCAATCCATGAAGTCGATATATCTCTTTGAAAAACAACTGAGCAACATGAACAGCATCCGCTGTCTTCTTACAAGCAATAAAATGTGCCATCTTTGAAAATCTGTCCACCACAACGAATATAGAATCATTTCCCCTCTGAGTTCTAGGCAATCCCAAAACAAAATCCATACTGATATCTACCCATGGTTTTACAGGCACGGGTAACGGCATATATAAACCAGCATTAGTCGCAGTTCCTTTCGAAACCTGACAAATATGACAACGCTCCACAAACTTCTCTACCTCTTTCCTCATTGATGGCCAAAAGTAAGACTGTGAAATCAACTGTAAGGTGCGGTCTCTCCCAACATGTCCCTCTTCGTGTAACTCCTTCATAATCTTCATTCTCAGACTACCCTCCGGTATGCACAACCGATTTCCTTTAAAAAGAAAACCATCAACCATCATAAACTCATCAGTCTTCCCTTCATTGTCCCTTTCAACAAATTTCTTAAAATAAGAGTCTTCTGCAATCTGCTCCGGCAATAATTCAAAACCAGTCACCTTGACTTTCATTGTCGTCAACAAATGACTCCTCCTACTTAAAGCATCAGCCACTCGATTCGTCACCCCTGACTTGTGTTTAACAACGAAAGTAAACTGTTGCAGATATGCAATCCACGATGCATGTCTCGCTGAAATCTTGTCTTGCCCTTTCAAATGCTTCAATGCTTCATGATCAGTATACAGAACAAACTCTTTCTGAAATAGATAATGTCTCCAGTGTTTAATAGCTTGTACAACAGCATAGAATTCCACATCATATGTACTGTATCGCTCCTTTGCTCCTGACAACTTCTCACTGAATTATGTAATAGGATGACCCCTTTGACTTAACACTCCTCTAATCCAACCTTTGACGCATCAGTATGTAATTCAAACAACAACTGAAAATCAGGTAATGCTAGGATTGGTGTTGTCGTCAACAATTCCTTGATTCGTTCAAAAGCAACTCCTGCTTCCTCCGTCCATGAAAACTGTTTACCCTTCATTCAATCAGTCACAGGCGCCATCACACTACTAAAGTGTGGAATAAACCTTCGATAAAATGAAGCCAACCCATGAAAACTACGAACTTCCGTTATCGTCTTGGGCTGCGGCCAATCTCTAATTGCTTCAACTTTACTTTGGTCAACCTGTATTCCTTCTTCCGATACAACATATCCCAGAAATAAAACACTCCTCGCCATAAAGACACATTTCTTTGTAGCAGCATAGAATTGTTCTTCACGAAGAATAATTAACACTTTCTTCAAATGTTGAACATGCTCTTCTGTACTCGCACTGTAGATCAGAATATCATCAAAGTAAACCACCACAAATTTTCCAATGTACGGTCTGAAAATTTGATTCATCACCCTCATGAATGTACTTGGTGCATTCGATAGACCAAACGACATTACCAGCCATTCATACAATCCTTCCCTCGTCTTGAATGCTGTCTTCCATTCATCCCCTGGTCTAATGCGAATCTGATGATAACCGCTCTTCAAATCAATCTTAGAAAAGATTACGGACCCACTGATTTGATCCAATAAATCATCAAGCCTCGGCATCGGAAATCTATATCTCACAGTAATCTTATTCAATGCTCTACTGTCAGTGCACATCCTCCACGTTCCATCCTTTTTGGGTACCAATAAAGCTGGTACAGCACAAGGACTTAAACTCTCCTGCACACGCCCCTGTTCAAGCAATTCCTCTACCTGCCTCCGCAACTCTTCATGTTCCTTCGGACTCATTCGATAATGTGGTCTGTGTGGCAACACAGCACCTGGAACAAGATCTATCTGATGTTGAATATCCCTCAACGGTGGTAACTCCGTTGGTAACTCCTCTGGAAATACATCGTCAAATTCTTTCAAAACTAGCTTTGCTTCTTCCGGAATTTCAACCTCTTCTCTGCTCTCACGCCCAATCAATAAAAATACTTCAGGCTCCTCCTCTACTTCCTTCACAAACTCCTTCAAAGATTACAAAGTTTTGAGCTCTTCAATCTCCTCCAACTTGTTTTCCTCCTGTTGTCGTTTCTTTGGAACTAGAGTAATCTTTGTGCCTTCAAACATGAAACTGTAACTGTTGGTACGCCCATCATGTTGTACTGCTCTATCATACTGCCATGGTCTCCCCAGCAACAAATGACAAACGTCCATATCTACCACATCGCACCAGATTTTATCTTTGTATTTCTTCCCAATTGAAAACTTCACACGAGCCCTTCGTCCAACCTTCACCTCCCCGCCTTTCCTTAACCAAGCTAGCTTGTATGGCTTTGGATGTTTCTCAGTCTTCAATGCCAACTTCCTCACAGCTTCAGAAGAAATTATATTATCACAGCTTTCAGCATCAATAACAAATTTGCAAACTTTCCCCAGAATAGTACATGTTGACTGAAAAATATTGCTCCTCAACCAACTACAATCCTCCTCTTGCTTTGGTGTTAAACAGGACCTCTTCATCATGAGATTATAACCTTCGTCTCCCGACACTTCTTCTTCCTTCCTCATCAGGTGGTGAATTAGAACATTCAGCTTCTTCATCCTCATCCTCAACCTCCGCTATCATAGCTCTCTTTTTCGGCTTTGGACATTCGCTACTTTTGTGGCCCATTTCTTGGCAATTATAACATTTGAAACCATTATTGACTTTTGTCTTTTCAGCCTCCTTCACTACTGGTCTACTGATAGGTTTAGAAACATTAGAACTCCCACCAACACCCTTCACTTGATTGTTAGAATTAGTAAACACACCACTTCCTCGTCGTCCCTGTTTCTCCCAAGCCAACGCTTTCTGATGTGCTTCTGCTACAGATCTTGGATCGAACATGTTAACCATATCCTGAATCTAAATCCGCAATCCTCCAACAAATCTGGCTGTTAACTGTTCTTCTGTCTCCATAATATCGTTCCTTGCAATTAGTTGATAAAATTCATCAGCATAGTCATTCACAGATTTCGTCCCCTGTCTCAAGTTTTGCAAACGGTGATACATCAAAGATTGATAATTGTAAGGTAAGAACGTTGCTTTCATCAATTTCTTCATCTTCTCCCAAGATTCAACTTTTGACTTTCCCATCCGATCACGTGTAAGTTTGGTCTGCTGCCACCATGCCAAAGCTCTACCCCTCAGCCTCGTAGCAACCAACTTCACTCTACGATGTTCTGGAACTTCTTTGAAGTCAAAAATCTCCTCAACATTAGCCACCCAATCTAGAAACTCCTCCGCTTGCATACCACCTTTGAATTCAGGAATTTCAGTCTTCATCCCCGTCTCCCACTTGTGGTCATACTCAGAGTAATTTCTTCCTTGTCCTCGTCCTTGTCCTTGAACACTACCACCATCATACTCCTCTTCAAAATCAGATGTATATCGTTGTCTATCTCGTCCACCCACATCTCTACTACCTTCTCGTCTACCACCATCATCCCGTCTATCTACATTCCTCCGTTCACGATCATTCACGTTCCTCCCACGCCCTTGATCATTTTCAACACTTCTGTCTCGATTGGAATGTGGCGAGACTCTACTACCCCCATGGTTAGATTCAGGTGAAACCCTTCTCCGATTTTGATTCATCTCCGTCATAAGCTTCTCTAACCGGCCAATTCCTTCGTTAAGCTTTTCACTAAAGTTTTCATTGATTCTTTGCTCCATCTCATCAGCTTCTTCTCTTCGATACAAAGCTTCTACGTTTTGGTGGCGATTAGCTCTTCTTGGCGGCATACTTGAAATCTTCCAAACACTTCAAATTCAAACACAATTCGAACTTTGATCCCAATTGAAATGGATCGAAAACTTCCACTTTGTTGCAATTTCGCGATGAACACGATGAACACAACTTCTCCAAATCACAATTCTCGGCTAGACAATGCAATGATGCTCGGTCTACACTCTTCTTAGCTCGGCTTCTCTTCAAACTTCAAATTCTTCAAAATGATTAGGCTCCAAGTCTCGATCTAGCTATGATTGGCTAGAACAAGCTCTGATACCAAAACTGACGCAGCGGATTAAACAAAACAATCTTCAATCGGTGAAAGTAGTAATCGATGGATTGAAAGATACTGAAATGCCCAAATTTGTTGATCCGAAGATACCGAATTCTAGCTATCCCGAACTCGTTGATCGCGCACGATACCGGGTTCAAAGATCTTCAATTCTTCAAGCGTTGATCAAGCGCACTTGATTCCGCGAATCGGCTTCTACAATCGTTGAATCGAGCGCACTCGATTAACCGAAAGAGGAGATAGGAGATTACACTCAACTACCAATTGGAATGAAAGCACACAGCAATCAAAAGAGAATTTTATTCAAAAATCAACAACCTTACAAAATGATTCAACTTGCCTATTTATAGGCTACAACACACAACAGAAAAGAAATACATCTCCTAAGTCGTTTCCGACCTAACAGTCACGACCTAACATTTCAGACGACTTACGACTTACACACATGCGACTTAAAAACATGTAAGAACTACGAGTTAACAAACAGAAAATACAAACAGATTACATCACTTAGGTCGTAGACGACCTAGCAACTTCCCACGACTCAATCTTCAGACGACTTAGTATAAGTCGGTGGCGACTTAACAGCAGCTTCTTCACGACTTAAAGAATCCACGGTTTAGATTAACTCGGCATAAGAATCTACGGCATCCAGAGCTTCAGCAACTTAAAACTTGCGGCATCCCAAATCAACATCTTAAGGGAATCAAAGGCAGAGATTAACTCGGTAGACGAATCAACGGTATCCATAGCTTCGCGACCTAAAAAATAAGCGGTTCCAGAAACAACTTCGCGACCTAAGCCTTATCTCGCTAGGTCGTACGTGACCTAAAAGCATGTTAGGTCGTTCCAGCGACCTATCTCCTTGTTTTAACTCGCCATCCCCAAACCCGTTAGGTCGTAGTTCTTTCCCTGGTGCTATGTTAGGTCGTTCACCATGTTGCACTGCAAAGTTAGGTCGTTCGCGACCTATCACTTCCTTAGGTCGTAGACGACCTAAGACTTCAGCTTTCCACCATTCTTCACAAGTTTTTAACTCCTTAGCTTTAGGTCGGATTCGACCTATCAACATGTTATGACCTACGAGTTTGCTAGGTCGGTCACGACCTAGTACTTGGCCTGCAACACTTACTCCCCTTCAAAATCCATCTCAGCAAAACACAAAAAGGTCCACTGTGCACATGCACGGTGGCGCCGCTCATCGTTGATCATCAACGATGTCTTCCCCATATCTGAAACCATCCAAGCATCCTACCTTGATCATCAGATCATGCCACGATCCTCGAAATCAAATTCGAGAACTTAAAACCAAACCTGGAAACAACACGGCCCACTACATCCAAACCTGTCATCGCCTCTTCCACGATGCCTCGGCCACCAGAAAATCAACAACTCCGGTTACGACTTCGACTACGACCCAACTACCATTCCCCAAAAATTCAAAGCACTCGATCCACTGTAGAAGATGTAGTTGATCGAACAACTTAGCCTAGTTAAACTAGGGTTCTGGGCAAAATCCCATCACCGCTTCCCCCTCCTCGAATTGTTCATCCATTTAACAATTTTCCACCAATCTCCAGTCCTTCCTCCACCTTAAGGAGGAATCCTGACCTCCACCTTCCAGTAGATCACCAGAAAATCACAATTTCTCATATTATGTTCAACCCAGAACTACACCTAATTCAACACTTAATTAAAAATAGTGATTTTAGTTGTAAAAATCAAGTTTTTGTTTTAGTTATTGATTCATATGCCTGAATCCATGATTTACAAAAATTGAGTTTTAACTTATGTAAGTTTTTCACTGTTAGTTTGTATTCCAGACCCAATACAAATTGTTTTCCTTTTAAATAAATTTTTTAAACTTAAATCTATGTTATAATAGACATTTTATATTCACAACTTAAGCCTTATCAAGCTTTGATTAAGAGCAAATGAGTTTTGATGAGGATTTAAACCTGGAACTAAAGCCAGATAAAAACACAGAGGTGTTCATCACTGTATTCACACATAACACAAAGCTATACAAAGAAATATACTTAACACAACTGAATTCCAGAGAAGCTTGCAACAGAACAAATATATACTTAAACTATTCAATTATGATGTTACTCACCTGTTAAAATAAGTTGAACAGAGAAACATTATTGCTTTTGAAAACTGAAATCCCTATTGCTTTAAAACTGAAATCACTATTGCTTTAAAACTGGAAAATGTTTTGCTCTGGTCTTCCTCTAATCTTCTCCTTGTTTGCTTATTGTTGAATAATGTTTCCAGTCCTATATTTGAGTTTGTATAAAAATGAATAGGCTTGCAATATATTTTTCTCTGGTTTGAACGAATTGAAATGAGAAGAGATGTATATATAGGAAGAAAAGTGTGACGCCCCACCTCAATACCCACGCTAGCCAAGGACACTACGATGTAGTGCTGTCAACTAGCGCGGAGAATAAGGCTGTTGAGGAGCGACCATCCATGTAATTGATTATCACATGGTGGCTATAAAATAATCTTCGGAAACAAAAATAGAAATAAACATAACACATAGCAGTCACAGACATCCATATCACAAAGGCGGAAGAAGATATGAATATATAACTAACACATGAAAGTGTACATCAGAGTAGTGGTCAAAAAGTTCCACAATAATACAAAAGAATAGCAACACGTGCTATACCAAAAGAATACAACTATGAGTCCATATCTCAAGTGTATACAACAAAAACTGCTAAACTAAATAGTCAGCCAAAAGTCAGAGTAGCAAATCCCGGAAGGAAGTCAAGCAGAAGCACCTGTAACATCTCGGTCTGACCCGAGTATTATTTAAGAAAATAATAAACGGATCAGTCTAACTATAAATATCAGATGACATGATATATAATAAAAGACATGGCATAAACATAGAATATCCATACTGACATACTACTATAAGTATGAAAATGATGATCAACAGGAGATCAACCGATGAGAAATGATCAATATCACGAGAATCTTCTCAAAGATCCAAAGAGGGCATCATACCCTAAACTTGTACTCATAACAAGTCAATGACATAAAAATCCAGAAATCAAACAAGAAATCCAGAAATCATAAAAAAGAGAAAGAGGCCTATCACATGATGGTCCGAAGACCATGGGGAGCTACCCCATATGTGTGAGTCGGAATCACACTGATTGAGGCCTAGGCTAACCAAAAAGCAAAAAGGTATGTGTGAATGGAATCACACAAGTGGTGTCTAGCCTAACCTCGCAAACAAAAAGATATGTGTGAGTCGGAATCACACTACTGCGGCCTAGACTAACCTTGCGGACAAAGAGATGTGTGTGAGTCGGAATCACACTACTGCGGTCTAGTCTTACCTTGCAAACAAAGAGACATCGCACAATTGCTAATCTAAATCATAAAATGATCATCATGATCAGCGAGAAGTGTCAATCACACCAAGCTAGTAAATATATGAGTTTAGCTTCATGTCCCATAACCACTTGCTTAACTTAAATATTTACGAACAAGCTGTAAATCTTCACTAGGAAATTGTCACGAAAAGGGTTCAATCGAACAAGTCAAAGAGCTAACCGACGAAGTGAACGCAAGCGTTTCATACCACCCGTTTTACTAAGTCGTTTAAGTTGATTTCTCGTTCGAGTGAAGTAAAGGCTTGTATATACTAGTAGATTGAAAATCGGTTTGAGAAAAACGAACTTTTGATATTTAAAATAGTGTTGAAATCGCTTTGATGAAAGAGTTTTGATATTTACTATTAGTATTGAAACCTTCATATATCTTTAAAGTGACAAGTCATAAAACGATTGTAGAACAAATCAATTCACGTTCGAAGACGTGAGTAAAGTCCAAAGAAGTCAATCCCAAAACCATCAAAGTAGAAATTCTGATAAATGTTTTTCAGAAGAGATTGCCTACGCAGAGTAATACGGGGTTCGACCTGCCCAGTCACGGTACGACCTAGTGAAGGCAAGCGGTCCAGCGACCTAAGGAAAAATAGGTCATACGACCTAAGGAAATCGCGAACTAAAAAGACCAAGTGTAAGGTCGGCGACGACCTACGACTTATAGAGTCCTGCGACCTAAGTGGGATGCGACTTAGTGGGGCATAGGTCGGAGACGACCTACGACTTAAGGTCAAGCGACCTAAGGTAAATGGTCCAACGACCTAACTCGAACGACCTAGAGGGTCGAATGACTTAATTGGAGGATAAGTCGGAGACGACCTACGAGATATACTGGTGCGAGCGACCTAAAGTTTGCCTGGGGGATTATAGGTCGGTAACGACCTAACGTTTTGCTTGGAGATTATAGGTCGGCAACGACCTAACGTTTTGCCTGGGGATTTTAGGTCGGCAACGACCTAAGACTTAACAAAATTCGAGCGACTTAGTGGTTTGCCTTGGAATTTTAGGTCGGCAACGACCTAAGACTTAAAGCTGTTTCGACCTACGACTTAAGGACGAATACGACCTACGACTTAAGGACACACGACCTAACTCCGAACGAGCTAAAAATGGCCAGAACGACCTAGTAGCAGTTTTTCACCAAAATCACTAAATTTTGGAGTTTTTCGCCAATCCAATCCAAACCAAATGCAAATGTTGATGCTAGAGTGATAGGGAATCATTCCCAACAGTCCAAGATAGATATAGGCAAGATGTGAGATCAAAAATCTCACCTTTTCACGGAATTTGATGAAGGTGGAGATTTGAGAGCAAAACAAGAACACCAACAAGCTTGAATCAATGGTCTTCACGTGAATTTGATGTTGAATCTCGGATTTGCAATAGAATTTGTGTTTGGAGTTTTAATTTCCACTTCCCACCACCATTTTTGACAAAGCTTGAAGTGTTTTGATAGAGTGAAGAAGATGGTTGGGCTGAACTAAAGGGGTGCAGTCCAAACCAAAGTCAAAGGCGGGAAAAAGTGTTGAAAATTTCACTATCTCCAAACATATCGAAGTTTACACTCAAAAAGATCGCAAACGTCATTTTGAACTCAATGGGGGTGGTCTCGAGTCCTAATTTGACCGTATGCAAAAAGTAGCTTTTCAGACTAACATCCGACTAACGATAAAATATTTAAATAAAATATTTAAATATAGAATCGATAGATATGCGGGTTGTTACAAAAAGAATATGCAAGGTAGGTGTTATTTGGGTTTACATTTTGCCCGGCACACTATTCACATTTGTTTTTTAGGCAAGATCTTTACTTTGGAGGCTGAAAAGATTTTTAACATTTCGGCTGAAAAGATTTTTAACATTTTGAGTAGACCACAAGTTGAGCTAGTATTAAATGAGATGGTACTTTATGTTTCATGTTTATCCAATTTGGTATGTTGATATTTCTTTTACTTGTTTGGTTTGTGTCTTCTTACTTGTTTATATTTTGCCTTACATAACTATTTACAGCTACAAACATACAAAGCTAGCACATCTTCTTTTATTTTATAAACATATTTTATTTGCCTGCCTGTTCATCCTCTTCTTTTTGGTTAAAATCTACATATTTATCCTTTGTATATTTGAATGTGTATTAGCTGTCTTTTATTTCCAGTGTATATGGTTATAGTTGAAAATATTTTTATCTTATCTTTTGTCTTTGCATTGAAATTGAAGTGAAGTTCTGATGTTAAAATTTGTCTAATATATTTACTTATCTTATGTATTTTAATTTCTATTTCTAACTTAAATATTTATTGTCTTGTATCTCTATATATATAGATTTATTTATATTTATTTAGTATGTACATTTTGTTAGTATTTTATTTTACTTCTTATATCTATTTCCATTTTTATTTCTAGAATTATTTTATATGACTAATTCATATTTTACATGATTATAACTTTATTTGAAATATTTAGTTAACATCAGCACTCATTCTATTATTCATTTTCAAAGTTTAACTATCTAATATTCAATTTCCTTATTTATTATTTAATTTTACTTATGTTAATAACAAAATGTTCTTGAGTCTATATATTTATATTTATTTTTAACAATATATTTGTTTTATATTTAGATTCAATATTGATAAGATTTATTCCATTTCAACTCTTCTTATAAACTCCAACTCAATAATTCTTCCCAATTCACAATTATATATATTTGTTTTTAAAAGATAAGTTATATTTTAATTAATCACATTAAATATTAATTAAAATAATACTGCCAAAAATCCGGAATGTCACAAAAAAATAGTCATTTTCAGTAAATATTCAAACTATTTTCACAAGCACACTTCCTTCTAGTAGGTATAACAACTACATGCTATTTGAAGGGGAGTGCAATAAACTGAATTATGATGCATACCTGTATTCCACGTTTGTCTTTCTTGTAGATATTTGTATTGCTCTTGACGTGATTCTTTGCATTTATATCCAACAACTGCAACCAAGCAGCAGGGCTTTATCATGCCTGATTCCATTGTATCAAAATTTTGTAGAAAAGGCAATTTAACTGAAGTTGTAGGATAAGGTCAAAGTGTTGTGTGGATGTAAAAAGTGTAAATTGAGATGCAGGTGTGATTGCTATTGGAGGCGCAGATGGGTGGTGGTAAGGTGAGGTCGCGATGAGGTTGGGTTTCATGTTGTATGTTTTAACTTATTTTGAAGTGTATGATTCTATGAATGGTCTCTAGTGGTGTAATTTTGTATCATCTTCTTATATTAATCAAGCTTGCTATTACATGCATGGAACACTTCTGATGAATACACTAATTTTGTCGTGTTTCAGAGATTGTGGTATACTACAATGCATATACTTTTTTTATATTTTATATTTTTTAACAGCATGCAAAAACAGTTATAAAATATGTATTACAATCTGTGTAGTTAAAGAGCTCGACAGATTCAATGCGGTGGAGGTGCAAAAAGTCATAGCAGGGATACAACGAGTATATAGCGGTTGACTCTAAAATAGCATATAAAACTCGTACTTAATGTTTTTACAAATATATAAATGGTAATTAAATGAAAAATCAACATGCAATTGAATTATAGTTAATACATAAATAATTTTAATTAAAAACATGTGCGAATATACTGTAAATAAACGTAAAACTATTAAATAACATAATTGAATTTAGTAGAATATTAGAGCATTTTCATTTCTGAAAATATATTAAAAATGCAATTAAATTAATTAATTTCATATTTTTTATAATATATAAATGTCATTTTTCAATTCATTTCTTTTAAAGAAGATATAACGGAAATAGCGGAATATAGCGGGAATAACGAGATATAGCAGAAATAGCAAGGCTTAAAGCGGAAAGGCTATATGGGCTATATGGAAAAATCGTAGCTGTAGAAATCCGCTATGAGATATAGCGGGGTAATAGCGGGGCATTAATTGCATAGATTACAATGGACAAAATAGTTGTAAAAGATATATTACAACGGACAAAACTAGTTGTGAAAGACCTATTGCAACTAGCAAAAACATTTATGAAAGATCTATTACAATTGGGAAAACAATTGCAAAAGACCCTACTATAACCGTCGTTCTTAGTTGTAATATCATAGTTTCCAAATAAATGTTACATTTTTGCAACTAGCATTTACAGTTGTTAAAGGACCTATTGCAACTGGCATTCGCAGTTGTAAAAAATCACTACCACAACGGTTTTCTGCAACTGTCACAAACAGTTGTAAAATTTAATCACTCTATTGCAACTTCGCATATCAAAACTAACGACTACTAGTTGCGAAAGACCTGTTACAACTGGCACTGCCAGCTGCAAAATGGTTATTTTGCTGTAGTGAAAGAAATCATAAGCAGTGAGAACAAAATTAGAAGAGATCGAAGGTGGTGTTGTAAAACAGCAAACAAAGAAGGTTGAAACCAAATATTCCACCATGTAGACCGTCTAATCTTCATAGCTTTAATCAATCGGTGATAATTCCGTTCATTTGATAAATAATTGCATATATGGTGGCTATGTGTAATAGAGGTGTGAAAAAAATGGAAATAGGAAGGAAAAGAAATTTCTCTATCTGTTTGTATTTAATTCCATGTTTTCAGTTGGCTTCCATTTTGATTTTAGTTTTTTATGGAGTGATGGTGGGAGTTTGTTGAACCAGGATGACAGTTTAAATAAAAGATTTGATGAAGATGGCTTCTAATAATGTCGAGATATGTAGGAATCTATACTTTTATTTTAGAATGTATGTGCAACGATCGCCTTTCCGACCCCTAAATATCGACACTAATACATCTACGGTATTAACATGCCGAGCACCCGTGTGCTAGAAAGACAATAGTTAGGGTAAATAAAAGATGAAAAGGAAAAATGAACAAGAAAGATGAGAACAAAAAAGATTAGAATCTCATAACGGAATGATAACATATAATATCAAAATGATCTTTTACAAAGAAAACCGTATGGATACAATAATCAGAACAAACTAACCTATCATCGGTCTAGACATTTATAACTGCTAAAAAAATGAAAATAGGAAAAAAAATCTCTGTCTTTTCGTATTTAATTTCCACGTTTTCAGTTGGCTTCCATTTTGGTTTTGGTTTTTATGGGATGATGGTGGTGGGTGTTTGTTGAATCAAGATGACAGTTTAAATAAAAATTTGATAAAGATAGCTTCTAATAAGTCTAGATATGAAGGAATCTCTGCCTTTATTTTAGAATGTATGTTTAACGATCGCCTATTCGAACCCCGCATGTCGACACTAATACATCCACAATATACACATGCCGAGCACCCATGTGCCGGAAAGACAAAAGTTTGGGTAAACAAAAGAAGAAAAGGAAAAAGAACAAGAAAGAGGAGAACAAAAAACATCAGAACCTCGCAACGGAACGATAATATATAATATCAAAATGATCTTTTACATAGAAAACTATATGGATACAATAATTAGAATAAACTGAACTATCATCAGCCTAGACGGCAATAACTACTTGCCCTTACAATTGCTGACATATAAACAACATAATGCAGGGAAGTAAAAACTACGGTAGTTAATTGTCCAGCTCCTCTCTAAGAGCTCCAAAGAACATCAATGCAATCTGAAAATATACATGGGGCTGACCTAAGCATTATAAGAAAATACCACCTAAATCAGTCTGGTAACCCAGAGTGAGAAACTCAAGTCATCTAAAATATTTAATGTTATAAAACCTTTCAAAATAAAGGTATATCATAAGACCACGCCACAAGTAAAAATGGACGAGTTTTTACCCTACGATAACCAAACCATTTCATAAGAAATTCTAGTGATATTATAATAATGTCTAGGGTTGAAAATAAATATATAAAATAGTTGGAATGTTTACATTGGTCACGTTCAATACATATTTAGGTATACAAAGGTACGTTCGCATAATGGATTTTCCGATGGAGAATCCTCGGTACCTCGATGCAAGTCTACTATCAAGAGTCAGAGAGTACCTTCCAAGCATTGTATATCTCTAGATAAAATATACCAAATAAGGAAGACATAGCTGGTTCACGTAGAAAACATGTCCCGAATACCATCAACTCCCGCTAGCAACAATCGATAAATATACTCTAGATAATGGAGTTGATATGTACCCTCTGAGGTTAGATAAACCCCATTGGTTATGTGCCTACTTTGTTTTTAGCCATTTCCCATGTCGATGTCACGTTCGACATCTTCACACGAGTCTTAAGTACTCTAATAAAAATGAATCCCACATGGACTTCCATACCTCAAAAGGTCTCAGAATCATACATGGACTCCATCACTCCACTTCCAAAAGATAGAACATGTATCTCAGTCTTGATGTGGTTTTCGATAAGTAGAACACTTATCGATCCCGGTCTCCCCGAGAACGAAACGATGAATTTGGTCATTTTCAACAGCAATGTGATTGAATACATAAGGGAACTAAGTCTCACATACTCTCAAGAAAGTAATCATAAAAGCATTATCAATTCACCTAAAGCTCGATCAAGTCACACAAATGACTTTTAATCCCTTTTTAATTAATTTATCCTTGATTAATTAAAAACCCTTTTTATTACTAAAACATCTTTTTATCTAATACAACTTCTTTCATTAACCAAAAGTTCTTTATTAATTAATACTTCATTATTAAATAAAAATTCCTTTATATACTTGTGTGTGTGTGGGTGTGTGTGTATTTAATTTTTCTTTATAAAAGATATATACTTGTATCTTAATACTTCACTATTTATTTATACTTCAAAAGTATTCATATACTTATCACAACGGTATAAGTATATTCACAAATCGTTATAAAGTTTTACTTATTTTAAAATATAAGTACCATTATCCCGGTGGTTAAGCGATTCGGCTTTGGTGCGAGAGGTCACAAGTTCAAAACTTGCGTAGCGTGATTCGAACGTTTATTGACATGTGATACGTTGTCCTAGTGACATGTTGTATATAAAGTACCATTTCAAAAAAAAAAAATTTTAACGACCCACCTTTTTGGACAGTTTAAATGGACAATAAACCACACATGTCAACTCAAACCATTCAAAAGAGAGTATTGTTAATGGGGTAAATAAGAAAATAAGAGAAAAGAAGAAGAAAACAAACACAGAATCTCGCAACAGAACGATAAAATATAATAATCAAATAGACAGTTCATGAAGCTGTTTATACAATACATTTGATTATATTCAAATCAACATTTATCAGAGTTATATATATACATCAGAGATACATACGTAATGCAGCAGACAACATGATGCAGGAATAATAACAGTCATAGTATACCAAATCTTCACCTTCGTCCTCCAGAATAACTCTTCAATAAGCTGAAAAACTCAGGACTGAACCGAGCATAATGAAAAGACAAAACACTCGAGTCAGGACTAAAATATCCTTATGTAAGTCAAATCGATATCGCATATAACATGAGTGTAACAGCATCAAAGATGTTTACGGGATTTCACATCTCCTATCCAGTGTATAACGTGTGTGCAATAACTCAAGAGATGTTACAGGATTTTCCATCTCTTAAGGACCCGTCAAAAAATTTATATGTAGTAGAATACGCTATATATAATGTCTAGTCAATAAAATAAATATTAAAATAGCGTTAAGGCTTTACATTGATCCCCCTTAACGCGTTTTTAAACATTGTCGTACAGTTTGCATATAAAACACCAGTAACGGTCGGTGGATAGGAATGCGCCGTGATATGGCAACACTAAACCAAAATCGTATGGGTCTCGCTTAGGGATAAAAGTATGACAAGGCATTTGAGGCAATGCCCAAGGTAGGATACTACAAGTTCGGGTCACAGGGCTGGTGGTAACGCATCATAGCCATGACCGTCCACCGCGTCCATCCATCCCATATCGAGTCAAAGGGAGGCTATCCCAATCAAGGTGCACCAATCGAAACCAACATCAAGAGTAATAATATGGACCGAGTCCACGAAATATCAAAGAACGAATGTCCGCTCAGAGTAATTAGCCCACTTGGCCCTGTCAAGCCGTCCTGTTTTAGTCATTTCAAATTGGCACAAGTGCCAGGCTAATCCATCATCGTTCTCTTTCTTCAAATCCAGCAAACGACGCCAAATCCAACCACTTTGTTCTAGATTATCAATCCACGTACACAGTTGTTAAAGTGGTTCCGGTATCGACAAAGAGTATGCCCATATCTGGCTCGGTCTCTTTAACAACCAAACGTCGTTTTACACACCGGTTGGTACTTTTACATTTCGAAAACAATTCTTACTTGATATTAAAATATCATATTCGCTTCAAAAGATCAAATCCATTTTGAAATCATCCTTTTTACTCAAAATATAACATTTCACTTCGAAAATTATTTTCATCTTAATATCGCAATTTTGATTCCAAATTTGTTTCAAATTTACATTTGGGCTATAACTTCATCTAAACCCATTCGTATTTAAATCCATGATTTAAAATAAACATTTCACCATTGACAAGTTTTAATTTTTTTTTAAAAATAGTTTGAATAGCTTTAAAATAGTTTAAATAATTAAAATAGTTAAAATAGTTTAATGTAAAATAGTTAAAATAGTTTTAATAGTTAAAATAGTTTAATATAAAATAGTTTAGTATAAAATGGTTTATATAGTAAAATACTTGGAAAACCAAAATTATTTAAAGATTTAAAGAAAATAGATTTTCAACAAATTATACTAAATTTTTTTATTTAAAAATGGTTTCAAAGTCAAACCGGTCTAATTTCAACTTTCTAATTTAGTATAAAATGGTTTGATCTGTACAGCAGCGTAGATCTCGACTATGCGATTCCGGCATCGCCAGTTTCACCCGATTCTGATAATATATGAAAAAGATATACAGTTTAAAAGATTACACAATTTAATTTATAATTGATTTACATTTTTTTCCAAATAGATCTGGGTCGTATGTTCGTACGCTAGAGAATCAAGGTCGCACTGAACTCCTTCTTCCCTCTCGTGTTTCGTACGTTCTTCCTATCACCCACGAAACCCACGGCCGCCCAAAGCTTGCAATTTCCAACGCCTCCACGTCTATTTCCAAGTCGATCGGAGGCCGGCACTTCAACGCTCGTTCCATGCTCGACCTACACCTACGGCCACTTGAAGCTCGATTGTCCTATGGCCTTGAAATTCGTGCTCAAACCTTCGCCTTTCCATCACGATTTGCCGACTATCCGAAGCTCTATTTCCGATCATAACCATTGACTTTGTAGAGCCCCTCGAGCTCTTTGATTTCCCTTTAGAAAGTTTTGGAAATTTTCGAGTAGATGGAGAGAAAAAGATGGAAGAAGATCACTAGTTTTCGGCCATTAAAACTGTTTGGAGGCGGCCGCGAAACCCTCCTAGGGCTTTACTGTACAGATGCTTATATATGATTTATTTATATATTATTTTATTATTAATTCCAAAATTTGCATGCTTTTTCAAATGATCCCCAAACGAAACATGCCGCCATGCGTTTATAAGATTTTACCCCTATTCCGAACACAATGGAATATGTTGCGGGACCTGATTCGATCGTATATGGGATATAGCTTTTCGAATCGAATTAAAATATTAAATTTTCGATATTTATCTCAACGCGTTTATATTTCGTACGACCAAATGGTAACTCGAAATGCTACAAAATTTAAAATCCGACAATAATACAATATTACGGTTCCAATGGAACTGGTTTCGTCGAAATCCGAGATTGTCCCCCGGAAGGCTATTTTAACTCGTCGATAAAATCGACGACTTTTTCAAAATTTACAGAATTGCTTAAAATTTCAATTTTAAAAGCTTAATAACTCAATTATAAATCATATAGAATTCATATTCATATTGGAAGCCAATTCGAATCATATTAAATCAAAATTTGATTATTCACACTATTTTCATATATTAAATTTCAATATTAAATTAATAAAAAAAATTCACATTTTAATTTATCGAATTTTAATTCCATTCAAATGTCCAGTATTACATTTATAACTCCAATGAAATCTTAATTCACCTTAGAAATCTTATTAAGTCCATAATTAAATTATCCAAACAATTTTCAAAATTAAATTAAACAATCTAATTAGTTAATACTAAACAAATTTCAATATTTGATTTCACTTAAATTTTTGTCAACCATCATTTGCTTTATTTCCATCTACTGAGTACACAATTATTATTTAATCAAACTATTGATTGTAAACACAATCCAATACATAGCATTATCTTTCAATACTTGTTATTACTTAATTCTTCAAAATTATTTTATTTCAAAATTTTATTCAGGTTCATATCCAACAACTTACATTCAAAATCATTAAATCTATTTTTAACAATTTTTATTTAATAGTTACATTAAATCTAATAATTTAAAGTAGCTAAAAATACGGGTTATTACATATATATATATATATATAATCAAAGAGGTTAAAAAAAGTTATTAAAACATTGTTTACTACAAACGCAAAACACTTTACGATTAATCGTTACCTTTACAACTTTCTTTTAAAGGTTTAATTACATTTATAAGGAATTAAGACAAGTGCTACTCAAACATTATCATGACAAACCCAAACCATTTCATACTTTTAAAACCTTTCTCTTTAAACTCGCTTTTTAAATATTTAATTATACTTAAGGGTTTAATATGAGTGATATTTAAAACATTATCACAGCAAACACAAAACATTTATTTATACTTAATCTTAAAGTACTCATTATTGAATATCTAATTATATTCCTAAGTATAATTAACAATAAGGGTTAAAAACAAATGTTTTTTTTGAAATGTTACTTTATATATAACATGTCACTGGGACAACATATCACATGTCAATAAACGTTCGAATCACGCTACGCAAGTTTTGAACTCGTGACCTCTCACACCAATGCCGAATCACTTAACCACTTGGACAATGATGCTTGTCTAAAAACAAATGTTATTAAAACATTGTTTACTACAAACCCAAACACTTCACATTTAATCATTAACTATAAGACATTTATTTTAAATATCAAAGCATATGCCCACTTATTAATTAAGGTAATACACTTTTAATTAATTCAAGAAAATCATTTATTTAAGTATTAAAATCCAATCTTCCTTTATTATATTTATAAAATACTTAACTTACTTTTTAAAACTTGTATATATAGAAATATCTTTAAAATGCTTATTAACATGTTAAAGTACTTTAGGGTTATAACTTTATGTAGTTTGGGTATATTATCATAGTTTATAACAAGCAATTTCAACAAGCAATTTTCATATTCATATATTCATTTGTAGTGAGAATAACTCAATTTTGTTTAGATCAAATGATTCCAACTTCCTACCAACATTCAAACAACCACCGAAACACTTTCTACTTCCACCAAAACTCACGTCCATGACCTCCACCCCCCCCCTTTTCTCATGGCCAAGCCATCCTTCCTTACTTACCATTGCACATGTCCCAAGGGAAGAACTCCCCATAACCCATCATTCTTTTACTTTTTAGAGGCTAAAGCATGTTTGCTAGATGATATAAGAACGTTGGCAAAGTTTGGTGGAGACTGGATATGATTAGCATAGTTTTCTTGAAAGTTAGAAAGGAGATAAGTGAGTGAAGACATTGTTTTCTTTTTTTGAGTTGGTGAAAAATGAAGAGGCCTTTCCCTCTTATTTATAGCATGGGACGACCAACATTTCGGAAGGTTTAAATCGACAATAATCCACACATGTCCAACTTAAACAATCCGGAATGTAGATAATCAATGGGGTTAAATAAGAAAAATAAGAAAAGAAGAAGAAAACAAACATAGAATCTCACAACGGAAACGATAAAATATAATAATCAAATAACAGTTCATGAAGCTGTTTACTATATGTTAACTCTCTTTTATTCAGCGACCTAGCAACCTACCCAACCCAACGACTTAGCGACCTAAGGCATATGCGACTTAACGATCTATAACTAGACAGCGACCTATAGCACAAAGCAGCTGAGTAAAGGCAACGACCTAACGACCTAACGACCTAGCGACCTATAGCACAAAGCGGCTCAATATGGCACGACTCAACGACCTAACGACCCAGCGACCTAACAAGTTAAAGCGGCAGCGACCTAATAAGTTAAAGCTCCAGAGTGAAGCCGCGTGCTCACTGTTTCTTCCTTTAGGTCGCTAACGACCTAAACCAACCGAGATAACTTTTGAACTACGCATGCTAAGTCGCTCACAGCCAATATCTCGTCCAGAATGATTCTGTTAAGTCGTCAACGACTTAAGCTGTCTCGTGATCACTCTTAGGTCGCTCACGACCTAAAATGCAGCCGACCTAAACCCAGTTTCACCTATAAATACCCCGCCTACTCCGCACTTGAGGGGGGATGAATTTTTGGAAAACACCAAGACTCTGCTGATTTCTCTACCGACTTCAACACTTCAAAGGCAAAGGATACTTCAAAGAATCTTCAAAAAGAATCAAGTTCATTCAACATGAATCGAAAGAGCTTTTCTGCATCAAAGTTCTAATTACTTGTCTTAATCGTGTTGTAATCAAAGAGTTATTATAAAATCTGTAATCGAATTAGTCATAGAAGAGATTAAGTCGACGTAGGTTTGACTTTGAGCCGAACCACTATAAAAGTATTGTCTTTTTACTGTTTTCTGCTATTCTCTGCTTACTTTTAGTTCCCGTACGAACAGGTGGTGCTTTCACTATATCACAAATCACACCGGGGTGTTAGCGTACATTTTTCACGTTAACATTTTTGGTGCTTTCACTGAGAACATTGAACTTAGGAGTGCTTTCATCATTGCTTCACAAAGATTTGTAGAGAGACTCTCCCTAAGAACCAAAAGTCTGTCCGAAATTATGGCTCCTGGAAGGAAAAGTAGATCTACTAGATCTGGAGGTGCTTATGATAATACTGCCACTTCTCCCGCCTCAAATCAAGCGGCTCCTAGCATTGGAGTCACAAGGGCGGAGTTGGATGCTGTGGTGTCTAGGTTGTATCAACAGATGGAAGCCCAGAACACTTTAATGTTGGACAGGTTGAATGCTTTGCTTGGAGCTAACCAGCAACCAGAAAACAATGAAGAAAACTTTGCTGAGGATGTTCATGATTCCCAAAGGGGAAATATTCCTCAAAGGGCAGTTGGCAACGCCGAAGGGGCACCTCCCCAAATTGGAGGATCAAGGCCGCAGCCAACTCTTCATGAACGTTTGTCCAGGCAAGCTCTT
This sequence comes from Allium fistulosum, assembly GCA_030737815.1. Classification (NCBI taxonomy): domain Eukaryota; kingdom Viridiplantae; phylum Streptophyta; class Magnoliopsida; order Asparagales; family Amaryllidaceae; genus Allium; species Allium fistulosum. The sequence goes on along the minus strand of JASFAW010000010.1, from coordinate 35,439,717 downwards.
GAAAAAGTAGTTGACGTCTGTCCCACGGAGCCTCCAAACGATGAGGAATATCTCTCGGGAATGATTCGACAAATCATGAAAGAAAGCATGCAAAGAGAGGAAGATGAAAATGACTGGGGGTTTGCTCCAAGCAAGACTCTGTTTACCGAAAGAATTCTAAAAGCTGAATTTCCAAAAAAGTTTGTTCCTCCTACTATCCCAGCTTATCAGGGGACAAGCGACCCTAATCACTTCTTGTACAAGTATGACTGGCATATGACAGGTGCCAGGGCAACATATGAAATCAAGTGCAGATACTTTCCGGTTTACTTGGAGGGAGTGGCTCTACTTTGGTTCACAAAGCTACCTGGTCGATATGTGGATCAATTCTCCGACTTAACTCGAAAATTCAAGGATCGGTTCATGTTGTATGCTTCAAAGGCCAAGGACATAATGTCATTGTCCAGCCTCGAACAAGCTCCCGGAGAGTCTATCAAATCGTTCTTAAACCGCATTAATATAGCCTTGGCCGAAGTAGATAATGCAGAGCCCCGGATGATTCTGACTTACTTGATGCGAGCTATTGACAAAACAAGTGAATTCGTGAAATGGCTAAAGATGAAAGAGCTGAATTCACTCGAGAAGTTCTACAAGAAGGCCGATGAATTCATGCGTTTAGAAAGCCTTCCTATGCCGGCAAAAGTAGTGGTGGTTGAAGATAAGAATAACAATGTTGATTCTGACAAAAAGGAATCTGGTGGCCAGAAGAAGGAGAATGACGGTGGAAAGAAGCAGAAAGATGTGAAGAAACTGCGCTACTTTAAACCTTCAGATTTTACTCCCTTAACAGATACTCCAAAAAATATCTTTTTCGCAACCAAGGATGTTGTCGAATACCCCAAGCCACCTGAGATAAAGCCAGGGAAAAATGCTATGCGTAATGGGAGATTCTATCGATTCCACAATCAACCTGGCCATGTCACTAATGAATGTCGCCATTTAAAGAACTTGATTGAAGAGCTGTTGAGAGAGAATAAGCTACAACAATATGTGAAGAAAAACAGAAGTGACCCAGCCTCATCTACTCAGGGGCAACAAGTTACTGCTCGTCAATCCGGCTCAGGTGAGAGGACTGCAGCGCAAGAATCAGAAAGACCTGTCATTAATGTTATCATAGGGGGTCCTCACCCAGCAGGCAGAAGTTGGGGAGAGATGGAGAGGTATGCTCACGCTCTGAGACATGCCCCGATGGAAGAAAATGTTTTTGTCTTGGAAGACGCTGTACCTTCAAAACAACAAAGAACTTTTAATGATGATATCATATTCCGGGCTAGAGACTCCATGGGTATTGAGGCTCCCACCATGGATCCCTTGGTGATATCTGCGGGCATCAGACCAGCAATTGTAAGAAGGGTGCTTGTTGACTGCGGCGCCTCTTGCAATGTCCTCTTCAAAAAGAAATTTGACCAGATGAAAATCCCTATGGCTGATGTTCAAGCTTCCTTATAGAAAATTGTTGGGTTCACTGGAGAACCAAAACAGCCTATTGGGACTATTGACTTGTTTGCAGAGCTTGGAGAAGGGGAAAAGAAGGTGGTCCGAAAGCAAACTTTTGTGATCGTTGATGAATTCTCTACTTACAATGCCTTCTTGGGTTGACCAACTCTTGCAGCATTCAAGGCTATTCTCGCCCCATGGTGCCTGACTATGAAATTCCCCACTGATAATGGCATTGGTGTTGTGAAGGGGACCAAACTGTCGGGCGAGAATGCTATCTCATAGAGTTATGGGAGGCAAAGAAGAGAGAAATGGGTAAGGGTGCGGCAGCTCCGCTCCGCATCAAAGAGCCCACCTTATAGCAATTACGGGGTGGACCCTACACTGTTGAGCATAGTGGTGCATGTAAAGAGATTGATCCCAGAAAAACCAGTGTAGGGGAGAATAGAGTGGTGCCGGTGGAAGTAACGGTACCAATACCCGTTGACCCGAAATATCCAAACAAGGTGCTGAATGTGGGTTCACAACTCGGTGTGACGGTTTAGAATATGCTGATATCATTCTTGAAAGCAAACCTGGATGTATTCGCTTGGAGTCATGCTGACATGTGTGGAATATCTCCAGAAATTATAGTGCATGCTTTGAATATCGATCCGCAATTCACACATGTAAAGCAGAAACGAAGAACCCAGGGTCCTGAAAGGTCGACAACATTAAAAGAAGAAGTAGATCGGCTCATGGAGAATGGCTTCATCAAAGAATCCACTTATCCAAATTGGGTTTCTAATCCGGTGTTGGTTAAGAAAGAAAATGGAAAGTGGAGAGTATTCATTGACTTTTCAGACTTGAACAAAGTATGTCCCAAAGATTGCTTCCCGTTACCCAGGATTGATCAGCTGGTGGATGGAACAGCCGGGCATGAATTATTGTCTTTTATGGATGCTTACTCAGGATATAATCAAATTATGATGCATGAGCCAGATCAGGAGGATACGAGCTTCATCACTGATGTTGGTCTTTACTGCTATAGAGTCATGCCCTTCGGACTAAAGAACGCGGGGGCAACTTATCAAAGACTTGTTAATGCTATGTTCAATCCTATGGAAGTATATGTTGATGATATGTTGGTGAAATCAAAGAAAGCAGTAGACCACATGGATCATTTGGCAGAAATGTTCGCGGTCGAAAGTATGAAATGAACCTAAATCCTCTGAAATGTTCATTCAGGGTAGAGTCCGGAAAATTCTTGGGTTTCATTGTGAGTGCTAGGGGTATCGAAGCTAATCCTGCTCAGATCACTGCTTTAAGAGAAGTCAAAGCCCATAGAACAAAGAAGGAATTGCAAAGCCTTAACTGGAAAGTCGCTGCTTTAAGTCGGTTTATTTCCAGGGTTACTGATAAATGCATTCCCTTCTTTGACGCCCTAAAGAAAGGAAAGAAAAACTTTGAATGGACCCCTGAATGCCAGAAGGCTTTTGATGAACTGATTCATCACATGGAAACGCCTCCAGTACTTTCTCAACCCAGCAACGGTGAAGATCTTTTTTCATATACTTAGCGGTTTCATCTCATGCTCTCAGTGCAGCATTGATACGGGAAGACGCAAAAGTTCAGCGCCCGGTTTATTACATTAGCAAAAGATTCACTGGGGCAGAGATGAATTACTCAAAGCTGGAAAAGCTCGCCTATTGTCTGTTGATTGCGTCCAGAAAATTGAGGCCATATTTCCAGGCTCATTCTATTAAAGTCCACACTGATCAACCTCTAAAGAAAGTCCTATTTCGCCCTGAAACTTCGGGTCGTCTTCTAAAGTGGAATATTGAACTCAGTCAATACGATATCACCTATCATCCCCGAAGAGCAATCAATGGACAAGCTTTAACAGGTTTCATTGCAGAATACATAGATAAAGGTGGCAATGAGGAAGAAACAACTGATGACATCCCGATCCGATGGAAATTGTATGTTGATGGTGCAAGAAATGACTATTGTTCCGGAGCTGGGATTGTGCTTGAAACTCTCGAAGGGTGGTCATTGTGCTATGCATTGAGATTAGAATTTCCTTCGACAAATAATGACGTTGTAAGGACCCGATTCTTCGACTTCCGAATATCGACGCCAATATGTCTACTGTATCGACTGCCGAGCCATCGAATGCCGGAAAACCGAATACTTAGGGTTTAAGAAGGAAGAGGTAGGAGAAAAGACAGAAGAAAAGAAAAGAAGAACAACAACAGAAAACACAGAAACATAAACAATATCAGAATCTCACATTCGAAGTGGAACAATATATAATAGATAAATTAAAAATCTTTAAAACAAAGAACTATATCAGTTATTACATTGCATCATATCATCAGAGTCAATATACAACACAATACATCAATGGACAGTTATATAAACTTGTCTTTATACAGAATACAACGTGGAATAAATAAACAAGTACGGGTGATACGTCTTGCCATCCTACTCTCCACTTGAGCTCCATAGTATCTCCTGTTTCTAGAATGACCTAACTCTAGACTGCCCGTGTGGAAATTGGTGGGCACCCAGAGTTTAGAAGGGAAACAATAAACTCCGAGTCAGTCATGGTGATTGGTGTGAGATCGTAAAACAGTTATTTTTTTACAAATAAAATTTATTTGCAATGCTTTTGGAAAATGAAACTACCATAAGGCCTCCCGCACACACACAATGCAAACGCAGAATTGGAGGAGATTTCTCCTTATGATAGTCAAAGATGTTTCATACGCAAAATCAAATCATTTTTGATATTATTATTAGTGCATAGTGTAGAAAACTTTTCGAAAGTATAATATAAATCTTAGCCAGCATAGGCATTCCGCACTTATGCCTACTATAGGTACCATCTAAACAGTGGTGACCACCATAAGTAAATGGCAGGTTCTACAACTAAAACCGTACAAGTCTCGTATTGTTTCTTTGGATTTTCCAACAAATGGTCAGGCCAAGGAACTTCCCATTGCCACATAGGTACGCCTCTGGAAAGACAACTCGAGAACCTAACCGGATCTCTGCCAACACAAGACCGGGTTACCCCTAACAAAGTAACTACCGACACAAATATGTCATCCCCCTATCGTAACCGGTCTATATCCGAGGATCCTCGATTCCAACAACCACAAAGTAATAAATTTGTATCAACAACATAGGTTAAATATCTGGATCCATACCATAATACCACCTCTATCCATAAGGAATGACATACACTAAAGGGGCGCTATCCCCTAATAACCTTGCTGCATCCTTCCTGTATTGACCATTTCCGGGGTGTGAGGTCCGACAAAGTCTCGTCCACAAAGCTACGCTTTGGTACAAAGCCATGCTTTGGGTCAAACAAATGATCAAAGTAATGATCACAAAGATAAATGATCAAACAAGTGATCATATCACAAATGATCAAACGATGATCATTACACAGCAACACTCAGCATGCCGCGCTACCAAGTTGGGAATATATCACTAGTAACCATCAACTACATAACCTCTGAGCTCGTACGTCTTAGAGAAGGGTGTTAAGCTAAGAGAATAAATTCTCCGCCACCAACAGAATTGTATTTGATAGAAACCAGCTTTATATCTCAAAATGTAACATCAGACACACAACCATACAAGTATGTTCCGGGATCGAACAGAACCGAAGGCACTTCAAAAGAAGCCCTTGCAATCCGGATAATTTCTAATCACCTCCGGACTTCCCGTCACAAAGGGTGATAAAATCTCTATATCGGAGATCAGCCGATGCAGAGTCATTCGACGGTAATCCTTCCGTTTTCAAAAATATCCGGTCTTCAACACCGGTCATCAAATGCAATCCATTTTGACATATCACATATTCGGAATGGGTTATACGACCCAAAGGTCCTTTCTCGGCTAACCCGAATAGTGAGCGCAATATTTTGAAAATAAGTGTGGCATTCAAATTCAAGCAAATCACAACAAATACCCATTCAAGGTAATTATTGATAGTCGGTTATTTAACTATCAATAGGTCAGCACAACATCATCAGATTACAAATAATTTTCCAAATTATTTATTTTCCAAAAATATCTTTACTAGATATATAATTTCCAAACTTCAAAAATAAATCAACGTTTATTTTTTAAAACGAATTTCCATTTCTTTTATAAATTCCATAGTGAATTTATATTTCAAATATCTACTGATATACGATTTTCAATCGATTTCAAATATTCTCTTTCAATTTATCTTTACAAAGATAAATTCTCTAAAACGTTTCATTTCATATTGGAAAAGCATTTCCATACTTATTTAATAATAAGTAATTCGCAAATCTTATTTATTTTCAACATTTGAAAATATTCAATATACTTAAATCAAAATTAAGTATATTTCATTCTTTAAGGAAATCATTTACTATAACAACATCTATTTGAGTCAAAACGAATGTTACGTAAAACATCGTTACGACGACCCAAAATCACTAGTATAGGGGTTCGAAATTAAGATAGGTGTATAAATCCCAATACTATATAAAACATTTCCTTTCGGAAACCATTTACTATAACAATAGTGTTATAGTCCACCATTTCTTTATTCCTCGAAATGTCTATTTCAACAATGAATGTTGAAATCTATGTATTCGATACTTAACACATTTTAAAAACATCTTTAAAACAATTAACTTCGTTTTATAATATCACTTCCCCAAAACATATCCATTTAATTTAATAATATATTCACTGTCCAAAATCGTAAATATACTTCGTTAACAAATTTAACGTTTCTACACATTTTACTTAAAAGATTATCCACTGTCCACAATCGTGGATAAAATTCCCAATCAAACTCTTATTTTTTTCAACATTTAACTTAAAAGATATTTCGTTGTCCAAAATCACGAATATATCTCCTTTAATAACTTCTATGTTTAATTTATCAAATTCAATTGATTTCGAATTTACAAACAATGTTTATAAATTCCATTTCTATTTATAACACTTTGATTAATAAATCTCCTTTATTATCCAATTTAATTTATAACTCAATTATATACCAAAAATCCAATATTATAAGTTAAATACTTATAATTCATTTATCTACAAAATCGTTCTTTTAAAACTTCACAAATTATAAAACTTTTAAATTTCATTAACTTATGAAAATCCAATTATACTTCATTTTAACACTTATAAAAACTCGTTTTATAATTCCAATATTTTTAATTTATAAATATCAATTTTATAAATCTTTTATATAAACCGTTTGAAATAATTCAAAAATCTCAATCTAAACCATTTAATAAATCAATCAACTATTTATTTCAAAAAAATCACACTTTGGTTATATTTCATAAAAATCATAATTTAAATAACATAAAAAATTTAATGTTTATTTATTAAAAATGAATCATTTCAAAAATTTAATAAAACGTATAATTTCGAAAAATCACTTTAAAAATCCTTTTAAAATAAAAATCGTTATTTTTAAACTTCAAAAATGGATCCGATGATGCAACAGCACAAAAAAAATCAATCACGGCATCCAAACATCATATATCGATATGACAACAGAATATATATAACAATATCTGTAAATAAATCAAAATAGTTGATGTAATATCCCGGAAATTTTAACAATATCAATTTAATAATCTGTTGAATAATTAAATTGATATGGATAATCTTTGATAATAAAATTTGAATTTAATTTAATAATCTGATTAAATTAGTATTAATTGGTAATTTTATCTTTTAAAAGTTAATAAGATATTTTCTATTTTGAATATATATATTTATTTATATATATTGTAAATAGAAGCTTTGGTAAATTGGAAATTTAGATTTAGTTTAATCTGGACTTTTCAAAGTTATTTAAATAAATAACATTTTAGTTTTAAATATACTTTGGATAAATGTTTAAATTTGTTGAGATATATTTTAACTTAAATTTAAATAAATAAGATTTACAAAAAAATTGGTTTGTTTTATTTCTTTTTAAATATTTCTTGATAATATAATCTCTTATTTATATTATCAAATATGTTATTTTCAAATAACAAGTATAATGTATTATTTTTAATATGTATGAATTTTAATGCTAAAAGGAATTGTTATTTTAAATGGAATAAATAGTGTATGTAAATATATATAACTTAACTTTTAAATTGAATCTTAGGATTTAATTTTATTTAAACTTGAATTTAAAGTTTGGAAATTCAAAAGAATATATATTTAAATTGTTTTGCATTTTAGAATATTTGTATAAACTTTTATTTATAAATATAGTTAGTTTTGTTTCTTTTAAAAAGTAATTTATATATAGGATAAGTGTTTAATAAATTAAGAAAAGGTTTTATCTACTTTTAAAATAAATAAAATACTTAAAAAGACAAGTGTCATTATCCTAAGGTTTCATTTTAACAAGTGTAATTTAAGTAATCAATGTTTATGACAAGTGTCTTTTTATTTTTCTTTTTTTCTTTTATTTTTATAAATCATAAATTTACTTACATATATACATTTGCCTATCTTCACTTCATTCTTTCTATTTTCTTCTTTTTAAAACCAAGAGTCAAAAATTTTCTCTAAATTAACATCTGAAATCAGTAAACAAATTTTCCTCAAACCAAATCAAAGATTTGTAACACTCCTCAAACTTCAATTTCAAATCAACCTGTAATCAAGCTTGCAACTCAAATATAATCTATAGTTCATTCTTTTAAAATCTGGAACTCCAGCCAACATTCTTTTTCAAACCAAAGCCTGTAATTCATTTTCATCTTCAAAAGCAAACCTATAAACATCATTCTTCAAACCAAAGACAAAGACCAGTGTATTTTCTTTTCAAAATCTGGAAACAACTCAAAAGATCAACCTACAACAATCTCATTTTCAAATCTCAAGTCAGTCTGCATTTTTCAAAACCTGGGAACATCTCAAAGCTGTCTGCATTCAATCATCAACCTGGAAGCCAACATGCATGTGTTCAAATCCAATAAGTAAAGCCCAGCAAATTCAAGTTTTAAAATCAAATTCAAGAAGCTTGCCAGTCTACAGTTTCAAAAGCTTTTCAAATTAAAGCTGGAAGCTCTGTCTCTGTTTTGCCTGGTGAGTAACTTTTAAAAACATAAAGTAAAATAGGATTTGCATGCTAATATAATTGAAAAAGGTGAGTAAAATTTTTAATTAAAAGTTTAAGTTGATAAGCAATAGTTGTTTGTGAATTGCTGTGATGATTGCTTTGCATATTTGAATGAATGAAAGCTTTGTGTATTTCTGATGATTTTAAAAACATCTCAGTTCTTAGTTTAAGCCTCTGTTTTTAAAACTGTGAATATGAAACACCTTAAATTTGATACATATGCTAAGTAGTTGAAGTAAACTTGTGATGTATGTTTTGAAAATGTGTTTGCATGATGATTTTAAGATTCTGGAAGACATTCATATGTATGAAGCTGCCGTGTATTGGTTGTGCATGTCTGAAATTCAGGCAAATGTATTTTTCCCTGGGTTATAGGCATTAAAATTGTTCAAAAATCTTTTCCCATCCCTCTGATTCATTTTAGACAGTAGAATCTACTCAAAACTTGTTAGTTTTAACAAGATTTAGGTCTTAAAAATAGTTTTAAGAAAATCTAAGCAAAGCTTCTCTGAGAATTTGGGAATCACAGGCAAATTCAAAATATGATAAATTTAAAACATCAAAATTTGTTGTTTCAAAATTATATTTCGAATCCATTTTGAAAATTAAGATTTTTAAAACAAAAATCCAAATTTTTAATATTGAATTGAATGTAAATTTTGGGATTTACTGGAAAATGGTTTTTGGGTGATTCCTGGTGGCCGAAGCATTTGGGGTGGTCGGGGACATTGCTGGAGGTGGAGGAGGTAACGGAGGTTCAGGCAAAAATGTTAGAAGAGGTTCCAATTCACTATGACGCCGGCGGTAGGTCATAAGGGTTCTAAACCCTAGTTCGTCTTGAAGCTGGAATTCGAAGCACTGTTCCTCCTCTGTTTGATCGAGTGCCGTGGAACTCGGGGAAATGGTAGCGTGTTGGGTCGGCAAGATGTGGCCAGAGTTGTCTGACCGTTGGTGGTCGGAGTTGTGTGGTCGAAGGGGTTTTGTTGGAGGCTGTTGGTTTCAAATTTCAATTGGGTAGTTCGATCTTGGTTGAGGGATCGTGATCGTGTTTTGGTGGTCGATTTTGGTTGCCACAATGTTCAGTGACATGTCGGAAGCCTTGGTGATGGTCAGAGATGATCAGATGATCGGTGCACGTGCACCAGTGTACGTTTGCGTGTATCTGGGTGGTTGGTTTGGGAAATAAGAGTTGACTCGGGATCGAAATCGCGTAGATGCTGGTGCGACTCGAAGAAGAAGAAGGTACGAGGGATTCTTGTGAGTTGCTCGAGAATTGACTCGGGATTTTGGTTGTTTGTCTCGGGTTCTTTTGTAAGCTAATAAGTTTTATAAAAAAAAACAAAGGAAAATGATCAAGTTTTTAAAAATAAATAAAGTGAAAGTTTCCAAAGAAAATTCAACAAGTTTCCAAGTAAAGTTTCAAAGATTAAATTGTTTTAAACAAATTAAGTGTTTAAATTGTTTTGTTTAAAGTAAATTAGAATTTAAAGATTTGTGTTCATTAAATTTATAAGGAAATTTAATAGATAATTAAATTATTTGATTAATTAATCATTTGGATTAATTAAATAGGTAATTAATGGTTTAAACAAATTAATTTATGATTAAAGGTAAATTGATTAGGAATGATTAAATTATAATTAAGGATTATAAATTAGAGTATTAATTAATGGTTAAGAATTAATTAATAAAGTAATTAAATATTAATTAAGTAGGGTTAACACTTGATTAAATTAAATAATTAGAGATTAATTAATTGGTTATTAAGATTTATTAATTTAGAATTAAAAATAATTAATATAAGTTAATTACTTAAGGAAAGTAATTAAATAATAGTTAATGAAGTCATTAACTATGGATTGTTAAATAATTAATTAATGGGAGTAATTAAGGAATAATTACTTAGTATAATTTATTAATTAAGGTTAATCATTTTTGAATTGTTTTACTTAATGGAAAGTAATTAAGGAATTAATTACTCATTGTAATTGAATTGGTTAAGTTAATTAATTAAGTTTAATTAATTTAAGATAATCATTTAATGATTTGTATAATTACTTAATGTAATTTAAGGAGGTATAATTACTTAGGAAAGTAATTAATAGATAATTACTAATGTAATTAATAGAAGTAATTTGAGTTAATTACTTTGAATAATTAATCAAGGGATTAATTAAGAAATTAATTAAGGAGTAATTAATTTAGTTAATGAAAGTAATTAAGGGGAGTTAATTACTAGATGAGATTAATCAAGAGTGATTAATAAATGTTGTTTAATTAAAGGTTAATTACTTAATGTAATTAATTTAATTAAGTAATTAATAATTAAGTTGTAATTAAGGATCATTAATTAATATAATTAATGATGTAATTAAGATTGGTTAATTAAGTAATAATTAATAAATGAAGTAATTAATCAATGAAATTAATTAAGGATTAATGTAATTAATTATAGTTGATTAAGTTAATTAATTTTAGTAAATTAATTAATGAAGTAATTAAAGGTTAATTACTATAAGTGGTTAAGAATAATTAATTTAAGTAATTAATTGAGGATAAATTACTTGGATGTAATTAAAAGATAATTAATCAAAGATGATTAATTGAAATGAATTATTAGAGGATAATTAATTAATTGATTGTAATTAATTAATGGTTAAGTAAGATGGATTTATAAAATGAAGTAATTAATTTAATTCAATTTAAATTAATTTAAGATGATATAAATCATTACTTATGAATGGGTGTTAGTATTGGATACTTGACTTTGATTGATATCTCTGATGAGATATATGCTGTGTGATATGGATGTTAGTTGAATTGTATGGATTATCTGATAATGTTGATTATCTGTTGTGAATGATCTTTCTATGTGTATAAAGATAATGAATTGAATTGTTTTAACCTTTAAAACAACTTGGCCTTAAAAGATACGCTTTGGATTTCGATGAGACCGGGATCGGGTTTCCGTATACCGGATTTCCAGGTCTGGAGACCCGAATACCACATCGATCCAAATTAATGATAGGTCGTGAATCAAGTGAAGATGAAGATTCAGAGTGCAAGGGTTATTGTCGTTAACTCTGAGGGTGATTCCAAAACGAGTGTAACGAGATAATGCCTTCGGTTTCGTTCGAACCCGGAACGAACTTGTATGGACTGAATGCTTTCAGAACATCGTCAGGGGGACGATGAGCATTCTAAGTGATGTGTTCTTTTCTAAGGTAATCGTGACCTCAAGCCTCACAAACCGGGAATGGCTAAAACAGGGGAGGTGCAGCAAGGTTAGTGGGTAGCACCCAAGTAGGACAAGGTTACCTCTGTCTAGATGTCCCTTTCTATTTTCGACTTAGTGGTGCGGTTGCTGATCCCAACCGTGAGGTATCTTGTGCGGGAATTATCCAGTAAGGGATGTTCCGACCTTGTGTTGCAGGGGATTGGGAGTGATCCTCGGTACGGTGATCTAGGCCACGTACTGTGACGGGCGGTACCCCGGTAGCCCTGCCATTGTATGGAATCCAAACTCCAATAAGTGCCGTACGTATTAGTTGTGCCCAACTATGTTGGAATGTGAGATGTAAGCATTTCAGCTATTTCTGTATTTTACTTGAAAACCGTAGACCCTATTATAATACAATCGAATTTCCTATCAAATGTTTTGGTTAGCGTAAGGTAAAAACTTACCCATATTTATTGGTGGGGAGTCTTACGTGATACCTTTTCTTTCAAAAGGTTTTGAAGTTAAACAAGCTTAACCTGTTACTCACACCAGACCCATGTCTGACCCAAGTTGTTTATTTCTGTTTTATAAACTCTTGGGTACTCAAATTTTTACGAGTAGCCAAGGGATTCAGGTTTAGCTTTGACGAGTAATCTGGAGGAGCAATGGAGCAGGAGGCTTCAACGTTGTAGATATAGATAGTAGTTTCCGCTGTGTTGATCTTGTTTAGATCTTTGTTTTGTATTGAGTTGTAATAACTAGACAGATGTTTATAACTGTCTAGTATGTGATGTGTAATCTGTGTAACTCTGATAGACGATGTATATGATACTATGTAATAGTTATGTGATATATTATATTTTATTCCGTTTCCGCTGTGAGTATTTGTGTTTGTTTTCTTTCTCTTCTTTTCTTTTCTACTTCTCACCCCTTTCTTTCTTACTGTCGATGCGATTTTCCGGGAGTGGAAAGCCGGGTCGTCACACGTGGTATCAGAGCAGTATGTTGAGTGAATACCTAGGCTCTGAAGTGGTGTCTATCTTGAGAGAGCGTAATTGTTAGTTATATAAAAATGGTTTTATATTGTGTTAATTGATCGGTTGAGTGGTATATGGATTCTGGTCAATACGAGTAGCTAACGTTATTGATAGGGATCTCTAAACACTTGAACTAGGCCAACGGACACAATATTGTTTTAAAGAGGTAAATGAAATAATTTTACCCAGAAATAATTTCTATATAAAAAGTATCATTTTAAATATATATATATATTTCTACCTATTTGTTGGGTTACCTGTTCGGGTTTTCCAATATAAGTTATAAAGGTAGATGGGGTAGTGGTGTGTGAAACACGACTACCAATGGTTGGAGTTTAAATGTTGAGGTTGGAAGTGTATTTGTCGAGACTGTAGACCCAATACCGTCTCGAGTAAGCTTTGCTGTGGTGAAGAATTTCATCGATCTCCGAAGGAAACTGTAATGGTTCGGAGTTTATCTTTGAAGTTTGGATGAGTATAGTTGGATCTGTCGGTTGAACAGAAGCGAGTGATGGTACCTTGATACCTCAGGTAATAGTAGCTGTATGATGAGATACAGTGACGATGGATGTTCCCGAAGATGTTTTCTTTGGAACAAGATTAAGGGAGTGTGTATGCTTTGGTATTGTGGCTGAGTTCAGCATGGTGTTTCTGTTTGGTTTGGAGTTCGAGTTTCTCGAAGATCTTTGGAGTAGGAAGTCCTTGGCATCAGTGTCAGCAGTACAGCTCGGAGTGTTCTGTGATGGCAAGAAGTTTTCTAGCTGAGCAGTTTTTCTGGAAGTGAAGTTCAGAAGCAGTAGAGTGGATCCATTTCTTCGATAAATTGGATAAATAAGTGTAAGCTATTCTGATTGGTAAAGAGGAACAGTTTTTCTTTGGAAATAGGTTCGGTTGATCGCAAAAGTGACTTGTGATTGCTGAGTGTTCTCTTGTGTTGTCAGAGTTTTCTGGATGTCTTTAGAGAAGTCAGAAGTTTGTCCGCATCTGAAGGGTGAGTTTTCTTATCGACTGGATTCCAGGAGTGATACCGGTGGTTCAGTCTAGTGGAAGGATGTTTCCTAGAGATGGAATTGGTGGAACAGCTCAAGTTTTGCTGGAGTATCTGAGTTTTATTTATGGATCAGTGAACCTTATTTCTAGAAGTGAGTTGTCCAGTCTGTGTTTGTGTTCTACCTCAGATTAGAGTTGAGCAGCGAAAGCAGTTTGGGAGTATTTCTCTGGATAGGAGAAGTAAGTTTGGAATCTACTGATGTTGTGAAGTAGAGTTATGTTTGGATCTCGTCTGTGTTCTGACCTGGATAAGTATTTGGTCTTCGAAATTGAATGGTTAGTTTGGATAATTGGAATTCATTGAGTTTTACGTATCTCTGAGGGAATACGTATTTGATCTATCTCTGGTTTTAGAATCTGCAGTTTTGGGAAGTTTGGTTATTGAGTCAGACTCGTCTGTAGTCTGATATTCTGTTTAGTTCTGTAGATCTAGATGAGTAGGAGATCTATAGCTTAGTTGTTTAGATTGTTTGTAGAGCGAGTATCCCGGTATATATATATATACTTGGGGAAACTCGAGGAATTTTATCTAGAATTTAGTCTAGATAGTTAAATTGTTTGATTGGATGATTTGGTTGCTATGGTTGTTAGCATATGGATGATAGTATATGCTTATGTTTTAAATTAAAATCTTTAATAAGATTATTAAATTACCTTTGTTTAAATTTCGGGGACGAAATTATTTTAAGGGGAAAGGAATGTAATATCCCGGAAATTTTAACAATATCAATTTAATAATCTGTTGAATAATTAAATTGATATGGATAATCTTTGATAATAAAATTTGAATTTAATTTAATAATCTGATTAAATTAGTATTAATTGGTAATTTTATCTTTTAAAAGTTAATAAGATATTTTCTATTTTGAATATATATATTTATTTATATATATTGTAAATAGAAGCTTTGGTAAATTGGAAATTTAGATTTAGTTTAATCTGGACTTTTCAAAGTTATTTAAATAAATAACATTTTAGTTTTAAATATACTTTGGATAAATGTTTAAATTTGTTGAGATATATTTTAACTTAAATTTAAATAAATAAGATTTACAAAAAAATTGGTTTGTTTTATTTCTTTTTAAATATTTCTTGATAATATAATCTCTTATTTATATTATCAAATATGTTATTTTCAAATAACAAGTATAATGTATTATTTTTAATATGTATGAATTTTAATGCTAAAAGGAATTGTTATTTTAAATGGAATAAATAGTGTATGTAAATATATATAACTTAACTTTTAAATTGAATCTTAGGATTTAATTTTATTTAAACTTGAATTTAAAGTTTGGAAATTCAAAAGAATATATATTTAAATTGTTTTGGATTTTAGAATATTTGTATAAACTTTTATTTATAAATATAGTTAGTTTTGTTTCTTTTAAAAAGTAATTTATATATAGGATAAGTGTTTAATAAATCAAGAAAAGGTTTTATCTACTTTTAAAATAAATAAAATACTTAAAAAGACAAGTGTCATTATCCTAAGGTTTCATTTTAACAAGTGTAATTTAAGTAATCAATGTTTATGACAAGTGTCTTTTTATTTTTCTTTTTTTTCTTTTATTTTTATAAATCATAAATTTACTTACATATATACATTTGCCTATCTTCACTTCATTCTTTCTATTTTCTTCTTTTTAAAACCAAGAGTAAAAAATTTTCTCTAAATTAACATCTGAAATCAGTAAACAAATTTTCCTCAAACCAAATCAAAGATTTGTAACACTCCTCAAACTTCAATTTCAAATCAACCTGTAATCAAGCTTGCAACTCAAATATAATCTATAGTTCATTCTTTTAAAATCTGGAACTCCAACCAACATTCTTTTTCAAACCAAAGCCTGTAATTCATTTTCATCTTCAAAAGCAAACCTATAAACATCATTCTTCAAACCAAAGACAAAGACCAGTGTATTTTCTTTTCAAAATCTGGAAACAACTCAAAAGATCAACCTGCAACAATCTCATTTTCAAATCTCAAGTCAGTCTGCATTTTTCAAAACCTGGGAACATCTCAAAGCTGTCTGCATTCAATCATCAACCTGGAAGCCAACATGCATGTGTTCAAATCCAATAAGTAAAGCCCAGCAAATTCAAGTTTTAAAATCAAATTCAAGAAGCTTGCCAGTCTACAGTTTCAAAAGCTTTTCAAATTAAAGCTGGAAGCTCTGTCTCTGTTTTGCCTGGTGTGTAACTTTTAAAAACATAAAGTAAAATAGGATTTGCATGCTAATATAATTGAAAAAGGTGAGTAAAATTTTTAATTAAAAGTTTAAGTTGATAAGCAATAGTTGTTTGTGAATTGCTGTGATGATTGCTTTGCATATTTGAATGAATGAAAGCTTTGTGTATTTCTGATGATTTTAAAAACATCTCAGTTCTTAGTTTAAGCCTCTGTTTTTAAAACTGTGAATATGAAACACCTTAAATTTGATACATATGCTAAGTAGTTGAAGTAAACTTGTGATGTATGTTTTGAAAATGTGTTTGCATGATGATTTTAAGATTCTGGAAGACATTCATATGTATGAAGCTGCCGTGTATTGGTTGTGCATGTCTGAAATTCAGGCAAATGTATTTTTCCCTGGGTTATAGGCATTAAAATTGTTCAAAAATCTTTTCCCATCCCTCTGATTCATTTTAGACAGTAGAATCTACTCAAAACTTGTTAGTTTTAACAAGATTTAGGTCTTAAAAATAGTTTTAAGAAAATCTAAGCAAAGCTTCTCTGAGAATTTGGGAATCACAGGCAAATTCAAAATATGATAAATTTAAAACATCAAAATTTGTTGTTTCAAAATTATATTTCGAATCCATTTTGAAAATTAAGATTTTTAAAACAAAAATCCAAATTTTTAATATTGAATTGAATGTAAATTTTGGGATTTACTGGAAAATGGTTTTTGGGTGATTCCTGGTGGCCGAAGCATTTGGGGTGGTCGGGGACATTGCTGGAGGTGGAGGAGGTAACGGAGGTTCAGGCAAAAATGTTAGAAGAGGTTCCAATTCACTATGACGCCGGCGGTAGGTCATAAGGGTTCTAAACCCTAGTTCGTCTTGAAGCTGGAATTCGAAGCACTGTTCCTCCTCTGTTTGATAGAGTGCCGTGGAACTCGGGGAAATGGTAGCGTGTTGGGTCGGCAAGATGTGGCCAGAGTTGTCTGACCGTTGGTGGTCGGAGTTGTGTGGTCGAAGGGGTTTTGTTGGAGGCTGTTGGTTTCAAATTTCAATTGGGTAGTTCGATCTTGGTTGAGGGATCGTGATCGTGTTTTGGTGGTCGATTTTGGTTGCCACAATGTTCAGTGACATGTCGAAAGCCTTGGTGATGGTCAGAGATGA
Organism: Allium fistulosum; assembly: GCA_030737815.1. Taxonomy (NCBI): domain Eukaryota; kingdom Viridiplantae; phylum Streptophyta; class Magnoliopsida; order Asparagales; family Amaryllidaceae; genus Allium; species Allium fistulosum. The sequence continues at coordinate 35,422,460 of JASFAW010000010.1, read as the reverse complement.
TCAGATGATCGGTGCACGTGCACCAGTGTACGTTTGCGTGTATCTGGGTGGTTGGTTTGGGAAATAAGAGTTGACTCGGGATCGAAATCGCGTAGATGCTGGTGCGACTCGAAGAAGAAGAAGGTACGAGGGATTCTTGTGAGTTGCTCGAGAATTGACTCGGGATTTTGGTTGTTTGTCTCGGGTTCTTTTGTAAGCTAATAAGTTTTATAAAAAAAAACAAAGGAAAATGATCAAGTTTTTAAAAATAAATAAAGTGAAAGTTTCCAAAGAAAATTCAACAAGTTTCCAAGTAAAGTTTCAAAGATTAAATTGTTTTAAACAAATTAAGTGTTTAAATTGTTTTGTTTAAAGTAAATTAGAATTTAAAGATTTGTGTTCATTAAATTTATAAGGAAATTTAATAGATAATTAAATTATTTGATTAATTAATCATTTGGATTAATTAAATAGGTAATTAATGGTTTAAACAAATTAATTTATGATTAAAGGTAAATTGATTAGGAATGATTAAATTATAATTAAGGATTATAAATTAGAGTATTAATTAATGGTTAAGAATTAATTAATAAAGTAATTAAATATTAATTAAGTAGGGTTAACACTTGATTAAATTAAATAATTAGAGATTAATTAATTGGTTATTAAGATTTATTAATTTAGAATTAAAAATAATTAATATAAGTTAATTACTTAAGGAAAGTAATTAAATAATAGTTAATGAAGTCATTAACTATGGATTGTTAAATAATTAATTAATGGGAGTAATTAAGGAATAATTACTTAGTATAATTTATTAATTAAGGTTAATCATTTTTGAATTGTTTTACTTAATGGAAAGTAATTAAGGAATTAATTACTCATTGTAATTGAATTGGTTAAGTTAATTAATTAAGTTTAATTAATTTAAGATAATCATTTAATGATTTGTATAATTACTTAATGTAATTTAAGGAGGTATAATTACTTAGGAAAGTAATTAATAGATAATTACTGATGTAATTAATAGAAGTAATTTGAGTTAATTACTTTGAATAATTAATCAAGGGATTAATTAAGAAATTAATTAAGGAGTAATTAATTTAGTTAATGAAAGTAATTAAGGGGAGTTAATTACTAGATGAGATTAATCAAGAGTGATTAATAAATGTTGTTTAATTAAAGGTTAATTACTTAATGTAATTAATTTAATTAAGTAATTAATAATTAAGTTGTAATTAAGGATCATTAATTAATATAATTAATGATGTAATTAAGATTGGTTAATTAAGTAATAATTAATAAATGAAGTAATTAATCAATGAAATTAATTAAGGATTAATGTAATTAATTATAGTTGATTAAGTTAATTAATTTTAGTAAATTAATTAATGAAGTAATTAAAGGTTAATTACTATAAGTGGTTAAGAATAATTAATTTAAGTAATTAATTGAGGATAAATTACTTGGATGTAATTAAAAGATAATTAATCAAAGATGATTAATTGAAATGAATTATTAGAGGATAATTAATTAATTGATTGTAATTAATTAATGGTTAAGTAAGATGGATTTATAAAATGAAGTAATTAATTTAATTCAATTTAAATTAATTTAAGATGATATAAATCATTACTTATGAATGGGTGTTAGTATTGGATACTTGACTTTGATTGATATCTCTGATGAGATATATGCTGTGTGATATGAATGTTAGTTGAATTGTATGGATTATCTGATAATGTTGATTATCTGTTGTGAATGATCTTTCTATGTGTATAAAGATAATGAATTGAATTGTTTTAACCTTTAAAACAACTTGGCCTTAAAAGATACGCTTTGGATTTCGATGAGACCGGGATCGGGTTTCCGTATACCGGATTTCCAGGTCTGGAGACCCGAATACCACATCGATCCAAATTAACGATAGGTCGTGAATCAAGTGAAGATGAAGATTCAGAGTGCAAGGGTTATTGTCGTTAACTCTGAGGGTGATTCCAAAACGAGTGTAACGAGATAATGCCTTCGGTTTCGTTCGAACCCGGAACGAACTTGTATGGACTGAATGCTTTCAGAACATCGTCAGGGGGACGATGAGCATTCTAAGTGATGTGTTCTTTTCTAAGGTAATCGTGACCTCAAGCCTCACAAACCGGGAATGGCTAAAACAGGGGAGGTGCAGCAAGGTTAGTGGGTAGCACCCAAGTAGGACAAGGTTACCTCTGTCTAGATGTCCCTTTCTATTTTCGACTTAGTGGTGCGGTTGCTGATCCCAACCGTGAGGTATCTTGTGCGGGAATTATCCAGTAAGGGATGTTCCGACCTTGTGTTGCAGGGGATTGGGAGTGATCCTCGGTACGGTGATCTAGGCCACATACTGTGACGGGCGGTACCCCGGTAGCCCTGCCATTGTATGGAATCCAAACTCCAATAAGTGCCGTACGTATTAGTTGTGCCCAACTATGTTGGAATGTGAGATGTAAGCATTTCAGCTATTTCTGTATTTTACTTGAAAACCCTAGACCCTATTATAATACAATCGAATTTCCTATCAAATGTTTTGGTTAGCGTAAGGTAAAAACTTACCCATATTTATTGGTGGGGAGTCTTACGTGATACCTTTTCTTTCAAAAGGTTTTGAAGTTAAACAAGCTTAACCTGTTACTCACACCAGACCCATGTCTGACCCAAGTTGTTTATTTCTGTTTTATAAACTCTTGGGTACTCAAATTTTTACGAGTAGCCAAGGGATTCAGGTTTAGCTTTGACGAGTAATCTGGAGGAGCAATGGAGCAGGAGGCTTCAACGTTGTAGATATAGATAGTAGTTTCCGCTGTGTTGATCTTGTTTAGATCTTTGTTTTGTATTGAGTTGTAATAACTAGACAGATGTTTATAACTGTCTAGTATGTGATGTGTAATCTGTGTAACTCTGATAGATGATGTATATGATACTATGTAATAGTTATGTGATATATTATATTTTATTCCGTTTCCGCTGTGAGTATTTGTGTTTGTTTTCTTTCTCTTCTTTTCTTTTCTACTTCTCACCCCTTTCTTTCTTACTGTCGATGCGATTTTCCGGGAGTGGAAAGCCGGGTCGTCACAGTTGAGGAATCCAGTTGGATCCCTCCAACCTGTTTCCCTGCATCCACAGATGTTAGCGCAAATACCAATTCCACTTCGAGGTGGAATATCGCGGTATATGGGATTTATAAAATATTATCCGCTATTATACGGCGCAATAGGGTCTCATCTGCTATATAGTGCGGGAAATCAACAACTGCAATATATACATATGCCAATATATATATATATATATATTGCTATATACTACTATATATAGTATCACATCCAATAAAAATCAATAACTGAAAATTCCACTTTCATTTGAGTGAGAAGATCTCACCTTAGCTTTTTATTTTGCAATCCATTTTCCATCTCGACTTGATTTCTTGACTTTTGACCTTATATAAACAATTATATGATTTTATTAATATTCGAACAAATTGAATAATTATTTATCGTTTAAATAAAATTTATTTTAAATCTGATAAATTAAATTTTAACTAATGATTTGGTTTAAAACTGATTTACATTAACAAATTACCTCACAAAGATAATTGATTTTCTTTTAAAAACCTGTCCTACGTATAATTACTGTCTCAAAATCTCATATATATAAATACACATTTTTCTAAACTAAACAGAAAAGAAAAGAGTTCTGTTTACTGGGTATGTATACATATATATATATATAAATCTCTAAATTGAAGAACAAATGGTTAATACCTTACTGTAAATAATCAAATACAGGTTTTACTTTTTTATTTATTTTTTTTCTATTGATTCAGGCTAAAAAATCAATTTAATAAATTTCCTTACTGTAAACATTTATTATTTTATACCTATATATTAGTATTAACTGAAATCAAAATAACTTGTAATTATACCTTACTGCCAAAGTCGATAATGAAATACCCAAAACGCCGATGACACCCAGGCCATTGCTCGAACAACCCCTCTCGATCGCGCGACATGCCTTGCGTTCATGCCTTGCAGCCCACTAACAGACGGTGCGAAACCACTCCTCGTTCGATCGAGAGCCACTATCGCGACCCAAAACGAATCGACAGGTATAAATCGAACGACTTGAAACTCACGCGCCGAACTACGAACGCCATCCCAAAAATCAAAGCTCGCGATTTCGCCAAGAAATTCGATCGCGACCCAACAGTAATCCCTCCTTTTTGAACAAATCGACTGCCACTCGCCTACAAACGATCGCGAACCCCGCTCTCGAGACTGCTTCGTGCCATGATCGTACTTTGTTTCGATTTCGAGATTTGAAAAATGGAAAGGAGAATGCAGCTATATTTTTTTCTTTTTATTTGAACGAGGGGATTGGGGACGAGGTTTTATCTTTATTTTTATATGTAGATTTGCTGATGCTCGGCCATTTTTATTTTGTTTTAATTTTGAAAACTGAAGAGGGAGAGGGTTATTTATAAATTGAAGGAGGCATGGTTTGCACGATCTATTTCGTGATTTTTAGGCGTAATTCAAGGAATGCTAAGAGGAGAGAGAGCACGTGATTTTCATCTAATGTTCACCAATTTTCAAAATTTAAAATTTAAATTGAATTCGATTTAAATTTCAACGCGTTTACTTAACGTATGCTCACACAACAACTCCGAAAAATACGAAATTTGAAATCCGATAATAATATAATATTCCGGATCCAATGAAACTGGTTTCGTCAAATTCCGAGACTGTGCCTAGAAAGGCTATTTTAAATATCGATTCAAACGATAAAATTTCAAAACTGAACAAAACAGTTTGAAATTAAATTCTGAAGCTTCTATTATCTTTAGTATTATCATTATGAATTTTAGAAGCTTTTGAAATATTTTTCTTCAGCTTAAAATTGAAGATTCAAATTTTTATTCAACTTTCAATAGATTAAATTTTATAATTTAATCGCCAAATTCATTCTGAAAATTTGAAATTCAAGTCAAACCATCATTCAAATATTTAAAATTAATTAAATATTTTCAATTTAAATTGTTCAAAATTCTAGGTCGTTACAACCTTCCCCCCTTAAAAGAATTTCGTCACGAAATTACAAGTTAGGAAAAATGATTCTTAACCCGTTTATTATTTTTCATAATCCAAATAGTTTTATCAACTTATTAACCTAAATCTTTTTATAGAGATCCATTATTAATTCATCTAGCTCTCCAACATCAATTATAGGTTTCAAACAACATTGTTTCCTTAACAATTCAAATTTAAATTTAAATTCAGATTTTAAACTTTCAAAATTTTCTCAAAAATTTTCTAACACTCGAAATTTTCAAAAAATTTCGCCAGCGTCTCCTTTGCGCGGCTAGCTCGGTACGACTACAAAATGCCACATTAGGCCCCCAATTTCAAAAAGAAAAGAAAACGCCAAGCTGCTAGACAAGAAAATCATCAAATCTCATATTGAAACTCAAATACATACCTTTTTGTCGAGCAATTCAAAATTATCTTTGAAATTAAAATCCCAATTCTATTTCCTTTAATACACCTGTATATCCTGATATCCATAATATCCAATTACAATATTCAAATATCATTTTGCACATTTTATTACAAAATTTTCAATATATACTTCTTATACCATTTTTAATTCATTATTGAAGTTATATATTCTTTTTCATTCAATCTTATATTTCCAATTTCATTTGGATTCAATTTACGCTTTCAACTCTATTTGGATTTAGTTTACCTCCTGAATATTGAATTTTATCAGCTATCTTTTATTCACAACTGATTCATAACTTTATTTTAAATTAGTTTTATTTCCTAATTCATTACAAATTCCAATTCATTTATTTACAAATGTAGCTTCATTTGTTCATTCACAAATTCCTTCATTTTAATTTGAATCTTATTCCAATCAAATTACCGAATATTTTATAAGTCTTCGACTTATTTACATTTCGATTTATAAAATCATTTATACATTCACATTACTAATTTCATTCCATTAATGAATTTTAATTTCAATTATCTTCTTGGAATTCCATTCCGAATTATAAATCACATTCACAATTTACATTTTACAAATCTCATTCGTATATGAATTCATTTCCTTATGCTTCCAATTCATATTTATAAATTTCATTTGTTAAATGAATTTATCTTAAAAATTTTTTTGTTATACCTTTATTTCTTATTCAATAATTGATGATAATAACTTAATATTATCACTACCTAACATCCAAACATCCATATACTATAATAATTCATAGAAAATCATTTCTTTTATATACAAAAATAGTTTTAGGAAAAATTATTTCATTTACCCTATTTAAAACAATACTGTGTCAGTTTATCTTGTTTAAGAGTTTAGAAATCCCTATCGATTACAGTTGGCCACCCTGCACCGATCAGAATCTATAAACAGTCAACCGATAAGTCAACACACTACAAAACAATTTTTATATTCACTAAAAAATACGCGCTCATATCTATTATTACACTCACACTCATTCTAGAGTACTACTGACTCTATCTCTAATAAGTAACACCCAACAGAGCCATGGTTGTCGCTTAACCATATGCTCTGATACCACGTTGTAAGGACCCGATTCTTCGACTTCCGAATATCGACACCAATACGTCCACTGTATCGACTGCCGAGCCATTGAATGCCGGAAAACCGAATACTTAGGGTTTAAGAAGGAAGAAGTAGGAGAAAAGACAGAAGAAAAGAAAAGAAGAACAACAACAGAAAACACAAAAACAGAAACAATATCAGAATCTCACATTCGCAGCGGAACAACATATAATAGATAAATGAAAAATCTTTAAAACAAAGAACTGTATCAGTTATTACATTACATCATATCATCAGAGTCAATATACAACACAATACATCAATAGAAAGTTATATAAACTTGTCCTCATACAGAATACACATCGGAATAAATAAACAAGTACGGGTGATACGTCTCGCCATCCTGCTCGCCACTTGAGCTCCATAGTATCTCCTGTTTCCAAAATGACCTAACTCTAGACTTCCCGTGTGGAAATTGGTGGGCACCCAGAGTTTAGAAGGGAAACAATAAACTCCGAGTCAGTCATGGTGACTCGTGTGAGATTGTAAAAGAGTTCTTTTTTTTACGAATTAAATTTATTCGCAATGCTTTTGGAAAATGAAACTACCATAAGGCCTCCCGCACACACACACAATGCAAATGCAGAATCGGAGGAGATTTCTCCTTATGATAATCAAAGATTCTTGATACGCAAAATCAAATCATTTTTGATATTATTATTAGTGCATAGTGTAGAAAACTTTTCGAAAGTATAATATAAATCTTAGCCAGCATAGGCATTCCGCACTTATGCCCACTATAGCTACCATCTAAACAGTGGTGACCACCATAAGTAAATGGCTGGTTCTACAACTAAAACCGTACAAGTCTCGTATCGTTTCTTTGGATTTTCCAACAAATGGTCAGGCCAAGGAACTTCCCATTGCCATATAGGTACGACTCTGGAAAGACGACCCGAGAACCTAACCGGATCTCTGCCAACACAAGGCCTGGTTACCCCTAACTGGGTAACTACTGACACGAATATGTCATCCCTCGATCGTAACCGATCTATATCCGAGGATCCTCGATTCCAACAACCACAAAGTAATAAATTTGCAGCAACAACATAGGTTAAATATTTGGGCTCCATACCGTGATACCACCTCTATCCAGAAGGAATGACATACACTAAAGGGGCGCTACCTCCTAATAACCTTGTTGCATCCTTCATGTTTTGACCATTTCCGGGGTGTGAGGTCCGACGAAGTCTCGTCCACAAAGCTACGCTTTGGTACAAAGCCATGCTTTGGGTCAAACAAATGATCAAAGTAATGATCACAAAGATAAATGATCAAACAAATGATCATATCACAGATGATCAAACGATGATCATTACACAGCAACACTCAGCATGCCATGTTACCAAGTTGGGAATATATCACTAGTAACCATCAACTACATAACCTCTGAGCTCGTACGTCTCAGAGATGGGTGTTAATCTAAGAGAATAAATTCTCCGCCACCAATAGAAATGTATTTGATAGAAACCAGCTTTATATCTCAAAATGTAACGTTAGACACACAACCATACAAGTCTGTTCCGGGATCGAACAGAACCGAAGGCACTTCAAAAGAAGCCCTTGCAATCTGGATAATTTCTAATCACGTTCGGACTTCCCGTCACAAAGGGTGATAAAATATCTATATCGGAGATCAGTCGATGTAGAGTCATTCAACGGTAATCCTTCCATTTTCGAAAATATGCGGTCTTCAACACTGGTCATCAAATGCAATCCATTTCGACGTATCACATATTCGGAATGGGTTATACGACCCAAAGGTCCTTTCCCGGCTAACCCGAATAGTGAGCGCAATATTTTGAAAATAAGTGTGGCATTCAAATTCAAGCAAATCACAACAAATACCAATTCAAGGTAATTATTGATAGTCGGTTATTTAACTATCAATAGGTCAACACAGCGTCATCAGATTACAAATAATTTTCCAAATTATTTATTTTCCAAAAATATCTTCACTAGATATATAATTTCCAAACTTCAAAAATAAATCAACGTTTATTTTTTAAAACGAATTTCCATTTCTTTTATAAATTCCATAGTGAATTTATATTTCAAATATCTACTGATATACGATTTTCAATCGATTTCAAAATTCACTTTCAATTTATCTTTACAAAGATAAATTCTTTAAAACGTTTCATTTCATATTGGAAAAGCATTTCCATACTTATTTAATAATAAGTAATTCACAAATCTTATTTATTTTCAACATTTGAAAATATTCAATATACTTAAATCAAAATTAAGTATATATTTCATTCTTTAAGGAAATCATTTACTGTAACAACATCTATTTGAGTCAAAACGAATGTTACGTAAAACATCGTTACGACGACCATAAATCACTAGTATAGGGGTTCGAAATTAAGATAGGTGCATAAATCCCAATACTATATAAAACATTTCCTTTCGGAAACCATTTACTATAACAACAATGTTATAGCCCACCATTTCCTTATTCCGCGAAACGTCTATTTCAACAATTAATGTTGAAATCTATGTATTCGATACTTAACACATTTTAAAAACATCTTTAAAACAATTAACTTTGTTTTATAATATCACTTCCCCAAAACATATCCATTTAATTTAATAATATATTCACTGTCCAAAATCGTAAATATACTTCGTTAACAAATTTAACGTTTCTACACATTTTACTTAAAAGACTATCCACTGTCCACAATCGTGGATAAAATTCCCAATCAAACTCTTATTTTTTTCAACATTTAACTTAAAAGATAATTCATTGTCCAAAATCACGAATATATCTCCTTTAATAACTTCTATGTTTAATTTATCAAATTCAATTGATTTCGAATTTACAAACAATGTTTATAATTCCATTTCTATTTATAACACTTTGATTTATAAATCTCCTTCATTATCCAATTTAATTTATAACTCAATTATATACCAAAAATCCAATATTATAAGTTAAATAATTATAATTCATTTATTTACAAAATCATTCTTTTAAAACTTCACAAATTATAAAACTTTTAAATTTCATTAACTTATGAAAATCCAATTATACTTCATTTTAACACTTATAAAAACTCATTTTATAATTCTAATATTTTAAATTTATAAATATCAATTTTATAAATCTTTTATATAAACCGTTTGAAATAATTCAAAAATCTCAATTTAAACCATTTAATAAATCAATCAATTATTTATTTCAAAAAAATAACACTTTGGTTATATTTCATAAAAATCATAATTTAAATAACATAAAAATTTTAATGTTTATTTATTAAAAATGAATCAATTCAAAAATTTAATAAAACGTATAATTTCGAAAAATCACTTTAAAAATCCTTTTAAAATAAAAATCGTTATTTTTAAACTTCAAAAATGGATCCGATGATGCAATAGCACAAAAAAAATCAATCACGGCATCCAAACATCATATATCGATATGACAACAGAATATATATAACAATATCTGTAAATAAATCAATACAGTTGAGGAATCCAGTCGGATCCCTCCAACCTGTTTCCCTGCATCCACATATGTTAGCACAATACCAATTCCACTTCGGGGTGGAATATCGCGGTATATGGGATTTATAAAATATTATCCGCTATTATGCGGCGCTATAGGGTCTCATCCGCTATATAGTGCGGGAAATCAACAACTGCAAAATATACATATGCCAATATATATATATATATTGCTATATACTACTATATATAGTATCACATCCAATAAAAATCATTAACTGAAAATTCCACTTTCATTCGAGTGAGAAGATCTCACCTTAGCTTTTTATTTTGCAATCCATTTTCCATCTCGACTTGATTTCTTGACTTTTGACCTTATATAAACAATTATATGATTTTATTAATATTCGAACAAATCGAATAATTATTTATCGTTTAAATAAAATTTATTTTAAATCAGATAAATTAAATTTTAACTAATGATTTGGTTTAAAACTGATTTACATTAACAAATTACCTCACCAAGATAATTGATTTTCTTTTAAAAACTTGTCCTACGTATATTTACTGTCACAAAATCCTATATATTCAAATACACATTTTTTCTAAACTAAACAGAAAAGAAAAGAGTTCTGTTTATTGGGTATGTACACATGTATGTATATATATATATATATATAAATCTCTAAATTGAAGAACAAATGGTTATACCTTATTGTAAATAATCAAATACAGGTTTTACTTTTTTATTTTATTTTTTTCTATTGATTCAGACTAAAAAATCAATTTAATAAATTTCCTTACTGTAAACATTTATTATTTTATACCTATATATTAGTATTAACTGAAATCAAAATAACTTGTAATTATACCTTACTGCCAAAGTCGATAATGAAATACCCAAAATGCCGATGACACCCAGGCCATTGCTCGAACAACCCCTCTAGATCGCGCGACATGCCTTGCGTTCATGCCTTGCAGCCCACTAATAGACGATGCGAAACCCCTCCTCGTTCGATCAAGAGCCACTATCGCGACCCAAAACGAATCGACAGGTATAAATCGAACGACTTGAAACCCATGCGCCGAACTACGAACGCCATCCCAAATATTAAAGCTCGCGATTTCGCCAAGAAATTCGATCGCGACCCAGCAGTAATCCCTCCTTTTTGAACAAATCGAATTCCACTCGCCTACAAACGATCGCAAACCCACCTCTCGAGACTGCTTCGTGCCATGATCGTACTTTGTTTCGATTTCCAGATTTGTAAAATGGAAAGGAGAATGCGGCTATATTTTTTTTCTTTTCATTTGAACGAGGGGATTGGGGATGAGGTTTTATCTTTATTTTTATATTTAGATTTGCTGATGCTCGGCCATTTTTATTTTGTTTCGATTTTGAAAACTGAAGAGGGAGAGGGTTATTTAAAAATTGAAGGAGGCATGGTTTGCACAATCTATTTCGTGATTTTTAGGCGTAATTCAAGGAACGTTGAGAGGAGAGAGAGCACGTGATTTTCATCTGATGTTCACCAATTTTCAAAATTTAAAATTTAAATTGAATTCGGTTTAAATTTCAACGTGTTTACTTAACGTATGCTCACACAACAACTCCGAAAAATACGAAATTTGAAATCCGATAATAATACAATATTCCGGATCCAATGAAACTGGTTTCGTCAAATTTCGAGACTGTGCCTAGAAAGGCTATTTTAAATATCGATTCAAACGATAAAATTTCAAAACTGAACAAAACAGTTTGAAATTAAATTCTGAAGCTTCTATTATCTTTAGTATTATCATTATGAATTTTAGAAGCTTTTGAAATATTTTTCTTCAGCTTAAAATTGAAGATTCAAATTTTTATTCAACTTTCAATAGATTAAATTTTATAATTTAATCGCCAAATTCATTCTGAAAATTTGAAATTCAAGTCAAACCATTATTCAAATATTTAAAATTAATTAAATATTTTCAATTTAAATTGTTCAAAATTATGGGTCGTTACAATGAAGCATAATATGAAGCTCTTTTTGCTGGCTTGAAGATTGCCAAAGAACTAAACATCAAAGTATTGCAGATCTTCAGTGATTCCCAGCTTATTGTATGTCAAGTCAAGAAAGAGTTTCAAACTAAAGGAGGGAACCTGCCTGCTTACTTATCAAAGGCCTGGGAACTTCTCGATGACTTTGATCATTATACAGTAAACTATATACCTCGGGAAGAGAACGTAAATGCGGATTCTCTCGCGAAATATTCAAGCTCTGGCGAAGCTCAATTATTGGGATTGGTCCCTATGGAAGTCTTGTCAGCCCCAAGTACTGATGAGATGGACATTGACTGGATTATGGCTGTATCTCAAGAGTAGGAGTCGTGGATGACCCCGATCAAGAAATATCTACTCAACGGCTCCCTGCCAGAAAACTCAAAAGAGCGTCAGAAGCTGTTAAGAAAAGCCTCAAGATATGTAACTCAAGACGGACAATTGTACAGACGAGGATTCTCAATGCCATTACTCCGATGTGTAACCAAGGAAGAAGCTAAAACGATTCTAGCTGAGGTGCACGGAAGAGAGTGTGGGGATCATTCGGGTGGACAAACTCTTGCAAAGAAAATTCTCCGCTATGGGTATTTCTGGCCAGATATTAATAGAGAAGCTGCTAGCTACTACCGAAAGTGTGACAGATGCCATAGATTTGCAAAAATCCCAAGAGCACCTTCCACCGAGCTAACACAAATGGTCAGCCCATGGCCATTCGCCATTTGAGGGATTGATCTCATTGGGCCTTTGCCGATTGCAAAGTCCGGAATCAAATATGCTATTGTTGTTGTTGATTATTTCACTAAATGTGCTGAAGCTGAACCATTGGCTACTATTACCTCTAAAAAAACGATAAATTTTGTAACTAAAAATATCATTTTCAGGTATGGTGTGCCTCAGAAGATAATCACAGACAATGGTACCCAATTCGAAAGCGAAGAATTCCAGGACTTCTGCAGGCGATTCAAGATCCGAAAAAGCTTCTCAGCAGTGGCTCATCCGCAGGCAAACGGGCAAGTGGAAGCAGTGAACAAAATTATCAAATCAACCATCAAAAAACAGCTGGAAAAAGAAAAAGGTGGTTGGGTTGATAAGCTGCCACTAGCACTATGGGCATACAGAACTACCCACAAAACTACGACTGGGCACACTCCATTCTCATTAGCATATGGATCAGAAGCAATGATTCCGATGGAAATAGAGGTTCCCTCACACAGGATAATTCATTTCAACCAAGCTGAAAATGAAAAGCTGCAACTTGAAGCACTTGACTTACTTGATGAGAAAAGGAAAGAGGCTGACCTCAGAGTTGCAGCTCATCAGCAAAGGATAGCCAGGCACTTCAATTCTAAAGTTCGCCAACGTAGCTTTGAAATTGGGGATTTAGTCTTGAAAAGGGGTCATGACAGCAACAGGAGTGTTTGGGCCAAACTGGGAAGGGCCATATGTCATAGGCAAAAAACTTCTCGATGGTACTTTCAAGCTCACAAACGTCGAAGGAGATCCAATTCCAAGAGCCTGGAACAGCAATCACTTACGTCCATATTTTACTTAAAAGCTATGCTGAAATTTGTAAAATAATTGTGGATGTATTATTGTGAATCAATAATAAAAAACTATAAAGTGGATGTAGGCCCAATTCTTGGCCGAACCACTATAAATCTTGTGTTCTCTATTACTATAAAATGCCTATTTCATTTTGATGAGCAAATATCTTAAATATGTTGCTAAAATGTCAACTTAATATTACAGGCTATCAAAGCAAGGCTTACCTATTCAACACATCACAAGACCAAGCGACTCCCACAAATCACTCAACAAACAAATGCCAAGCCATAAAAATTCCAAACTCAATTCCAACATAAGAAGCGCTTCACACAAATAGTTGAGGATTCCACCGAAGGGGCACCTTCCCAAAGTGAAGGTTCCAGGCCCTTGATAACTGATTGCGATCGTTTGTGCAAACAGACATCCGGTTAAGTAGCTTACGCCTTCCCCGTGGAGTCACTTAACAATGAAGTACACTTCTTTGGAAAAATGAAACAGCTTGCAAAAGAAAGGAATAAGTACTCGGAGATGATAACGAGGAATCGCCAAGAAGCAGATGATGACTAAACATGGGCAAGTAGACCAAAACAGCCAAAATGGAATCTTGTGTTCAACCAAAAAGGTTGGTGGAACCACCGAAGGGGCACCTTCCCAAGATGGAAAGTTCCAGGCCCTTGCTAGTTAATTGCGATCGTTTGTGCAAACAAACATCCAGTTAGTTAGCTTGCGTCTGCTCCGTGGATCCACTTAACTATGAGATGAAACTTCCTGGTGAGCGAAACACAAAGCCCTCTCCGGAGGCACAAAGCCCTCTTTGGAGGCACAAAAGCCCTCTCCGGAGGCACAAAGCCCTCTCTGGAGGCACAAAGCCCTCTCCGGGGCACAAAGCCCTCTAACGAGGCACGTCGTAAAATCAAATGTTTCTCTAAACCAAAAAGGTTGGTGGGACCACCGAAGCCCGCTTCACCAAAAAGAGTAATCCACTTCTCAAAAGCCCTCTCTCCAGAGGCACTCCAGTTTGTTAGCTTGCGTCTGCTCCGTGGATCCATTTAACTGTGAGAAGTAACTTTCAGGCAAATAAAAACAAAAGCCCTCTCCTGAGGCACACCAAAAAGCCCTCTCTCCAGAGGCACACCAAAAAGCCCTCTCTCCAAAGGCACACAAAAAAAAGCCCTCTCCAGAGGCACAACAAAAAAGCCCTCTTCGGAGACACAAGCCTTCTTCGGAGGCACACTTCTACCCTCAACGGTGAAGTGCCAAACAAAGCCCTCTAAAAAGGCACGTCCAAAAAATAAAAGTTTTCTTCAGAAGCCCGCTTCACCACAAAGAGTAATCCACTTCTCAAAAAATAAAAGTGGCCATCTCCGAAAGTTGAAGTGTATTAACTCTTTCTAAAAAAAAGAAAGAGAAAAAGAAGAAAACTTCTCCAATACAAGGCACACTCCACTAAAGCAGAATAATATTTCCTCAAAACGAAAGAATTATTCTCCAAATCAAGAGCACAAGTCTTTTCAAAATGGAGAAGACTGGAATAAGCCGTAGTATGGGGGCAATATAGCTACATTAATAAAAACAACGCTCAAGCAACATACCACGAGCTCATTGCAATATCATACAAAGAAAATGAAGAAACTTGTACAAAAACAAGGAATAAATGCATTCACAAGTACAGACAAAAATTGTACAAGTAAAAATAGTCATTTTATTCCATACTATAAAATTCTTTACACATGTGCAGGTTTCAAAAAGCGGGGGCCGGTACCCGCACAATCTCTGGTCGATATAAAATCTCTAAATACAAGCAAAAAGCAGAACAAGAAGGATAGAGCTAGACTCATTTCTTCTTCTTCCCGCTGCCTTTGGAGCCCTCGCTTGGCATAATGGTTAACTTCGTGAGTTGGCCTGAACGAGTCATGGAAGAAGGAGAAAGTGGTGCAATTGGGTCCTCTTCTGCTTTCTCATCACTAGCAGAAGTGCTTTCCTTCTTTTTCTTTGAACCTCCACGCTTTCCCCTCTTTTTTGAAGAAGATTCGCTGCCCAGAGAGATAAGATCAGAAAGCTTTGTATCATCGGCAGTAAATTTCTTTGAGGTCCACTCACCCTCCTCAAGTTCTTCAGCTTTCTGCTCTTGTGAGGCCGCCGGGTCATCTAAGCCTTGAAGAGCTTCTATTTGTTCTTCTTGTGATCCCGGTTGAGAAGCAGTAGGAGGAGTAACTTGAAGAGGTGGAGGGGCAATAGCGGGAGGTGGCGAAGCCTGTACAGCACTTATTGATTTCACTACAGAAGAAGAAAAGTTAAACATCAGTATTCCTCTCAAAAGAGAGGAGATAGTGGCACGTCGAGGCTTAAGTAATAAGCAAGAAGTTCATCGAGGTCATGTGAAGAAAACGAGTAGTCCACTTGAGCTGGATCAATGTTTAATTTACTTGGAGAAATTGGCTTTATCACGTCAATTTCAAAGTCTTGGGCTTCGGTGCCTTCTTGGGATTTGTCTTCGGTGTGGGCAGTTGCAGTTTCGGTCTCAGCTTTGGTAGGAGGCGAAGAATGAGAGCTGGAGCCAATAATATCAAGGTCGACCGAAGACGAAGGACGAGTTGGGTCGGTCAAAGATTCCTTCCCTAAATGCCTTCCTTCCACTGCTTCGGCTCGCTCCTTGGCAAGTTGTTCTTTCCCTTTTGCAAGGGCGGCACGACCCTCATCATCCAAATAATTAGCCTCAAAATCCGCCTCAGTATAGCCAGCGTCTTTAAGCACTTCAACTGCTGCCTCACACACTTCAGCCAATGTAACTTCATACTTTAGGCCCAAGAAAGAAAGACTGCCACGCCCCAAGACGCTGTGTAAAACTCGAAAAGAGTGGAGCTAATGCTGGCCTTGATTGCCTCATGAGAATGTTCAGCTGCTGCTTTCCCAGCGATAGCTTTATCACGCTCTTTTTCAGCCTTGGAAAGCTGGGCCTTCAGCATTGCAATCTACAAGTCTTGAGAGCTAGTCTGTTCCCGCAGGTGAGCAGCATCTTGGCAGTACATTTCTACAATTTTCCGCTCCGCCTCAAGTTTAGCCTCAACATCTCGCCGAGCAGCATGGGCGTCTCTTACTTGCTTTTGGAGAAACTCTTCCTTTTGTGTATAAGAAGTGGAAGAGGAGGCGAGATCATCTTTAAGTTTCTTAACTTCCGCCTCAAGCTCCTCGTTGTAGCCGGTGATGTTCTTCATCTCCGTATCATGCTGATCAAGAACTTTTTGCCATTCAGATTTATCGTTCTCCATGGTCAGCATGGCCTCGAGGTTTGCGCGATTAACTCTTTGGAGCTCATCAACTAATTTATGCCATCCAGACATTATTTCAATGTCAAGCTTGACGGCGTCAAGATTTCTCAGCATAGCCTGCTTATCAATTGGAACCAAATCCAAGTCAAAACGTACTCCTTTCAAACACCAATTTGGAAATCGGCTTTGGAGTACAGACGGAGGTTTCTCAACCTGATAAGGAGGCATGTTGATGATTGATTGAATATCAGCTCCTTTAAGGGCATGAGAGCTGGAAGGGATGTCTAAAGAGATAGAAGCAGCGGACACTTTAGAAATTTCAGATGAAGACTTGTCGTTAAGTTTGGCCCGCTTGCTTGGATCTTCAGTTATATGAATCTTCCCCCTATCATCATGAGATTTTCTTTTGTGGGAGTCGTCATCCCTTTGGTAAGAGTCTTGGCGGTCATCTCTTCTTCCATACCGCTCCTCATAAGCCTGCCTCTCACGAGCTTTCCTAGCTGCTCGTTCCTCATCAGTTTCCCTGGGGGTAGGAAGATGGCGCCGGAGATCATAAGAGTCACGCCATGTATAGCGTTGAAAGTCATCATAATAAGAGCCGCTGCGTCCCATGGGAGAACCTGAAAGTGAAGAAGAAACAAAATTTAGAAATCTCTGAAATAAAGAAGCTAAGTGCGCATAATTGCCAAAAATCATAAGTGTGTGTGTGGCGTGCGAACTACGCGCGTCAAACTACAAACCACTCTTTGGCTTAGAAGTGATGTCAGCTTTTGCAGCAGGAGTCAATTCTTGGGCCGTTGGAATTGATCGCAAGGCGGATGTCACTTCAATCGCCGGAGAGGCAAGTTTAGGAGTGGTGATGTCATCTTTAAAGAGCTCTTGAGAAGTCACCATGAGATCACTCAGTCCTCCAAAAGTATCAGACTTCCCAGAATGTTGAGGGAATTCCTCTTCTTCAATAACTGGGGGAAGTTTGGATTTTCTAGATAACCCCACACCGTCAGCCGAACTAGAGCATTTTACTTGTAACGTCTGTGAATTTTTCGCACTCGAAAATCGACATGCATACTTTACATCGTACTAGAATGCCATAGATTCGACCGTTCAAATCCGAGTCGCCGGAGCTTAGAACACAGTTAAGTAAATAACACAGCAGAAGAAAAAGAATAATACATTGATATACAATATCTGATACAACAAAGTGATACAATGAATATCAATATATATTAGAGATATGATGAAAGAAATACCAGCGGAAAGAAAATAGATAACACCAGTAGCGGATAATCTCCATCTTCAAAACACCAATCCAGAAATTGCTCGAACTCCCAATAACGATGCACAAAGATAAGAACGTGCAGTCCATATCCAAAGACTGAACTAGCTCTAGAAAATCTACTAATTCTGACTATTTGAAAAAATCAACTCTAAACTGCCCATGTAGAAAATTTTGAGCACCCAGAGTTTAGGAAAGAAACAATAAACTCTGGATCAGTCATGGGACTGGTGTAAGCAACAAAAACAGTTTATCTTTAAAAACGAACAACAAGAAAAATTTTAAAGTCAATTCGCAATGCTTTTGGAAAATGAAACTACCATAAGGCCTCCCACACACACACACAATGCAAACGCAGAATCAGAGGAGATTTCTCCTTATGATAGTCAAAGATGCTTACTACTTAAACAAATCATTTTGATATTATTATTAGTGCATAGTGTAGAAAACATTTCGAAAGTAGAATATAAATCTAAGCCAGCATAGACATTTCACACTTATGCCTACTATAGCTACCATCTAAATAGTGGTGACACCAATAAGTAAATGGCAGGTTCTACAACTAATACTGTCACGACCCGACTTTCTTAGCCCAGAAAGACATATCATGAATTAAGAAAGAAAGGGATAGAAGAAGAAATGATAAGAAAGAAAGAACAACAACATATAAGAATCTCACAGCGGAACGAATGAAATATAATATATCACATAAAATTTTACATAGTATCATATACATCAGAGTTACACAACTTATACATCTCATATTAGACAGTTATAAACACCTGTCTATCATACATTTCAAATACATCAATACAATATAGACACAATTACTAACACAGCGGAATCACTATATCTACACGCTGAAGCCAACTGCTCCAAATCTCCTCCAGAATTCGTCAAAGCTAACCTGAATCCCTCGACTACTCAATACAAAATTGAGTACCCAAGAGTTTAATAAAACAGAAAATAAATACTTGGGTCAGACATGGGTCTGGTGTGAGTAAACGGGTTAAAATTACTTAACTTTGAAAACCTTTGAAAAGAAAGGTATCACGTAAGACTTCCCACACATAAACATGGAAAAGTTTTTACCTTACGCTAACCAAAACATTGATAGGAAATCCGATTATATTATAATAGGTCTAGGGTTTTCAAATAAATAAGAAATAGCTGAAATTGTTACATTATTAAATTCCAGCATACATAGGTATACAATCAAGTCCGTTATCACTTATTGGAGTTTGGATTCCATACAATGGCAGGGCTACTGGGGTACCACCCGTCACAGTACGGGGCCTAGATCACCGTACCGAGGATTACTCCCAATGCCCTACAACACAAGGCCGGAACCATCTAAGGATAATTCCGAACAAGACAACCCCGTAGTTTGCGCGACCAACCACACACTAAGCCGAATAAAAAGGAACTTCTAGACAGGGGAAAATCTCGTCCTACTTGGGCGCTACCCACTTAACCTTGCTGCACCTCCCCTGTTTTAGCCATTCCTGGTTGATGAGGCTTGAGGCTACGATTACCTTTATAGAACATATCTATCTTAGAATGCTCATCGCCCTCCTGACGATGTTCTGAAAGCATTCAATCCATACAAGTTCGTTCCGGGTTCGAACGAAACCGAAGGCATTATCTCGTTACACTCATTTTGGAATCATCCTCAGAGTTAACGACAATAACCCTTGCACTCTGAATCTTCATCTCGAACCTATAAGTACTATCTCCGTCAACTCATTACGGAATCACCCATAGAGTTATACTGACAAAGAATAGTTCTTACACCTCGAGTCTTCACTTCAATTGAGATTCACGACCTATCGTTAATTTGGATCGATGTTGTTTTTGGATATCCAAATCTGGAAACCCGATCCCGGTCTCATCGAAATCCAAAACGTATCTTTTAGGTCCAAGTTGTTGAAAGGTTTAAACATTTAAACTTATATTCAGGATGATATAAACAGATAGATAAATCACATTATCACAATAGATAATTCATATCAAACATTCATCTCACAAAGCAGCATATTACATAAATATCATATCCAAATCATCCAGTATCAACCAATCACCCAATATCAATCATCCTATTTTAACCAATCATTCAAAAGCAGAATTGATTAACTCCAAATCAATTTAATTAACCTTTAATTAAATTAATTACTTTCCTTTAATCACTTGGATTATCTTAATCCTGCTTCATTGATTTATTACATATCAATTTATTAATCATCTCTTAATGATCTTCCTTAATTAATCTTCCTTGATTAATTATACTTTAATTACATTCAAGTAATTATCCTTAACCATATACAGTAATTAACCTTTAATTACTATCATTAAATTACAATAATTAATGAACCTTCATTAATTTATTAACTATAATTAATTATATTAATCCTTAATTAATTATAATTCATTCATCATACTTAAATTAATTAGTTTTATTAATCAAACTTGATTAACTTTATTAATTATATTAATTAATAATCCTCCAATTACTTCATTAATTAATTACCTTCTAGTTAATTAAATAATTAATCTTTAATTAACTACATTCATTAATTAACCTTAATTTATCATAAACAGTAATTAATCATCTCGTAATTACTTACCTTAATTAATTAATTCCTTAATTAATTATATTAATCCTTAATTAATTAATTACTCATTTAATTAATTACCTTAGAAAATAATTAATCACATTATTAATTAACCTTAATTCTCTAATTAATTAATTACTCTTTAATTAATTAATTAATTAATTAACTCTTTAATTAATTTTATTCATAAAACCTTTAATTAATAACATTAAGTGATTAACCCTTAATCACTTCCATTTAATTTACTTCCATTAGTAATTATCCACTAATTACTTCCATAAGTAATTCTTCTTAAATTAATTACCTTTAGTAATTATTTATTAATTACTTCATTAAATAATTACACTTAATTAATCATAAGTGGTTATCTTTAATTAATTAGACTAATTAATTAACCTAAAATTAATTACATTAATTAATTACTCAATTAATCATCACTTAATCTTTAATTAATTTATTTCTTAATTACATTCATTTCCACTAATTACTTCATTAAGTGATTATTCTTAATTACAAATAGTAATCAACTTTTAATTTATTTTACTAATTAATTATCCTTAATTAATCACAACCTTAATTAATAAATTCTTTTTCTTAATTAATTTCTTAATTACATCATTGTATTATATTTGAAAACCATTAAGAAATTAATTACAAAATTAACCTAATATATATTTACTTTAAACAAAATAAATTTTAAACTTTTACTTTAACATTTTAAATCTTTGAAAAACTTCTTTAAAACATTTTGCTTGGAAAACTTAATAAATACTTTTCTTGGAAAACTTGTTGAAACTTTTCTTTTGAAAAATTAATTACTTTAATAACAATAAAAACTTGTTTATATTTTCTTGTTTCAAAACTTTGGACCTGTACATTTATTTGTTTTCAAAACATGTTAACAAAATTTCTTACTTTTAAAACCTGATATGATTTCCCTTAGCTTTTATAAAACTTGTATATTTTCTTTGTTTATAAAACAAGACAACCTTCATGTTAATCCTCTTTGATTCGCGACATAACGAGTTAAAAGCGTGACCGACTTAAGAGGAAGACCACTTAACAGCAGCCGATTTAAGGGAGAATACGACTTATAAAGTGTGCCGACTTAACAAGTGTGCCGACTTAACAAGTGTGCCGGTTTAACAGGTTACCGACTTAAGGGAGGCTCCGAGTTAAGAAAGGCTCCGAGTTAAGGAAGGCTCCGAGTTAAGGGGGGCTCCGACTTAACAGTTCACGAGTTAAGGAAAGTGATGCAGCGTAGAATGTTAAAGGCATAGGTCGCTCACGACCTAAGGAGTTTGTAGGTTGCTCACGACCTAAGGAGTTAGAGGAGGGAGCGAGTGATGCTGGGAAGAGTGGTTTAGCGACCTATGATTAGTCGCTAAGCGAGCTAAAGAGCGGCACAGTCCAAGTTGGTGAAGTGTTAGGTCGCATACGACCTAACGAGGCCTTTAGGTCGCTCCAATGACCTACCGAAGATTTGCAAACTAACGAGATACTGGAACGACCTAACATGTTTTTAACTCGTGTACGACTTAACGAGTTGGAAAATAGGTCGTTGGAACGAGCTAACAAAGTGCTACGACCTAACAAATCACGACCTATGCTAGGTCGCAGGAAACATTCACGACTTAAGATAGGTCGCGGGATGATCTGGGGAGTTAGGTCGCGAGGATTTAGGTCGCGAGACTTAGGTCGCGAAGTTTCTGGAACAACTTATCTTTTGGGTCGCAAAGCTCTGGATGCCGTTGATTCTTCTGCGAGTTAATCCCTGCCATTGATTTCCTCAAGTCGTTGATCTAGAATACCGTATGTTCTTAAGTCGCTGAAGCTTGTAGCCGTTGATTGTTATGCCGCTTAGATCTGAGCCATTGATTCTTAAACCGTGTGAAGATGCTGCAGGGATATGTGTATAAGTCGTTACCGACTTAAGAAGAGTCGTCTGTTGTTTGTTGTATTGTATTTTTAGGTCGAAGGTTATAAGTCGTGTAAGACCTAAGTGGAGTAAGTCGTATGTTGTTTTGTATGTTGGTTGTAATATGCGATTGTATTGTAATGTGAACTGTTAGGTCATTAACGACCTATACTAAGTCGCTGGGTTTTCTAGGTCGCACCATTATAGGTCGTAGGTCGTTCACGACCTAAGTACTTGTAATTTTTTTGAAATTTCTATTGAAAAATTGTAACGCCTATAAATAGGCCGTGTGAGTCATTTGTAAAGGTTGTTGATTTTTGAATAAAATTCTCTTTTGATTGCTGTGTGCTTTCATCTAAATTGGTAGTTGAGTGTAATCTCCTATCTCCTCTTTCGGTTAATCGAGTGCGCTCGATTCAACGATTGTAGAAGCCGATTCGCGGAATCAAGTGCGCTTGATCAACGCTTGAAGAATTGAAGATCTTTGAACCCGGTATCGTGCGCGATCAACGAGTTCGGGATAGCTAGAATTCGGTATCTTCGGATCAACGAATTTGGGCATTTCAGTATCTTCCAATCCACCGATTACTACTTTCACCGATTGAAGATTGTTTTGTTTAATCCGCTGCATCAGTTTTGGTATCAGAGCTTGTTCTAGCCAATCATAGCTAGATCGAGACTTGGAGCCTATTCATTTTGAAGTTGAAGTGATAGCCGAGAGCTTGAGGTATTGAGCCGTGATCCAGTTGAAGTGTTCGACTTTGTATTGAAGTTGTTTGATCGGATTTGAGTGGGAAGCCGAAACTTTGTCCATCGTGTTCATCGCGATTTGCAACAAAGTGGAAGTTTTCGATCCATTTCATTTTGGATCAAAGTTCGAATTGTGTTTGAATTAGAAGAGTTTGGAATATTTCAAGTATGCCGCCAAGAAGAGCTAATCTCCACCAAAATGTAGAAGCTTTGTATCGAAGAGAAGAAGCTGATGAGATGGAACAAAGAATCAATGAAAACTTTATTGAAAAGCTCAACGAAGGGATTGGTCGGTTAGAGAAGCTTATGACGGAGATGAATCAAAATCGGAGAAGGGTTTAACCTGAATCTAACCATGGGGGTAGTAGAGTCTCGCCACATTCCAATCGAGACAGAAGTGTTGAAAATGATCAAGGGCGTGGAAGGAACGTGAATGATCGTGAACGAAGGAATGTAGATAGAAGGGATGATGGTGGTAGACGAGAAGGTAATAGAGATGTGGGTGGACGAGATAGACAACGATTTTTGACTTCAAAGAAGTTCCAGAACATCGTAGAGTGAAGTTGGTTGCTACGAGGCTGAGGGGTAGAGCTTTGGCATGGTGGCAGCAAACCAAACTTACACGTGAACGGATGGGGAAGTCAAAGATTGAATCTTGGGAGAAGATGAAGAAAATGATGAAAGCCACATTCTTACCTTATAATTACCAATCGCTTATGTATCAGAGGTTGCAAAACTTGAGACAAGGAACGAAATCTGTGAATGACTATGCTGACGAATTTTATCAACTGATAGCAAGGAATGATATTATGGAGACAGAAGAACAATTGACATCTAGATTCATTGGGGGATTGCGGATGCAGATTCAGGATATGGTTAACATGTTTGATCCCAGATCTGTAGCGGAAGCACATCAGAAAGCGTTGGCTTGGGAGAAACAGGGACGACGAGGAAGTGGTGTGTTTACTAATTCCAATAATCCAGTGAAGGGAGTTAGTGGGAGTTCTAATGTTTCTAAACCTATCAGTAGACCAGTAGTGAAGGAGGTTGAGAAGACAAAGGTTAACAACGGTTTCAAATGTTATAATTGCCAAGGAATGGGCCACAAAAGTAGCGAATGTCCGAAGCCGAAGAAGAGAGCTATGATATCAGAGGTTGAGGATGAGGATGAAGAAGCTGAATGTTCCAATTCACCACCTGATGAGGAGGAAGAAGAAGTGTCGGGAGACGAAGGTTATAATCTCATGATGAAGAGGTCTTGTTTAACACCAAAGCAAGAGGAGGATTGTAGTTGGTTGAGGAGCAATATTTTTCAGTCAACATGTACTATTCTGGGGAAAGTTTGCAAATTTGTTATTGATGCTGGAAGCTGTGATAATATAATTTCTTCTGAAGCTGTGAGGAAGTTGGCATTGAAGAGTGAGAAACATCCGAAGCCATACAAGCTAGCTTGGTTGAGGAAAGGCGGGGAGGTGAAGGTTGGACGAAGGGCTCGTGTGAATTTTTCAATTGGAAAGAAATACAAAGATGAAATCTGGTGCGATGTGGTAGATATGGACGTTTGTCATTTGTTGCTGGGAAGACCATGGCAGTATGATAGAGCAGTACAACATGATGGGCGTACCAACAGTTAAGTTTCATGTTTGAAGGCACAAAGATTACTCTAGTTCCAAAGAAGCGACAACAGGAGGAAAACAAGTTGGAGGAGATTGAAGAGCTCAAAACTTTGTTATCTTTGAAGGAGTTTGTTAAAGAAGTTGAGGAAGAGCCGGAAGTATTCTTGTTGATTGGACGAGAGAGCAGTGAAGAGGTTGAAATTCCAGAAGAAGTTAAACCAGTTTTGAAAGAATTTGACGATGTATTTCCAGAAGAGTTACCAACGGAGTTGCCACCGTTGAGAGATATCCAACATCAGATAGATCTTGTTCCAGGTGCTGTGTTGCCACACAGACCACATTATCGAATGAGTCCGAAGGAACATGAAGAGTTGCGGAGGCAAGTGGAAGAATTGCTTGAACAAGGGCGTGTGCAGGAGAGTTTAAGTCCTTGTGTTGTACCAGCTTTATTGGTACCCAAAAAGGATGGAACATGGAGGATGTGCACTGACAGTCGAGCATTGAATAAGATTACTATGAGATATAGATTTCCGATGCCGAGGCTTGATGATTTATTGGATCAGATCAGTGGGTCCGTAATCTTTTCTAAGATTGATTTGAAGAGCGGTTATCATCAGATTCGCATTAGGCCAGGGGATGAATGAAAGACAGCATTCAAGACGAGGGAAGGCTTGTACGAATGGTTGGTAATGCCATTTGGCTTATCAAATGCACCACGTACATTCATGCAGGTGATGAATCAGATTTTTAGACCATTCATTGGGAAGTTTGTGGTGGTGTATTTCGATGATATTTTGATATATAGTGGAAGTCCTGAGGAACATTTGAATCATCTGAGGGAAGTACTGATGGTATTGCGACAAGAACAATTCTATGCTGCAACGAAGAAATGCGTGTTCATGACGCATAGCGTTTTATTTCTGGGGTATGTTGTCTCGAAGGAAGTTATACAGGTGGACCAGAGTAAAGTTGAGGCGATCAGAGATTGGCCGCAGCCCAAGACGATAACGGAAGTTCGTAGTTTTCACGGGTTGGCTTCATTCTATCGAAGGTTTATACCACACTTTAGTAGTGTGATGGCACCTGTTACTGATTGCATGAAGGGTAAACAGTTTGCATGGACGGAGGAAGCCGGGGTTGCTTTTGAGCGAATCAAAGAACTTTTGACGTCTGCACCAATTCTAATATTACCAGATTTTCAGTTAGTGTTTGAACTACATACTGATGCATCCAAGGTTGGAATTGGAGGAGTATTGAGTCAGAGGGGACGTCCGATTGCATATTTCAGCGAAAAGTTATCAGGAGCGAAGATGAGATACAGTACATATGATGTGGAATTTTATGCTGTTGTGCAATCTATTAAACACTGGAGACACTATCTATTTCAGAAGGAGTTTGTTCTTTACACCGATCATGAGGCGTTGAAGCATTTACAAGGGCAAGACAAGATTTCAGCGAGACATGCATCGTAGATTGCATATCTGCAACAATTTACTTTTGTTGTGAAGCACAAATCAGGAGTGACGAATCGTGTGGCTGATGCTTTGAGTAGGAGGAATCATTTGTTGACAACAATGAAGGTTGAGGTGACGGGGTTTGACATTTTACCGGAACTATTTGTGGAAGATCCTTACTTTATGAAGTTTGTTGATAAAGTCAAGAATGGGGAGACGAATGAGTTCGTGATGGTAGATGGTTTTCTGTTCAAGGGAAATCGATTGTGCATACCTGATTGCAGTTTGAGAATGAAAATTTTGAAGGAGCTACATGACGAAGGACATGTTGGGAGAGACCGTACATTACAGTTGATTTCACAATCTTACTTTTGGCCATCAATGAGGAAAGAGGTGGAAAGGTTTGTGGAGCATTGTCATATTTGTCAGGTTTCGAAAGGAACTGCGACTAATGCTGGTTTATATATGCCGTTACCTGTACCAATTAAACCATGGGTTGATGAGTATGGACTTCGTGTTGGGATTACCGAGGACACAGCGGGGAAACGATTCCATTTATGTGGTGGTTGATCGATTTTCGAAAATGGCACATTTTATTGCTTGTAAGAAGACGGCGGATGCTGTTCATGTTGCTCAATTGTTTTTCAAGGAGATCTATCGACTTCACGGATTGCCAGAATCTATTGTGTCAGATAGAGATACTAGATTTTTGAGTCATTTTTGGCTAAGTTTGTGGAAGATGGTGGGTACGAAGTTGAACTTTAGCAGCGCTTATCATCCGCAAACGGATGGACAGACGGAAGTGGTTAACAGATCATTGGGAAATTTGTTGAGATGTCTTGTACAGGATAATTTGAAGAGTTGGGATGTGAAGTTATGCCAGGCAGAGTTTGCTCATAATCATGCTGTAAATCGAAGTATTAGGTTCAGTCCATTCCAGATTGTTTATTCGAGCTTACCAAAGGGGCCATTGGATTTAACGGTAATTTCACACTCGAAGGGGACAATTAAGAAAGCCGCTGATTTTGTTGAGGGATTGACGGAATGTCATAAAATCGTTCAGGAACGATTGGGGAAAGAAAATGAGAAGTATTAACGATCTGCAGATTTGAAGCGAAGGAGTGTTGAATTTCAAGAAGGTGATTTGGTTTATGCAGTGTTAACAAAAGATCGTTTTCCAGTGGGCGCTTACAACAAGTTGAAAGCCAGGAAAATTGGTCCTGTAGAAATTAAGAAACGAATTAATGAAAATGCCTATAAGTTGAAGCTGCAGGAGGATGTGTATACTTCTGACGTGTTCAATGTTAAACATCTTATACCATATCATGGGGATGAGTCTGTTGTGGAAGAAGAGGGTGCAAATTCGAGGTCGATTTTTTCTCAACCTGGGGAGGATGATGCAACGCAGAATGTTAAAGGCATAGGTCGCTCACGACCTAAGGAGTTTGTAGGTTGCTCACGACCTAAGGAGTTAGAGGAGGGAGCGAGTGATGCTTGGAAGAGTGGTTTAGCGACCTATGATAAGTCGCTAAGCGAGTTAAAGAGCAGCACAGTCCAAGTTGGTGAAGTGTTAGGTCGCATACGACCTAACGAGGCCTTTAGGTCGCTCCAACGACCTACCGAAGATTTGCAAACTAACGAGACACTGGAACGACCTAACATGTTTTTAACTCGTGTACGACTTAACGAGTTGGAAAATAGGTCGCTGGAACGAGCTAACAAAGTGCTACGACCTAACAAATCACGACCTATGCTAGGTCGCAGGAAACATTCACGACTTAAGATAGGTCGCGGGGTGATCTGGGGAGTTAGGTCGCGAGGATTTAGGTCGCGAGACTTAGGTCGCGAAGTTTCTGGAACAACTTATCTTTTGGGTCGCAAAGCTCTGGATGCCGTTGATTCTTCTGTGAGTTAATCCCTGCCATTGATTTCCTCAAGTCGTTGATCTAGAATACCGTATGTTCTTAAGTCGCTGAAGCTTTTAGCCATTGATTGTTATGCCGCTTAGATCTAAGCCATTGATTCTTAAACCGTGTGAAGATGCTGCAGGGATATGTGTATAAGTCGTTACCGACTTAAGAAGAGTCGTCTGTTGTTTGTTGTATTGTATTTTTAGGTCGAAGGTTATAAGTCGTGTACGACCTAAGTGGAGTAAGTCGTATGTTGTTTTGTATGTTGGTTGTAATATGCGATTGTATTGTAATGTGAACTGTTAGGTCATTAACGACCTATACTAAGTCGCTGGGTTTTCTAGGTCGCACCATTATAGGTCGTAGGTCGGTCACGACCTAAGTACTTGTAATTTTTTTGAAATTTCTGTTGAAAAATTGTAACGCCTATAAATAGGCCGTGTGAGTCATTTGTAAAGGTTGTTGATTTTTGAATAAAATTCTCTTTTGATTGCTGTGTGCTTTCATCTAAATTGGTAGTTGAGTGTAATCTCCTATCTCCTCTTTCGGTTAATCGAGTGTGCTCGATTCAACGATTGTAGAAGCCGATTCGCAGAATCAAGTGCGCTTGATCAACGCATGAAGAATTGAAGATCTTTGAACCCGGTATCGTGCGCGATCAACGAGTTCGGGATAGCTAGAATTTGGTATCTTCGGATCAACGAATTTGGGCATTTCAGTATCTTCCAATCCACCGATTACTACTTTCACCGATTGAAGATTGTTTTGTCTAATCCGCTGCGTCAGAAAGGCTCCGACCTAAAGCCATACCGACCTAACTGTTAAAGAAAGCTCCAACTTAGCTACGGCTCCGACTCAAGGCTCTCACCGACTTAACCACTCAAGATCTCCGACTTAACCACAGGACCGACCTAAAGCACACCCACTTGAAGTAAGCTCCGACTTAAGAAAGCTCCGACTTAAAAGTCTACGAGATACATAAGTCTCCGAGTTAAGACCTACGACATATGCTAAGTCGTTGCCGACTTATGACTTAGCTCCTTCTGGACGTTCAAGAGTAACCAGTGCATGTCTATCTCGTGGCCGACTTAAGACCTATGACTTACTATAAGTCGGCTACAACTTAGAACTTAGAGGATTTTTCCTATTCAGATTCTGCCCTATAAATACCCCACAACCTCCAACAAGGGGGGGACTTTTGGCCATTGATTTCTTCAAGCGCCGTTACTCTGTCGAAGTCTCCACTCATTCAGCAATCAAAGATCTTCAAACATTCAAGATGCTACAACAAGCTTCAAGAGAAATTCCTTACATCCAACATGGATTCATCGAGTTTCATCGACGAAGATTGAGCTAGTAGTCAAGATTGTTTCTTGTGATCAAATTGTATTGTTTTGATAAGAGATTTGTATCGATTTGTAACCGGATTCAGCAATAAAGAGATTCAAAGTGGACGTAGGCTTAATCTCAAGCCGAACCACTATAAATTGCTGTCTTTTACTACTTTTCTGCTATTTTACTGCTTAAATTCTGTTCCCGTCACGCGGGTGGTGCTTTCACGATTCTATTACACACACCGGGTGTTAGCGTTCACTTTTTAACGTTAACATTTTGGTGCTTTCACTGAGAACCCAACTCAGGCTACTACTCACCATTGCTTCACAGAAGTTTGCTGAAAGAATTTCCTACAAAACCAGAAGTCTATCAGACATAATGGCTCCTGGAAGGAAACGAAAGTCTGTCAGAACTGAAGATGACCGTGACAATACTACCACTTCTCTCTCTCCAAATCAGGCAGCTCCAAGCGTCGGTGTGACGCGACAAGAGTTAGATGTTGTTGTATCCGGACTGTACCAGCAGATTGAAACTCAGAATAATCTGATGATGGAAAAGCTGAATGCTCTATTTGGGGCGAATCAAAGACCAGTAAGTAATGAGGAAAACTTTGCTAATGCTGCTCCCAATTCCGAGGGGAGAAATATTCCTCACGGGGGATCAGGTGCTGCTGAAGGGGCACCCCTCCAAGCAGAAGGATCCAGGCCATCACCAGTTCTTCGTGAGCATTTACCTGGACAAATCCCTGAAAAGATGGCCAAGGTCTATTCTGCGAAATCTCTAAACAATGAGGAGTATCTTTCTGGCATGATCAAGCAAATAATGAAAGAGAGCATGCAAAGAGATGAAGATGAGAGCGAATGGGGATTCGCACCAAGTAGAACTCCGTTTACCGAGAAGATTCTAAAGGCTGAATTTCCTAGAAAATTTGTTCCCCCCACCATTCCTGCTTATCGGGGAACAAGTGATCCAAATCAATTCTTATATAAATACGACTGGCACATGACCGGCGCAAGAGCAACTGATGAAATAAAGTGCCGATATTTCCCAGTATATTTGGAAGGAGTAGCACTTCTCTGGTTTACCAAGCTTCCTGTCCGATCTGTAGATCAGTTTTCCGATCTGACCCGAAAATTCAAAGAGCAATTCAGGCTATACGCTTCAAAGGCAAAAGACATAATGTCATTGTCCAGTCTTGAACAGAATCCGAGAGAGCCTATTAAGTCATTCCTGAACCGCTTCAATATAGCTCTGGCAGAAGTCGATAACGCAGAGCCACGAATGATCTTGACCTATTTGATGCGTGCTATCGACAAATCGAGCGAATTTGGAAAATGGCTGAAGATGAAGGAGCCAAATTCGCTTGAGAAATTCTACAAAAAGGCTGACGAATTTATACGCCTAGAGAATCTTTCCGCATCAGCTAAAGTTGTGACAACGGTGGCAGAAAATAATGCTACAGTTCAAAGCAAGAAAGAACCTGCAAATCAGAAAAGGGAAAGTAATGGTGGGAAGAGGCAAAAAGATCTCAAAAAGCCCCGCTTCCTTAAACCTTCAGACTTTACTCCTCTGACCGATACCCCGGAGAATATTTTCATCGCCACTAAGGATGCTGTTGAATTTCCAAAACCACCGGCCGTGAAAGTTGGGAAGAATGCTGTTCAAAGCGGAAGATTTTGCAAGTTTCACAACCAACCAGGGCATGATACCAATGAGTGCTGCCACTTGAAAAGCCTGATTGAAGAATTGTTAAGAGAGAATAAGTTGCAGCAGTACGTCAAGAGGAATAGAAAAGACCCGTCTTCATCTGACCAGGGGCAACTACCCCCAGCTCATTCATCTGGTTCAGGAGAGAGGCCTACTGAAAAGGAAAGACCTGTTATCAATGTGATCACAGGAGGACCTCATCCAGCTGGCAGGAGTTGGGGTGAGATGGAAAGGTATGCTAGAGCTTTGAAGTATGCTCCGACTGAAGAAAGTGTCTTGATCTTGGAAGATGTTGCACCTCTAAAGCAGAAGAAGAATTTTCACGATGATATTATGTTCAGAACCAGGGATTCTATTGATGTGGAAGCTCCTACTGAGGACCCTTTGGTTGTCTCTGTCGGTATTGGGCCGGTTATTGTCAGAAGAGTTCTGGTTGATAGTGGTGCTTCGTGCAACATACTCTTTAAAAAGACATTTGACCAAATGAAAATTCCAATGACTGATGTACAAGCCTCTTCACACAAAATTGCCGGATTTACAGGAGAGCTGAAACAGCCAATTGGAACGGTGGACTTGTTTGTTGAAATGGGCGAAGGGCAGAAGAAGTTGGTTCGGAAGCAAACTTTTTTAATTGTTGATGGATTCTCCGCCTATAACGCTTTCTTTGGTCGGCCTACTCTTGCCGCTTTCAGGGCCGTCCTCGCTCCATGGTGCTTAACAATGAAATTTCCTACTGATAATGGGATTGCTGTTATTAAAGGAGATCAGAACGCAGGACGAGAATGTTATCTTGTAGAACTCTGAGTGGCCAGGAAAAGAGAAATGGGGAAAGATGCGGCAGCTCCGCTCCGCATCAAGGAACCAACCCTGTAGCAACTACGGAGTGGCCCCTGTACTGGCGAACACAGCAATGCAAGAAAAGAAATGGATCCCAGGAAAGCCAGTATAGGGGAAAATAGAGTGGTACCCGTGGAGGTAACGGTACCAATATCTGTTGACTCGAAAGACCCGAACAAAGTACTCAATGTGGGTTCACAGCTAAGCATAACAGTTCGAAACACGCTGGTATCATTCTTAAAAGCCAATCTAGATGTGTTCGCTTGGTGTCACGCTGATATGTGTGGGATCTCCCCGGAAATTGCTGTACATACTCTGAACATTGATCCAAAATTCACGCCAATGAAACAGAAAAGAAGAACTCAAGGTCCAGAAAGATCGACAGCACTAAAGGAAGAAGTTGATCGGCTCATGGAGAACGGCTTTATCAGAAACTCCACTTATCCAAATTGGGTTTCAAATCCATTATTGGTCAAGAAGGAAAATGGAAAGTGGAGAGTATGCATAGACTTCTCAGATTTAAACAAAGCATGCCCCAAAGATTGCTTCCCGCTGCCCAGAATTGATCAATTGGTGGATGGAACAGCTGGGCATGAGTTGTTATCATTTATGGATGCTTACTCCGGATACAATCAGATTATGATGCATGAGCCGGATCAGGAAGACACAAGCTTTATTACAGATGTGGGTCTCTACTGCTACAAGGTTATGCCTTTCGGATTGAAAATGCTGGGGCAACCTACCAAAGGATCGTCAATGCAATGTTCAAGCCTCAGATTGGTAGAACCATGGAAGTTTATGTCGACGATATGTTGGTAAAATCAAAGAAAGCTGTAGATCACATGGGACACTTGGAGGAAATGTTCGCAATTCTTCGAAAGTACGGAATGAAGCTCAATCCATTGAAATGTTCATTCGAAGTAGAATCCGGGAAATTTTTGGGTTTCATTGTGAGCGCCAGGGGCATTGAAGCCAATCCTACTCAAATCACAGCTCTAAGGGAGGTCAAAGCCCCTAAAACAAAGAAAGAAATGCAAAGTCTCAGTGGAAAAGTCGCTGCTCTGAGTCGCTTCATTTCCAAAGCCACAGACAAATGCATTCCCTTCTTTGACGCTCTAAAGAAAGGAAAGAAAAATTTTGAATGGACTCCAGAATGCCAGAATGCTTTTGATAAACTAATTCATCATATGGAAACACCTTCGGTTCTCTCCAAGCCTACTGACGGTGAAGACCTTTTCATCTATTTAGCAATTTCATCTCACGCCCTCAGTGCAGCACTTGTACGGGAGGATATGAAAGTACAGCGTCCAGTCTATTACATCAGTAAACGGTTCACTGGGGCAGAGATGAATTATTCGAAGATAGAAAAGCTCGCCTATTGTTTGCTCATTGCTTCCAGGAAATTGAGACCATACTTTCAAGCTCATCCTATCAAGGTTCTTACTGATCAACCTCTAAAGCAAGTCATGTTTCGTCCTGAAACTTCTGGTTGTCTTTTGAAATGGAACATTGAACTCAGCCAGTATGACATCACATACCATCCCCGGAAAGCAATCAATGGACAAGCTTTAGCAGATTTCATCGCAGAATCTACTGAGAGAGGTAATAGTAAGGATGAAATAACTGATGACGTTCCAATCCAGTGGAAGTTGTATGTTGACGGATCAAGAAATGATTACTGTTCTGGGGCAGGGGTTGTGCTTGAAACCCCCGAAGGACGATCATTGTGTTATGCATTGAGACTGGAATTTCCTTCAACGAACAATGAAGCGGAATATGAGGCTCTTATTGCTGGCTTGAAAATTGCAAAGGAACTAAACATCAAAGTGTTACAAATCTTCAGCGATTCTCAACTTATTGTTTGCCAGATAAAGAAAGAGTTTCAGGCTAAAGGTGGAAATCTGCCCGCATACCTGTCAAAGGCATGTGAACTTCTCGAAGATTTCAATCATTACACGATAAGTCATATTCCTCGGGTAGAGAACATGAAAGCAGATTCTCTAGCAAAGTACTCAAGTTCCGGAGAAGCTCAATTACTGGGATTAGTTCCTGTAGAAGTTCTGTTAGCTCCAAGCATTGATGAAATTGATGTTGATTGGATTATGGCTACGTCTCAAGAGCATGAATCATGGATGACTCCAATCAAAGAATACCTACTCAGTGGTTCCCTGCCAGAAAGGTCTAAGGAACGTCGAAAACTATTGAGGAAAGCGTCAAGGTATATAATTCAAGATGGCCGATTATACAGACGAGGATTTTCAATGCCTCTGCTCCGATGTGTAACAAAGGAAGAAGCCAAGACAATTCTATCCGAGATACACGGAGGAGAATGCGGAGATCATTCAGCTGGTCAAACTTTAGCCAAGAACGTTCTCCGATATGGGTATTTCTGGCCTGACATTAAACGGGATGCTGCTATTTACTCTAGAAAGTGCGACAAATGTCAAAGATTTGCAAAAATCCCAAAAGCACCTTCCACCGAACTCACACAGATGGTCAGCCCATGGCCATTCGCCATTTGGGGGATAGATCTAATCGGACCATTACCAGTTGCGAAATCAGGAATCAAATATGCTATTGTGGCCGTTGATTATTTCACCAAATGGGCTGAAGCTGAACCTTTGGCCACCATTACTTCTAAAAAGATGATAAATTTTGTAACGAAAAATATCATTTGCAGATATGGTGTGCCATAGAAAATAATCACAGACAACGGTACTCAGTTTGAAAGTGAAAAGTTCCAGGATTTTTGCAAACGGTTCAGAATTCGGAAAAGCTTCTCAGCAGTGGCTCATCCGCAGGCAAACGGGCAAGTGGAAGCAGTAAATAAAATCATCAAGTCAACCATCAAAAAGCAACTCGAAAGAGCAAAAGCTGGTTGGGTTGATAAGCTTCCATTAGCACTATGGGCATACAGGACTACTCACAAAACTGCAACTGGGCACACTCCATTTTCACTGGCATACGGATCAGAAGCAATGATTCCAGTGGAAGTAGAAGTTCCTTCACATAGAAGAGTTCATTTCAACGAAGCTGAAAATGAAAAGCTACAACTTGAAGCACTTGATTTTCTTGATGAGAAAAGAGAAGAAGCTAGGCTCAGAGTTTCAGCTTATCAGCAAAGGATAGCCAGGCACTTCAACTCTAAAGTTCGCCAACGCAGCTTTGAGGTCGGGGATTTAGTTTTGAAAAGGATCATGACGGCAACTGGTGTGTTTGGACCAAACTGGGAAGGACCATATGCCATTGGCAGTAAACTTCTTGATGGAACTTTCAAACTCATAACTGCTGAAGGAGATCCAATTCCAAGAGCCTGGAATAGCAACCACTTACGTCCTTATTTTACTTGAAAGAAAAAGCTTTGCTCAAAATTGTAAAATAGTGATGAATGTATCAGTTGTATTGTAAAACATTGTAAATCAGTGTGAATGAATGAAAGCTACAAAGTGGATGTAGGCCCGATTTTTGGCCGAACCACTATAAATCTTGTGTTCTTTACTATTTCATAATGCCTGTTTTATTTCGATATGTAAATACTTTAAATGTATTGCTAAAATGTCGATTCAAAATTGCAGGACATTAAAACAAGGCTTGCTCGTCACAAAGCCAAGCGACCTCTATAAATCACCTGTTATGAAAATACCAAGCGACAAAAAATTCCAAATACAAATCCTATACAAGGAGAACTTCACATAAAAAGTTGGCGACTCCACTGTGACAAACCTTTGTTAATTGGTTGAGATTGTCGATATGAACAGACATCCAACTAGATAACTTGCGTTTGTCCCGTGAAGTCGTTCAACAGTGAAGTCCACTTCTTCGAACACAGCAATGTAAGGAAAGAAGATGCGCTTGGAAACGATAATAAAAGATCGCTAATGAGCAGATGATGAGAGAACATTGCCAAGCAAACAAAGAAGCAGCCAAAAGGAGGTATGCTTCTCAATAAAAGGGCCAGTAAGAACCACCGAAGGGACACCTTCCCAAGCAGAAGGAACAGGGCCCTTGCTAACTGATCGTGATGCATCCGATCAGGCAGCTTGCGTCCGTCCCGTGGATCCACTTGCCTCTGAGACGCAACCTTCCTGGCACACCAACCAACCAACGCTCCTTCTCAAAGGTCAACAAAGCCCTCTAACGAGGCACGCCAAAAAATGAAAGTTCTTTCCTCAATCAAAAAAGATTGGTGGAACCACCGGAGGGGCACCTTCCCAAGCTGAAGGAACAGGGCCCTTGTTAGTTAATTGCGATCGTTTGTGCAAACGAACATCTAATCAAGCAACTCGCGTCCGCCCCGTGGATCCACTCAACCATGAGAAAGTAACTTCCAGGCAATCAAAAAGCCCTCTTTGGAGGCACAAGACCTCTTCGGAGGCACATGGCCTCTTCGGAGGTAAAAGCCCTTTCCCAAGGCACCACAAGCCCTCTTCGGAGGCACATGACCTCTTCGGAGGCAAAAGCCCTTTCCCAAGGCACCGCAAGCCCTCTTCGGAGGAACAAGCCCTCTTCGGAGGCACAAGACCTCTTCGGAGGCACAACTCTTTAAGAGGAGCCCTCTCCGTAGGCATGTCCCAAAATAGAATACTCGAACGAAAAGCCTTCTCCGGAAGCATAGTTCAACTCTCAAAGGAAGGTTAACTTGTTCATCTCAAAAAGTTCCTCCTAAAAAAGTTGAAATGCTACAAAATTCTTTCAGAAAAGTTCATTTCACTACATAGGGAAATCTACTTTCTTTTTTGACAAATAAAAGTGATCATCCCCGATAGTTGAAATGTTCTTCAGAAAGAAAGAAAAAATAAAAATTTCTCCAAAAAATGAGATATACTCTATTAAAAGCAGAATGATTCCTCCCCTAAAAGTGGAATTGTTATTCTCTGAAGTGAGAATATCAGTCTTGTAAAGGCTAGAAATATTGCAATGCACTTGTGGTATGGGGGCAACACTATACAATTCAATTATATTAATAAAAGCAACATGCCACAAGTTCATTGCAATATCACGAAAAATAGATGTGGAATAAATGTATTCCCAAACACAGACAAAAAGTTTGTACAAGTAAAAGGAATCGTTTATTCTACACTAAAAAAGAAAAACAGATGCGTTCTCACATACACAAGAATTTGTACAAGTAAAATTACTGTTTTATTTAGTACTATGAAAATTCTTTACATGTGCAGATATCTCAAAAAAGCAAAAGCAGGGACCGGTACCCACACAATCTCCGGTCTATACATGTAAAAAGCAAAATAAGAAGTAGAAAGTTCAGCTTGTCACTCCTTCTTTCCGCCACCCTTGGAGCCTTTGCTTGGCCTAATAGTTAATTTCAGAATCCGATGTGGGCGGGACGGAGAAGGAGGAGTGGTTGGGTCTTCTTCTATTTTGTCTTCCCCAGTCGAAGCACCTCTCTTCTTCTTCCTTATGGCACGCTTCCCCTTCCTCTTCGAAGAAGATTCGCTCCCCGGAGTAGCAAGCAATGTTGAAAGCTTCGGGTCATCATTTAGAGACCGCTCCGGGATCTTCTCGATGTCTTCAAGATCCTCTGCCTTCTGCTCCTACGAAACAGCTGGATCGTCCAGGCCTTGAAGAGCTTCGATTTTTTCTGCCTGCGATCCCGGTTGGGAAGCAGAAGGAGGAGTAATCTGTAAAGATGGAGGGACGGCAACTGAAGGAGTGGAAACTTGTGCAGTGTTTGGTGCCTCCGCTGTAGAAGAAAAGAAGTTAAAATCAACATCTCCCGAAAATAGAGAGGGTATCGGTTCACCAAAGTTTAAGTAACAAGTAAGAAGGTCATCAAACTCGGTTAAATCAAATAACTGGTTCATTGGGCCCGGGACGACGCCAAAATTACCTGGAGGAGTTGGCTTCGCAAGGTCAATCTCGAATTTCTCGGCTTTAGTATTGTCCGGTGCCTCATCCTAAGTTGGAGTGGTCGCAGTTTCTTGGGCAATTTTAGCTAGGAGTGAAGAATGGGAGCCGGAATCCATAATGTTTACATCGGCCGAAGTGGAAGTATGAACAGGGGCAGTTAAAGGAGCTTCCTCTTTTGAAAGCTCTTCTCCCAGTGATTCAGTCCGTGCTTTAGCAAGCTGCTCCTTCCCTTTAACAAGAGCGGCGCGAGCCTCATCATCAAGACAGCGAGCCTCGAGTCCTGCTTCATCATAGCCGGCACCTTTAAACATATCAATTGCGGCTTCCCACACTTCAGCCAGAGTGATTTCATAATCAGGACCTAGAAAAGCAAGGCTCCCACGACCCAGAACGCTGTGTAAATAAAAGTCGAATAAGGTAGAGCTGATGTTTGCTTTCGTTGCCTCATGTGATTGCTCAGCCGCTTCTTTTTCGGCAACGGCAGCAACCCGACCAGTAATAGCCTCATCACGCTCTGTCTCAGCTTTAGCAAGTGGAGACTTTAGTAACTCAATCTCCACATTCTGGGAGGTGACTTTTTCCCGCAGTTCGGCATTTTCTGTGCGATATTTCTCAGTAATGTGATGCTCAGCTGCAAGCTTCATTTCAACATCCCTTTGTGCAGCATGTGCGTCCCGCACTTGCTTCTGAAAGACTTCTTCTTTTTGAGTGTGCGATGCAGAAGATGAGGCGAGATCTTCCTTAAGTCGCTTGACTTCAGATTCAAGCTTTGCGTTGTCGTCTGCAATGCTCGTCATCTCCGCATCATGCTGCCTACGCCATTTGTCCCATTCTGATTTATCGTTCTCCATGGTCATCATCGCCTCAAGATTCATGTGGTTGACCCTTTGAAGTTCGTCGACAAGTTTCAGCCATTGCGACATCCTCTCAATATTAAGCCTGACCGCGTCAAGACTTTTAAGCATGTCTTGCTTATCAATCGGAACCAAATCCAAGTCAAAGCGCACTCCTTTTAGGCACCAATTCGGAAATCGGCTCTGAAGCGTTGGAGGGCCGTCTTTAACTTGATATTGTGTCCTGTTAATGATTGTTTGAATATCAGATTTCTTTAGAGGAGGAGAGCCGGCCGGAGTATCAGAAGAAATGGGAGCGTCAGTTTTCTCAGAAATTACAGATGTGTCACTTGGCTTGGACCGTTTGCTTGATTCGTCAGTAATATGAGTCTTCCCCTTGTCATCATAAGACTTTCGCTTATGAGAATCATAAATTCTGTAAGAAGAATCATATCGATCAGCGTCTCTTCTTCTCTGCCGCTGCTCATAATCCCATTTTTCTTGAGCCTTCCTTTGAGCCCTTTCCTCATCTGTCTCTCTCTGGTCACCAAGATATCTCCTAAAGTCATAAGATCCACGACCTCCATGGCGCTGAAATGAGTCATAGTATGAGCCGGTACGTCCCATCGGAGAATCTGAAAACGGAAAAGAAGTAAAGTTTGGAAATTTCCAAAAAGAAAGAGTAAATGCTTATAAGTGCAGAAAAATACTAAGTGTGTGCGGCGTGCGAACTACGTGCGTCAAACTACAAACCACGTTTTAGTGCGGGAACGGAGACGACAGGTGTAGAAGGCGTCGAAGTTTGTTTCAAAGAGGAGGTCGCTTCAACGACAGGAGAGTTCGCTTTTGGAAGATTATCCTTGAAAAGCTCTTGAGAAGTTATCATTATGTCACTCAAGTCATCAAAGGTGTCATCATTATGATGCTCAGCAGAATTCTCCTTTTCAACTTCCACATCGGCTGATTTTTCAGAAATTCGACGATTTTCTTCCTCTTCAATAATTGGAGCAAGCGCCGGTTTGCTGGACGTTCCCACAACGCCAATAGAAGTAGAACACTTTACTAATGTAGTGTCTACAGTTGGCTCCTTTGAAGCCATATCTTCCGTTGAAGCTGGGGCATCTGATGTCTACGCTGGAAGATTAGAAACTTCACGAGGCTGGGTAAAGTGAGAAGAGTGTAAAAGACCGAATTGATGTAAAAATTCGTCTGTCAATAGAAACTGGATACTCCTTTCCTCAACCGGCACCGCCATAAGCCTCTCAAAAGTCGCTTTGTGACCGGGATTTCTAGAAGGAGGAGGAAGTGCTGAAAAGAAAAGGGCAAAGTTAACACTCGATAACTCGAACTTCGACAAGTTCGAAAAAGCATAAGAAACAGAGACAAATGATCTTACTCCCTACTCTCCAAATGGCGTAAAATCCTGGAGGACAGCGGACATAGAAAAACTGACTTAGGAAATTGTGAACACTGTCGGGGAGACCAACGATCAACTTACGATTTCTAACACTTCTCACAACTGTAATGGAAGGATGGTCTTTGTGCTTTGTAAATGTGCACAGGAAGCGAATTTCTCCAAAATTGGGAAAACGGTCCAGCGTTCTCCTAAAAAGCACACACAGTCCCAACAGGATGGCGTAGCCATTAGGGTGTAATTGAAAAGGGGAGATAGATAGTCGGAGAAGAAGTTCTCGAAGGCAGTCATTAAATGGGGGGATAGCTCCACTCAAGCACATTTGGCGGTTAACTGCGACAAAGCCATGGGGCGGTCTATCAGCAGTATCATCTATTCCAGGGAGCAAAGCGTCAGCTTCGGCAATCCCAAATTGGGTGCATAATTGACAAAAGGCTTTATGACTCAAAGTAGTAGGAGTCCTTTCTGGAGGATCGTTTAATAGAGTAGCGATTGGAAAAACTCCTCCAGCTGGTTCCAAATCTTCGTGTTGAGATGTCATTCTACACAAGGAACTGGATGATCAAATATTAAGGTGCACGTTTCCTAAAAAAGTGTAAAGTGTTGTGCAGAACCAATAAAAATAACAAGTAAACACAATTGGAATTAAACTAGTCGACAACTGGTCGATTATGAAATTTCAGAACTTGATAACATTTAAAGTACAGTGTTAATGCAAACAAGTTAGTTTCATTTGACTATTACGATTTTGCTTTAATATTTCACTTGAATTGGTTATCGTATAACATTTTGTTCATGCAGTTCTAAATTGATTTTTTTCTTTATCGACTAATCTGTCATTTGATATGGACAGTCAATGGCAGTATATTCGTCCCTGTGTTCTGCAAATGTTGTGATTAAACAGGTTGTTGATTTCTAAGATAAATATGGTACGTGGGAAGGTTCAAGCAGTTAAAATTAGATAGTCTGTTCCAGCATTTCAAGTCAAGAAATTCATGTCAAAAGTATGTTCCAAGTTAAAGAATGCAAGTTCAAAAATTTCACTAAGTCATATCTCGTCTACGGCCTAAGGAACGAGCTACGAGTTAAGTCGATATCAGTTCTTTAAGTCGTGCTGTGATGAAGGATTTCAGGAGAGCGCAAAAATCCATGTCCTAGGTCGTAGACCGACTTACGACTTACAACCTACTTTAAGTCGTACACAATTCACCAGGTCATCAAAAGTTAAGTCGTGATTTTTAAGGCCTTAAGTCGTCCGTCTTTTCAGCACACCAATTCAACACACTCTTAACCCGTTAACCCATTAACCTCTTCTTCAACCAAAATTCTCGTCCTCTCAACGCATTCAATCAAAAGAATCGCCATAAAATCGGTGTGATGTTGTTTCATCACGAACCACGAGTCAGACAAGCTGAATCGCTGCAATCTGTCGCCTCGTTCATACAGATTGTCCAGGTCCAAGACAAATCATCTCGAATCCATCGATAATCAATTGAAACGAAGATTGCAATGGAGCATGACATAAGAAGAATAAGTCAGAGATGGAATTCGCAATTCAGTGATAGTCGAAGATTGAATGGGGAAGCCGATTTCACTTACGCAATACAACGATGAGAATAACTGGTAATCGAGTAGTTGATTTCGTCTTCAAGGATTTCGAATGCTTGTTAATGGCGGAATGAAGTAACGAGAGCAGGTGAAGGAAAAGGAGTGACGACTTAAACTATTTATATACTGGGGCAGTAGAAGACGAATCGGTACGTACGACTTACGACCTACGACTCATCTTAAGTCGTTCACAGAGCAAGCTAGGGGAATCGAAGCACACGACCTATGACTTAGGCGTGTACTTCGAGGGGCAAATGTTAATCCTCTTCGATTCGTGACATAACGAGTTAAAAGCGTGACCGACTTAAGAGGAAGACCACTTAACAGCAGCCGATTTAAGGGAGAATACGACTTATAAAGTGTGCCGACTTAACAAGTGTGCCGACTTAACAAGTGTGCCGACTTAACAAGTGTGCCGGTTTAACAGGTTACCGACTTAAGGGAGGCTCCGAGTTAAGAAAGGCTCCGAGTTAAGGAAGGCTCCGAGTTAAGGGGGGCTCCGACTTAACAGTTCGCGAGTTAAGGAAAGGCTCCGACCTAAAGCCATGCCGACCTAACTGTTAAAGAAAGCTCCGACTTAGCTATGGCTCCAACTCAAGGCTCTCACCGACTTAACCACTCAAGACCTCCGACTTAACCACAGGACCGACCTAAAGCACACCCACTTGAAGTAAGCTCCGACTTAAGAAAGCTCCGACTTAAAAGTCTACGAGATACATAAGTCTTCGAGTTAAGACCTACGACATATGCTAAGTCGTTGCCGACTTATGACTTAGCTCATTCTGGACGTTCAAGAGTAACCAGTGCATGTCTATCTCGTGGCCGACTTAAGACCTACGACTTACTATAAGTCGGCTACGACTTAGAACTTAGAGGATTTTTCCTATTCAGATTCTGCCCTATAAATACACCACAACCTCCAACAAGGGGGGACTTTTGGCCATTCATTTCTTCAAGCGCCGTTACTCTGTCGAAGTCTCCACTCATTCAGCAATCAAAGATCTTCAAACATTCAAGACGCTACAACAAGCTTCAAGAGAAATTCCTTACATCCAACACGGATTCATCGAGTTTCATCGACGAAGATTGAGCTAGTAGTCAAGATTGTTTCTTGTGATCAAATTGTATTGTTTTGATAAGAGATTTGTATCGATTTGTAACCGGATTCAGCAATAAAGAGATTCAAAGTGGACGTAGGCTTAATCTCAAGCCGAACCACTATAAATTGCTGTCTTTTACTGCTTTTCTGCTATTTTCCTGCTTAAATTCTGTTCCCGTCACGCGGGTGGTGATTTCACGATTCTATTACACACACCGGGTGTTAGCGTTCACTTTTTAACGTTAACACTTCAAAATGAAATAAAACCTGAGCCAGGCTATCAAAAATTCCGAGTTCTCCTCGTCTCACTGGCGAACCTTTCCTTCTTCGAGTCAACTCACGAAACAACTCGAGCCCAACCCGAGAAAACATCATCTTCCTAAACTCAGACTTCACCTAACACTGACGTGCACACGTGCACGTGCACAGTGCTTCCAGCCTCCTCCGACCATCTTTCTGGCCATCAACAAATCAAACATCACGACACAAACTCCTCGTCCTCTCCGATCAACCCAAATCTATAGCAAAAGAAAAATGAGGCAATCGATCAAAAACTGTAACCCAAAACTCGATTGAAACCACCCATCGTCGTTGCCTCCTTCCTCGGAATCATCTGTCCACCCGCCTGAGACTATGCCATACTTCGACGAACGACATCCCTACCTTGCGATCCACTCTGATCCCCAATGGCCATCGTCATTTCCTTGCGAACCACATTGTTCCAAATCGAACATCTAACCGTAGTTCAACTTTGGCCGGCCACCACGGCCATCATTAAAATCTACCACCATTTTTCCCGTGCTCCCCATCACTCAGACCACCTTCAGCCCAAATATCAACCAACTCGATCATGCCGATCATCAGTTATTACCAAAAATCCCCAAAATGAACAACTCAAAAATTCCCATTGTTTAAC
Organism: Allium fistulosum; assembly: GCA_030737815.1. Taxonomy (NCBI): domain Eukaryota; kingdom Viridiplantae; phylum Streptophyta; class Magnoliopsida; order Asparagales; family Amaryllidaceae; genus Allium; species Allium fistulosum. The sequence continues at coordinate 35,378,351 of JASFAW010000010.1, read as the reverse complement.
AATCTAAAAGTTATGAAAAGTATATTAAAATTCGTGATTTGCAATTACGAATTCATTTATTTAATTCAAACCAAAATTTAAGATTGTTGATTTTAACATATATATATTTCTCCCACTGTTATTTCATTTTTAAAAATTATTTACTGAACTAAAAATCCTGATTTTATTTTTAAAATCAACAACAGACTTCAACAAACAACTTTCATTTAAACATCAAAGTCTAATAATGATTCTATTGGGAGATTTGAATTTTTGAAGGCAAAGGCATAAACTAAAACAATAGAGAACAGGGTATATAAATACAGACATACTTACACACATATACATACATAACAATTCAATTATAAAACTGAAAGATTTTATGCAACATCAATATCAATTAACAGATCAACACATTCATTAAAACCATTCATAACTTAAACTGTTTTTAAAAAAAATTGTTTACTCACCTTTATAAGCAGAGAACAGTGAGATTGTTCAAGGCTTGCTTTCATTTTCAACTCTTTTTGCTTGCTGTTGAAATCTGAAATCTTTGTATTTGAATTCTTGTGGTTTTGAGTTGAATTTGTTGCAGGTTGAAGCTTACTTTGTACATTGCAGAAAATATGAGGTTGCAGATTTGCTTTTCAGGTTTTGAAATTGTAGATCTGCTTTTGCTTAAAAGTGTTGAACTGTAGATGACTTGTAGTTGAACTTCATTTGGAAAGCAGGTTGAAGTTGCAGATTTGATTTACTTTTTGGTTTTCAAATTTCAAGTTAAAGAACAAATTTCTGGTTTTAGTTAAGAAAAATAAACAAAGAAAAAGTGTTATGTTTTATTAAGATTAAAGAAATTAAATTTTTAATTGAAGACACTTGTTAATAAATCTTAAACTTGTCACTAATATAGATTAATTGACTTACACATGTTGTTAAGATGGCTAATATGGTTACACATGTTACTTAAGTATTTTTAATAAATTTTCATTTAAATGTAAAGATAAACTTACATACTTTAATTCTCTTAATAAATAAAATTTACATATGTATAAATAAATTACTTTTAAAAGAAATTATTCTAAAACTAATTATAATTCAAATATATCTTATACATGTATTTTTATAACCTTTGAAAAATATTAATTTTAAAACAAAGCTTTAAATCACAATTCATACATATATAAATTATCAATAGATTAAATTAAATTCAAATCAAAACTTCAATATATACAAATATACATATACATTTTAAATAGAAAATATTTTTAACATTAACTTGAGAATTATTATATTAAATTTAAATACAACTTCAAATCATAACATATACATACATATATATTACAATTTGAAAATACATCTTTTATTTAAACAAAAGATCTTCTATTCACAATATATATCAATTATACATATTATAAATAGAATAAAATTTCATTAGCTTTGAAAGATAATTCTTATCAATTTTAAATTGTTAGAATGATATTGATCAATATTGCCAGATTAAATATTTATTAGCCTTTAAAAGATTAAATTACCAATTTAAATTAAAATTATAAAGGAAGATTATCAATCCAATTAAATTATTAATAAAGATTACTAAATTTATATTCCCCAAAATCCCGTGTCATCACATTCCTCCCCTCTTAAAATAATTTCGTCCCCGAAATTAAAAAGCAAAGATAATTTAATAATCCAGCAAAGATTTTAATTTCCAAACAACAAAGCATACCTATCATCCAGTTACTAACAACCAAAACAACCAATCAAACAATCAAACCTAACAACTATCCTAATACAAATCAGGATAGATCTTACTAACACTATCTAGAGTTTCCCAAGTATAAATCACCGGGAGACTCGCTCTACAGAAGCTATCAATACCACTATGATCCGGAGCTCCTCTCTTCTCTAGATCCACTAATCTGAACAAAAATCAGATACACTCAAGTCTAGCTCAACTACTAAATCTATCTGAACTGCAGATCCTATAATCAACGATGAATCATACACGTACTCTCTCAGAGATACGTGAAATACAATGAATTCCATATATCCAAACTGGCTATTCAATCCTGTAAATCAAAGAACTACTCTTCTCGAGAACACAGGAAAATCCAAAATACTTCAGAGCTAATTTTCCAACCTTACCAAATCTTATAGCTCTATAATCGGAGAAAAACTTAAACAATTTCCAATTCCGAATTCCAAACTCTGTCTCATATCTGCATAACTCATCAGACGATCCTGGGCTACCTCAACTCTTCCTGATCAGCTTAACCCTTGCCGATGCTTCTTGAAACAAATCTGAACCAAGCACAAGATGATCTCTAGATCCTATCAACAATATGATCTTTCCAAAATCAGCTGACTACCTCAGTAGCTTCTACTTCCACATGAGAAGCCTCAATCTCAAACAAAAGATTGCCCAAGATAAATTCCTAAACTAATCCTAAGTCACTTTTGCGATCCTACCTAGTTCGGATTCCAAAGAACTATTCTCTCTTTACCAATTAAAACAGCCTTAAGCTTTTCCAAACAAGGTTAACCCTTTAAGAAAGCCTTCACCATCTACTCGGACTGCTGATAGAAGAACCACAAAGATTCCAGAACCATCGGAGAAACGGGCCACACTGCTGCTTCCAGACTATATCTCTAGAACACTGCTAAGCCAGAAAAATCATCTCAAGAAACTCAGGACTTCAAACCAAACGCCAACAACTTAATCTTCTTAATCTTGCTCCAAAAAGAACATCTCCTTCGGGAACATCCATAGATAACGCGTCTCATCACACAGCTGCTCCTTTCTGAAGTTGCCAAGATACCATCACTCACTTCTGCTTATACAACAGATCCAAACTCTTAGAAAATCCACTCACCCGAGCTCAACCAAGCTTACACTCCAATAATGGACTCCGAATCTTGTAAAAGATTTCCTTCAGAGATCCGAGAAATCCTTACACCATACTGCCAAACTTACTCGAGACGGTATTGGGTCTACAGTCTCGACAGATACACTTCCAACCTCAACACTCAGACTCCAACCATTGGTAGTTGCGTTACACACACCACTACCCTTTCTACCTTTATAACTTATGTTGGAAAACCCCAACAGATAGCCCAACAAATAGGTAGAATATAAATATATATATATATATAGTTATATAAAAATTACAAATACGCTCTCTCAAGATAGACACCACTCCAGAGCCTAGGTATTCACTCAAACAAGAGCTTAGGTATTCGCTCAACCTATGCTCTTATACCAACTGTCACGGGCCGAGCCAATGGCGACTGGTAGGCTTTACAACAATCCCAGACCCACCGTGGCAAACAGTGATACCTCGAATTTGCTTTTACGGCCAGCCTCTTGACTCGCAACCAACCCTCACAAGGCCATTACCTCTCAGGGACATGTAGGGGTAAGAGTCTCCCGTTCGCCACCAAACCGCGAAGCGAGAACCCCCTATCATGCTGTAATATAGCAAATCCGATCCCGCTTCTACCCCTTATCACGCGATCAACTCCGATCCACCATGGCCATCGCGAGAGCCTCCTGAACATCATCGTTCTAAACTGTCTCTGGAACGCTAGTTCGCCATCCCTCGACCACCACAGCCATCTAAAAATCCATCGAGCATTTTTCTCATTACCACCAGATCACCCACTGCCTCCACCCATGGTCACGGCCGCCAACCTTTCCTCGTTCGTCGTCAATCGACGAAAAATAGAATTCTGATCATCTTAGGATTGCACATCATCCATACATTTAAAAATCCTAAAACTTATGTCAAAAATCATCATTTCACTATACTAATCTGTTTATGGAATAAAATTCCAGAATTAAAAATATTAGTTTTTGATTTATTTTTGATTTCTTCTGTTATTTCATATTCTGGAGTTAATTATTAGATAAAAATATTTGAAACTATTTTAGAATTTGTATAACATTGTTATGAACAAATTTCATCTATTAATCATAGCTTGAAATTATTTATATGGGGAGATAAAAATTTTAAGAGCAAATCTAGAGCCTGTGAAACAATAGAGTCCTATATATATATATATACAGATAATCCATAACACAATATATACATACATCTATATTCATATCACACATGCAACTTCATTCACTACCTTTCTACGAAGAATCATTTCATTCAACAGATATGAAACTTTTAATTATTTTAAAGAAACAAAACTTATATATATCATAACAGAGAGTTGGTCATATCTTCACAGGCATTCATCACTTAAACACATACATGAATTTATTTAAATCCAAGCATTTCAGGATAACAACCATGATTTACATTCATATATTAGAGTGAAATCAAGATGTGAAAACTGTTTTTAAAATTTATGTTTACTCACCAAAAATTTAAAGAAGCAGAGAACAGTATTTTTAAATCTGGAATTTCCAAACTGATGTTGATTTAATTTGAGTTTGAATCTTACTTGTTGTTGATCTTCATTATGTTTTGCATGATCTCAGGTTGATAACTGAAGTTTGTTGATTTCAGATTGAAGATTGGAAAGCAGTTTGATTTTATTTCTTTTTAGTTATAGAAGGAAGAAAAGAAGAGAATTGAGAAAGTTTGAGCTAAAAAAAACTTTGAACTGGAAACAAATAACCAGGTTTCTCCTTTAAAACATTATATTTGTAATACAAAAGAATTAGGCCACTTGTAATTATGCTTATCACCTAGCTTACACTTGTTATCATACATTGTTATCTTTTTTACAAATGTTAAAACAAGTATAATTATGTCTAAACCCTTACTATAAAAAGTATTTATGTTATATTAATTATGTAAATATAGATTTATAAAAATTCATGTTTTTTTTATTTGTAAACTATTTTAGTTTAAGTATCTATATTTTATTATTTATGAAATGTGAATTTTATTAACTTATGTTATATTTATTTATTTTTACAAACCCCCTAAATTCAAGAGATATTTAAAAAGAAAGTTTATTTTAAACCTTAATATATAAATTTATAAAACATTTTTAGTTTAATACATTTTTAAAAGAAAACAAGATAAAATAAATCTTTTATTAAATCTTATTTAAACTATCATACTTTAAAAATAAATAATTATCTTATATTTTGAAAATATAAAAATTTACCTTAAATTAGCTTTTGAAAAATATTAAATTTAAAACAAAGCTTCAAATCACAATATATACATACATATATATTACATCTTTTATTTAAAACAAAAGATTTCATATTCACAATATATATACTAATATATACATTATAAATAGAATATATTTTTATTAGCATTGAAAGACAGACCTTACCAATATTAAATTTTAGAAAAGATCTAATATTACCAAATTAAATTAAAATTATAAAGGAAGATTATCAATCCAATTAAATTATTAATAAAGATTATTAAATTTATATTTCCCAAAATCCCGGGTCATCACAAATACCGTACAAGGTTCGTATTGGAAGATGGATTTCCAATAAATGGTCAGGCTAAGGATCTTCCTATGCCACGAAGGAACGCCTCTGGCTGGACGTTCCGAGAGACAACCTGCTCTCTGCCAAACAAGGCCAGCTACCCCCCTTCCCGGGGAATATACAAAACCTCAGATATGCCACCCCTGGTCCTTTGGGACTGTGATGCCATACCTCTATGCTCACAATAACAAAGAGTATTAAAAGAAATAATGTCTGTTATTACGAAGAATAAGGCTGGATAGGAGCGGCCATCCGTAGTTGGCCTTACACTAGTATTGGTTACCTCGATAGGAGTGGTATATACTTTTCAATTTTCATCTCTTATTTATTTACTCCCATCGACATACCCAATTACAAGTATAAAATGAACTACGACGGTTCATAATAGTTTAGGACAATATATATAATAATAACACAGATACAAAAGTCTCATATATATATAACTGATGTTAGTTACAATACAGTTGACACAATACATATGATACAACTACAACTGTCGACTCTGGAAGTTATATATACACGTACATTATCAACTAGTATACATGAATACATATCCACCTATACTATGACACGACTACTCCAAAAGATGTGAAAAGTCTTCATAGCTCAAACAGCAACTCAAAGCAGGAAATCTACAATCTGAAATAACTTTGGTCTGACCCGAGTATTAAATTCAAAAGAAAATATTACACGGGTCAGTCTAATTCAAACTCAGTTATTAATGCACAGAAGCAATAATAATCAATATCAAATAGACGACAGTCACAGAAATCTCGTATATCCAACTTCTCGATAAGAAAATCGGATAACGGCAACATACAACACTAAATAGTGTTAAACAACAATCAGCAAACCCAAATCAGAATACAACTTAAAAATATTGAATTTAACCAACGAAACAATTCAACAATCGAAACATCAATTTAAAAACTGTCAAATCTGATAGGTCTGCAGTACACGCACGCGTGTATTGCCTCGCCACTATCGCATGAGATACACAATAACTCAGTGAAAGACACAATTGAACACTAGGACATACTTGACAATAAAAGAAGTACAACTGAAATGCACGTAGCACATGTACCAGACACAAGTGCTCGTACACATAAATACTCAAAGTCAAGACTATAGGAGCCAGAACCAGAGAACAAAGCTGCAGTAGTATGCAAGTGAAACACGACCCAATGGTGAACATGTATGTTACTGTAAAACCAGTGAACACCCCCCAAAAAGGCTACTGCTTCAAACTACATATATATATATATATATATATATAAGAGCTCGAAGCAATGACAGTGACCAAAGTCATAAAAGAATCAAGTCCAGAAGCAATGCAACATAAATAGTGAAGATAAAAAGGCAAGCAAAACTAGGCTATGTAACAGGAAGCTACAAGCCAACAAATAATAGGTACAACTATATACATATGCATAACCAGAATTACATGATGACTGTATCATAGCAATAACAATCATTCAAGATTCAAGTTGTTCAAGTACATCAAGATAGCAGTAACACTATCAAGAAATCAACGAGCAATATGTTGCAATGACCAAGGAAACCATCAAACAGTCCAGACAATAAATCATAAACACACAAAAACATCTCGGAGTCAATATCCAAGCAACCCCATAGTACAATAACAGCAGGCTTGAAATCACAAAGTCAAGCATATGCTCAACTAAATATAAAAGTGTAAACCAACCCGAAATAAACAAAAGTCCAGATACAACATCATATATACAGATGTGCTCGAGACAACCAAGCTATATGCAAGCAAGGACTGAAACAAATAAAATAGGGAACCACACTACATAAATGCACAAGCACCAGTAGATTTTGGCTCAAAAGAAACTACCACATCAAGACTGAACGAATGAATCCAGAATACAACATGACTCGAATTCCAGTGTACAACCAACTAAAGGCATCATGACCAAAAGACCAGAACATCAAAACACTGTCGAAATCATTCCAGCAAAAATGACAATGAACCAAGTGCAACTGGAAACCAAAAATGCAAACAACAAAAATATGCCTCGACCAAAAATCAGTGCTAAGGCCAAACTTATACAACTAAACAATAAAACACTTCCATGATCAGAGAACCATGAAACAGGGTGACAACAGTCACATATATACACACACACTAATACATGTATATATATATATATATATGAAACAATGCCACAATATGCTATAGAGAAAAATCGAAGCAGTAGGTTCAAAACAGGACAGTACCATATCAAAATAGTTCAAGTGTCGAGGCCAACCAAAAATGAGTTCAAACACCATCAAGAACCCAAAGTCACAGTGAAAAAAGCAAGGTCACAACGAAATCAACATCGTCAGAAATGGTCAAAGTCAAAAGCAAGGACAAACTCGAGAATTCAAGGGTTACAAACCCTATCTACCTCCCAACATACATCATCGGCAAGTTAATCAAAAACCGAAGACAGCGAGAAACAGTAAATCAATTCCAGACGAACAAAGACAACTATTTGAGACAAAGCAACGAGAAAGCAAAGGAAAAATCGAAACTACTGAAGCATCATACGAGTATGAAATAGATGTGAGTAAACTCACCTTCAATTCGACGAGCAAGCGCAATTCCTTACTCGACCGAGCAGAACGAAGGCAATCGCAAGCCAGAGCTACAAAGATTGACAAAGCCGAAGCTCCAAATCGAAGTAGGGTAAAAACCCTGATTCCAGAGTCGCCACAAAAGTCGACGAAGCCAAAGCTTCAATTGGCCAGTGGAACAAACAAGGGCAAAGCCCTAATTCAATTGAGCAAGTAGTAAAGAGGATCGAACCAGAGAATCGCCGAAGCCATCTCCATTTTTATTTCTCAAGGGATCGGGCCAGAATAATCAAAGAAAGGGGGTCGGGCTGGAACGAATAAAAGGAAGGGGGATGGCCACTGTTAAAAGGGCCAGCAATAAAAAAATAAAGGAAATATATTTATTTAAAGCCCAAATCAATTTCTCAACCATTTTTATAAAATAATTTCAAATTGATTTTAAATTTCAATAGCAATTATAATCATCTAATTTCGATAATCACAAAGTGCAAAATACTGGGTTGTTACAGGGACCTTTAAACGAGGCACCTCTAAACCAACAACCACACAGAAATAAATATAGTGTGTCCACATGAGTAAGTATCTGGGCTCCATACCATAATACCACCCTTTTCCAAAAGGAATGGCCATACCCTAGGGAAGCAACCCCTGAAACCTTGCTGCATCTTTCCTGTTTCGACCATTTCCGGGTTGTGAGGCTCTGACAAAGTCTCATCCACAAAGCTACGCTTTTTCACAAAGCCACGCTTTGATCACAAATGATCAAATAAATGATCATCACACAACAACAATCAGCATGCCACATTACCAAATTGGGAGTATATCACTGATAACCTTCAACTACATAACCTCTGAGCTCGTATGTCTCAGAGAAGGGTGTTAAGCTAAGAGAATAAATTCTCCCCACCAACAGAAATGTATTTGAAAGAAATTGGCTTTATATCTCAAAGTGTAATGTCAGACATGTAACCATACAAGTCTGTTCCGGGTTCGAACAGAACCGAAGGAACTTCCGAAGAAGCCCATGCAAATCCGGATAATTTTCTAATCACGTCCGGACTTCCCATCACAAAAAGAGTGATATAAATCTCTATACCGGAGCAAATCAGTGCAGAGACATTCGACAGGCTGTCCTTTCATTTTCGAAAATATCTGGTCTTCACCACCGGTCTTCAATACGATCCATATCGTCGTATCACTAATTCGGAATGGGTTATATGACACAAAGTTCTGTTCCCGGCTAACCCGAATAGTGAGCACAATATTTAAAAACATATGGATATTGGGATGTCAATTAAGTCACAACTTATTACCCAAAACCTTTCATTCGAAATTTCGAATGGTTAAAACAAATTACCATTTCCAATCTTTAAACAAAAAGATTCATTTCAAAAACCTTCAATGGTTTAAACAATTTCCACACTTTTAATCTTTAAAAAAAGGATTCATTCACAGATTTTCCAAATTAATTTCCATTTAAATTGGATTAACTCATTAAATCTTTAAAACAAAGATTTAACTTATAGCTTTCAAAACAATTCCATTTCAAATGGTTTAAATAAATCACCATTTTAAATCTGTTAAAAATAAACAGATTCAATTCATAGCTTTCAAAAAGAATTCATTCATAACTTGGAAAAAACCATTTTTCAATTCAAACATGAAATTCCTTTAACTTAAATTGGAATTTCATTTCTTATATGAAAGCTTTTATCCTTTTAAAACAAATAGTTTTCATTTTGGAAATCTGATTCATTTATACGAGTTAAGGTTCTTGGGTTAAATTCAAATTCTCAAAATCATACTTTTAAAATGGTTTATACAAACACATTTTTAACCATAATTTCAAATCATGGAATTCAATTCCAAATTTGAATTCAAATTTAAATTAAATTATTTAAATTTCAAAACTTAATCAAGTTATTCAAAATAAATTTTATCTTAAAAACTCCTTTTCAAAAGCTTTAACATTTAACCCAAATCTATTTCCAAAATCAATTGAAAATAAAATTTTAATTTCAAAAATATTAAATTTAAATTATCTGTGACTTAACCGATTTCCTCGTGAAATCCATATTTGTGTGTGTAAAAAGTGTGGTCCAGGGGTTTTACACAGTAGTGCAACATCATTCAATCATCACAGATTAAAATACAGAAATATAGTTAATAAGCGGTATAACTATAACGCTTATCTTTTATTCACAGATCACAGATAATATAAATCACAGATAATAATTTACATTCAACCCAGAAAAATAGCTACAGTACAGATCACATACAAATCAGGATATATCACAAAGCATCACATATCAGGGATATCAAACAATTCAATCATCCAATAGAATCCAAACATCCATAAGTAAGATCAGTTAATTGTCTGATTAATTCAAATCAGATTAATTACTTATGTATTACAAATCTGGGTTAATTAACATTAATAAATTACAAATCATTTTGATTTATTATTCTTTAATCACTTGTTAATTTAACCATAAATAATATATTTATTAACCCTTAATTACTTAATTAACCATTTAATTAATTAATTAACCCTTAATTAATTCATTAATAAATAAATCAACCCTTAATTTATTATAATTTAATTAATTATTCTTAATTAATTACAATAAGTGATTATCCTTTCATTAATCACTAACTTATTATTAAAAATCTTTAATTAACCATCTTTGTAATTAATTATCATTAACACAAAATTTAAGTCAATTAATGATCCAAAAGCATTTCTTTCGGTTTACTCTTTAACTTTATTATTGATTTAAAAATAATTTTAAGAATTAATTTATAAATTGTGATCATATAATTAAATAAAGTTTAATTACTTCTTTATTATCTTTAAGATTGAATTAAGACAATTATTTAAAATCTATCAACTTTAAATATATTTTAAAACTTGTTCAACATTTACAAACTAATTATTTTCATGACTCTAAAACTTTGTTTTAAACTTAGAAACATTTAAAAACACAAGTTCTTTGATCCAAAACTTAAAACACTTTTTCTTTTTCAGTTTTGAAAAATGTTTACTAAAATCATGACCCTAGACAATATTCAAAATCCCCGAACTACAACCCAGTTTCCCGAGACCTTCCTCGTGTAAAATCTCAAAAACCCCGAGCCAATTCTTTTTGAAACTTGTTACGTTTAAAAATTTTAAACTTGATATAATCACTCTCGAACGACTCGACAACGAACCCGAGCAGAAACCACAAGGTCACAAGCTCCACTTCGAGTAGCCATAAACAACACCTACTAACACACAAAATCGCCACTGTGCACGTGTGCACCTACCCCGATCAACCACGACACTCCGACCATCGTTGTCGATCTCCACGCTCCACTGATGACCCTCGCAACTAAACTCAATCACCAGTTCCACTCGATTCGATCGAGAAATGAAATCGACCTCAAAACTCACACAGCATGTAACATACCTTATCGGAATTCGACCACCACCGATGATCCCTGCCACTAGAAACTCCACCACCTTCACCGTAGCTCCGCCACGTCTCCTGGCACCTCCAGCACTCCTCGCGTTCAATTCTGATTGCGTCTCGTTGCCGCGAAACCTAATTAAACTCCAACGACAAATTCAGGGTGTTAAACCCTAATATCACTTTGCCGCGCCACCATGACAAACGATATCACCTACGACTATTTTTCCTATTATCCACGATCACTCTTCCACCTCCAGGAAGAACCACAGCCACTCCGATCAGCTGTATTGCCAAAGGCAACCCAAAATCCCCAAATTGATCAAACCAGTAATGTATATTCAATATTTAACTAAAAAATGAGTTTTTAGTTTTAAAAATCCTCTTTTCAAATGCAGTTTCAAGTTATATAATTGAATCAATGTTTTATACCATTCGAAATTATCAAAGATTTGAGTTTGTTCTGTAAAACCAAGTTCTTATCCAACCTGTATGTTTATAAATTTACTTGAAACTATTTTTAAACAATAATTGATACTTAAACAAGCTTATTTTCTTTTGAAATCAAAACCTAACAAAGGTTGATTCAAGAGGAAATGAATTTTGAGTAAAATTCAGGCTTGTAAACTAAGAACAGAGATATATCCACTAACATATATACACAGGCTTAAACCAAAACCATATCAGCAAATAACTTTTAATATGAGCACATACAATTCAATGATTCAAACTGAACTCAAGTTTAAGATGAGTTTACTCACAGTTAAAGGAAACAAAGAAGGTTTGCTCACCTTGTATGAAAAGCAGAGGATACAGGGAAGCTTTTGTTTATAGGCTTGAAATGTTATTTTGAAAAATTTGACAATGCTTCAGGCTTTTAAATTTACCTTTAGCTCAGTTGAATCTGATCATCCACATGCTTGACTAAGATGCATTTGCATGTCTCAGATCAGTACCAGGTTGAAGAACTTACTTTGATCATGATGATCTGTTCTTGTTTAAATTTGCTGCTGATTTGTTTTGATGTTGAGTTTTGTTTTACTTCAGTTTTACTATCTCAGTTTTGATGGAACGAAAATGAAATTAAATGTTGATGTATAAAAAAGGAAGTTTACAGGGTTTTGAAATATATTGTTTCAGCTGAGAAAAACTTGACAATATTTTGTACAAAAATGTGAATTCTTAGCATGTTTGCATTAATGAGGTTGTACAAATCATACTTTCCCTCCTTCATTTCAGCTGCACAAAGGTATGTGAAGACATGGTTGACTTCTTCCTTTATAAACTTTTTGTTTTTCATGTGTCTTTGTTCTTTTGTTTATCTTTTTGTCTCATTTGTTTTTTTTTCTTATTTCTTATTCAAGCATACTTACTTCTTCTTTTTTTCTTGTACATGGATGCATATACTTGCTGCCTTGTATTTTGAAATACAAGTAACTTCTATTTAAATTTTATTTTACTTCTATTATTATTTTTTTGTTTCATTTATTCCATTTGTTCTATTTTTTTCTCAGCTTCAACACTTTGTTTTTCTTTTACAAGTGTACAGACATACTTATAGCTGAATATACTTGAATGTACTCTCTTTGCTTTGGCCTTATTACCTTGAAATACAAATGAATTTCCCAAAATAAATATGTTTGTGAAATATTAGTTAATATGTTTGCTTACTATTTTATTGTCTTGTATTTTCTCTATACACATATTTGTTTCTATTAATTTGTAAGTATATTTGATCTTTGCACTATTTATAAATCCCAATTCAAATTTAATTCAAATACATTTCTCAATTATAATTTATAATTTAACTAAAATTTATATTAATTACCAATTAATTTTGCAAATTTATTCAAATATTAAATTAATTATCATTTTAAACTCAATTAAAATCCGGGATCGTTACAGACTTCCCCCCTTAAAAAAAATTTCATCCTCGAAATTTGCAGGCATGAAAATAACACAGAGATAGATAGATTCGATCTCCTATAATTCCTCAATCACACATTATGGATTCCAAATTCAAGTCGGAATATTTCAGAATACATACCAATTTTTCCCTCTTCGGACTTTGGTATTCACAAGAAATTACAATAGAATTTCAAAATTGAGTTTCAAACGAAATCGTTTTATCGATTCAATTCCAATTTATCCTCATATTCTATTAATCAATTTAACTCAATTTAAAATTTCCAATTTATTTAAAATTTCAATTCCAAATTCATTAAAGTTTAAAAACGAAAAGCTGATAAGAAAACGATGAAGATACTAAGTAAGGATTTTCTACAACGATTCGTAGAGCCATCATCGCACCGAAATTTCTTCTGGAGCTGCCACGAAGAAATGAAAAGAATTTGGAAACGCATCAAAGAATATTGATGGAGAAAATTATTTCCACTGTCGCAGGGTATTGACCATTTATAGTCGTACTCCCCTGTCCCCTATCTCGTCCTCTTCTTGCACTCATACTCACTATCAGTGGATAGCTAGAGAATTTACTAAGGCATATGGACAGATATCTTAGAGATTACTCATTCTTGGGTATACTTCAGCCTATCTCTAATGAGCTACTTAATGTGTTATACTCGTGAGCTAAAGTTTTACCTTAGCTCTGATACCAAATGTAACGTCTGCGAATTTTTCGCGCTCGAAAATCGACATCCATACTTTACATCGTACTAGAATGCCATAGATTCGACCGTTCAAATTCGAGTCGCCGGAGCTTATAACACAGTTAAGTAAATAACACAGCGGAAGAAAAAGAATAATACATTGATATACAATATCTGATACAATATCTGATACAACAGAGTGATACAATGAATATCAATATACAGAAGAGATATGATGAATGAAATAGCAGCGGAAAGAAAATAGATAACACCAGCAGCGGATAATCTCCATCTTCAAAACACCAATCCAGAAATAGATCGAACTCCCAATGATGCACAAAGATAAGCAAGTGCAGTCCATATACAAAGACTGAACTAGCTCCAGAAAATCTACTAATTCTGACTATCTGAAAAACCCAACTCTAGACTGCCCGTGTAGAAAATTTTGAGCACCCAGAGTTTAGGAAAGAAACAATAAACTCCGGATCAGTCATGGGACTGGTGTGAGCAACAAAAACAGTTTATCTTTAAAAACGAACAACAAGAAAAATTTTAAAGTCAATTCGCAATGCTTTTGGAAAATGAAACTACCATAAGGCCTCCCGCACACGCACACAATGCAAACGCAGAATCGGAGGAGATTTCTCCTTATGATAGTCAAAGATGCTTACTACGTAAACAAATCATTTTGATATTATTATTAGTGCATAGTGTAGAAAACATTTCGAAAGTAGAATATAAATCTAAGCCAGCATAGACATTTCGCACTTATGCCTACTATAGCTACCATCTAAACAGTGGTGACCACCATAAGTAAATGGCAGGTTCTACAACTAATACCGTACAAGGTTCGTATTAGAAGATGGATTTCTAACAAATGGTCAGGCTAAGGAACTTCCTATGCCACGAAGGAACGCCTCTGGTTGGACGCTCCGAGAGACCACCTGCTCTCTGCCAAACAAGGTCGGCTACCCCCCTTCCCGGGGAATATACAAAACCTCAAATATGCCACCCCCGGTCCTTTGGGACCTTTAAACGAGGCACCTCTAAACCAACAACCACACAGAAATAAATATAGTGTGTCCACAAGAGTAAGTATCTGGGCTCCATACCAAGATACCACCCTTTTCCAGAAGGAATGTCCATACCCTAGGGAAGCTACCCCTGAAACCTTGCTGCATCTTTCCTGTTTCGACCATTTCCGGGTTGTGAGGCTCTGACGAAGTCTCGTCCACAAAGCTACGCTTTTTCACAAAGCCACGCTTTGATCAAAAATGATCAAATAAATAATCATCACACAGCAACACTCAACATGCCACATTACCAAATTGGGAGTATATCGCTGATAACCATAAACTACATAACCTTTGAGCTCGTACATCTCAGAGAAGGGTGTTAAGCTAAGAGAATAAATTCTCCGCCACCAACAGAAATGTATTTGAAAGAAATCGGCTTTATATCTCAAAGTGTAATGTCAGACATGTAACCGTACAAGTTTGTTCCGGGTTCGAACGGAACCGAAGGCACTTCCGAAGAAGCCCTTGCAAATCCGGATAATTTTCTAATCACGTTCGGACTTCCCATCACAAAAAGAGTGATATAAATCTCTATACCGGAGCAACTCGGTGCAGAGACATTCGACAGGTTATCCTTTCATTTTCGAAAATATCTGGTCTTCACCACTAGTCTTCAATACGATCCATATCGTCGTATCACTAATTCGGAATGGGTTATATGAAACAAAGGTCTGTTCCCGGCTAACCCAAATAGTGAGCACAATATTTAAAAACATATGGATATTGGGATTTCAATTAAGTCACAACTTATTACCCAGAACCTTTCATTCGAATGGTTAAAACAAATTACCATTTCCAATCTTTAAACAAAAAGATTCATTTCAAAAACCTTCAATGGTTTAAACAATTTCCACACTTTTAATCTTTTAAAAAAAAGATTCATTCACAGATTTTCAAAATTAATTTCCATTTAAATTGGATTAAATCATTAAATCTTTAAAACAAAGATTTAACTTATAGCTTTCAAAACAATTCCATTTCAAATGGTTTAAATAAATCACCATTTTAAATCTGTTAAGAATAAACAGATTCAATTCATAGCTTTCAAAAAGAATTCATTCATAACTTGGAAAACCATTTTTCAATTCAAACTTAAAATTCCTTTAACTTAAATTGGAATTTCATTTCTTATATGAAAGCTTTTATCCTTTTGAAACAAACAGTTTTCATTTTGGAAATCTGATTCATTTATATGAGTTTAGGTTCTTGGGTTAAATTCAAATTCTCAAAATCATACTTTTAAAATGGTTTATACAAACACATTTTTAACATTTTTAACCATAATTTCTAATCATGGAATTCAATTCCAAATTTGAATTCAAATTTAAATTAAATTATTTAAATTTCAAAACTTAATCAAGTTATTCAAAATAAATTTTATCTTAAAAACTCCTTTTCAAAAGCTTTAACATTTAACCCAAATCTATTTCCAAAATCAATTGAAAATAAAATTTTAATTTCAAAAATAATAAATTTAAATTATCTGCGACTTAACCGATTTCCTCGTGAAATCCATATTTGTGTGTGTAAAAAGTGTGGTCCAGGGGTTTTACATAGTAGTGCAACATCATTCAATCATCACAGATTAAAATACAGAAATATAGTTGATAAGCGGTATAACTATAACGCTTATCTTTTATTCACAGATCACTGATAATATAAATCACAGATAATAATTTACATTCATCCCAAATAAATAGCTACAGTACAGATCACATACAAATCAGGATATATCACAAAGCATCACATATCAGGGATATCAAACAATTCAATCATCCAATAGAATCCAAACATCCATAAGTAAGATCAGTTAATTGTCTGATTAATTCAAATCAGATTAATTACTTATGTATTACAAATCTGGGTTAATTAACATTAATAAATTACAAATCATTTTGATTTATTATTCTTTAATCACTTGTTAATTTAACCATAAATAATATATTTATTAACCCTTAATTACTTAATTAACCATTTAATTAATTAATTAACCCTTAATTAATTCATTTATAAATAAATCAACCCTTAATTTATTATAATTTAATTAATTATTCTTAATTAATTACAATAAGTGATTATCCTTTCATTAATCACTAACTTATTATTAAAAATCTTTAATTAACCATCTTTGTAATTAATTATCATTAACACAAAATTTAAGTCAATTAATGATCCAAAAGCATTTCTTTCGGTTTACTCTTTAACTTTATTATTGATTTAAAAATAATTTTAAGAATTAATTTATAAATAGTGATCATATAATTAAATAAAGTTTAATTACTTCTTTATTATCTTTAAGATTGAATTAAGACAATTATTTAAAATCTATCAACTTTAAATATATTTTAAAACTTGTTCAACATTTACAAACTAATTATTTTCATGACTCTAAAACTATGTTTTAAACTTAGAAACATTTAAAAACACAAGTTTTTTGATCCAAAACTTAAAACACTTTTTCTTTTTCAGTTTTGAAAACTGTTTACTAAAATCATGACCCTAGACAATATTCAAAATCCCTGAGCTACAACCCAGTTTCCCCGAGACCTTCCTCGTGTAAAATCTCAAAACCCTCGAGCCATTTCTTTTTGAAACTTGTTACGTTTAAAAATTTTAAACTTGATATAATCCCTCTCGAACGACTCGACAACGAACCCGAGCAGAAACCACAAGGTCACGAGCTCCACTTCGAGTTGCCATAAACAACACCTACTAACACACAAAATCGCCGCCGTGCACGTGTGCACCTACCCCGATCAACCACGACACTCCGACCATCATTGTCAATCTCCACGCTCCACTGATGACCCTCGCAACTAAACTCAATCACCAGTTCCACTCAATTCGATCGAGAAATGAAATCGACCTCAAAACTCACACATCATGTAACATACCTTATCGGAATTCGACCACCACCGATGATCCCTGCCACTAGAAACTCCTCCACCTTCACCGTAGCTCCGCCACGTCTCCTGGCACCTCCAGCACTCCTCGCGTTCAATTCCGATTGCGTCTCGTTGCCACGAAACCTAATTAAACTCCAACGACAAATTCATGGTGTTAAACCCTAATATCACTTTGCCGCGCCACCATGACAAACGATATCACCTACGACTATTTTTCCTATTATCCACGATCACTCTTCCACCTCCAGGAAGAACCACAGCCACTCCGATCAACTGTATTGCCAGAGGCAACCCAAAATCCCCAAATTGATCAAACCAGTAATGTATATTCAATATTTAACTAAAAAATGAGTTTTTAGTTTTAAAAATCCTCTTTTCAAATGCATTTTCAAGTTATATAATTGAATCAATGTTTTATACCATTCGAAATTATCAAAGATTTGAGTTTTTTCTGTAAAACCAAGTTCTTATCCAACCTGTATGTTCATAAATTTACTTGAAACTATTTTTAAACAATAATTGATACTTAAACAAGCTTATTTGCTTTTGAAATCAAAACCTAACAAAGGTTGATTCAAGAGTAAATGAATTTTGAGTAAAATTTAGGCTTGTAAACTAAGAACAAAGATATATCCACTAACATATATACACAGGCTTAACCCAAAACCATATCAGCAAATGACTATTAATATGAGCACATACAATTCTATGATTCAAACTGAACTCAAGTTTAAGATGAGTTTACTCACAGTTAAAGGAAACAAAGAAGGTTTGCTCACCTTGTATGAAAAGCAGAGGATACAGGGAAGCTTTTGTTTATAGGCTTGGAATGTTTTTTTGAAAAATTTGACATTGCTTCAGGCTTTAAATTTACCTTTAGCTCAGTTGAATCTGATCATCCGCATGCTTGACTAAGATGCATTTGCATGTCTCAGATCAGTACCAGGTTGAAGAACTTACTTTGATCATGATGATTTGTTCTTGTTTAAATTTGCTGCTGATTTGTTTTGATGTTGAGTTTTGTTTTACTTCAGTTTTACTTTCTCAGTTTTGATGGAACGAAAATGAAATGAAATGTCGATGTATAAAAAAGGAAGTTTACAGGGTTTTGAAATATATTGTTTCAGCTGAGAGAAACTTGACAATATTTTGTACAAAAATGTGAACTCTTAGCATGTTTGCATTAATGAGGTTGTACAAATCATACTTTCCCTCCTTCATTTCAGCTGCACAAAGGTATGTGAAGACATGGTTGACTTCTTCCTTTATAAACTTTTTGTTTTTCATGTGTCTTTGTTCTTTTGTTTATCTTTTTGTTTCATTTGTTTTTTTTTTCTTATTTCTTATTCAAGCATACTTACTTCTTCTTTTTTTCTTGTACATGGATGCATATACTTGCTGCCTTGTATTTTGAAATACAAGTAACTTCTATTTAAATTTTATTTTACTTCTATTATTATTTTTTTATTTCATTTATTCCATTTCTTCTATTTTTTTCTCAACTTCAACACTTTGTTTTTCTTTTACAAGTGTACATAACATACTTATAGTTGAATATACTTGAATGTACTCTCTTTGCTTTGGCCTTATTACCTTGAAATACAAATGAATTTCCCAAAATAAATATGTTTGTGAAATATTAGTTAATATGTTTGCTTACTATTTTATTGTCTTGTATTTTCTCTATACACATATTTGTTTCTATTAATTTGTAAGTATATTTGATCTTTGCACTTTTTATAAATCCCAATTCAAATTAAATTCAAATACATTTCTCAATTATAATTTATAATTTAACTAAAATTTATATTAATTACCAATTAATTTTGCAAATTTTATTCAAATATTAAATTAATTATCATTTTAAACTCAATTAAAATCCGGGATCGTTACAGACTTCCCCCTTAAAAAAATTCATCCTCGAAATTTGCAGGCACGAAAATAACATAGAGATAGATAGATTCGATCTCCTATAATTCCTCAAACACACGTTATGGATTCCAAATTCAAGTCGGAATATCTCAGAATACATACCAATTTGTCCCTCTTCGGACTTTGGTATTCACAAGAAATTACAATAGAATTTCAAAATTGAGTTTCAAACGAAATCGTTTTATCGATTCAATTCCAATTTATCCTCATATTCTATTAATCAATTTAACTCAATTTAAAATTTCCAATTTATTTAAAATTTCAATTCCAAATTCATTAAAGTTTAAAAATGAAAAGATGATAAGAAAACGATGAAGATACTAAGTAAGGATTTTCTACAACGATTCGTAGAGCCATCATCGCATCGAAATTTCTTCTGGAGCTGCCACGAAGAAATGAAAAGAATTTGGAAATGCATCAAAGAATATTGATGGAGAAAATTATTTCCACTGTCGTAGGGTATTGACCATTTGTAGTCGTACTCCCCTGTCCCCTATCTCGTCCTCTTCTTGCACTCATACTCACTATCAGTGGATAGCAAGAGAATTTACTGAGGCATACGGACAGATATCTTAGAGATTACTCATTCTAGGGTATACTTCAGCCTATCTCTAATGAGCTACTTAATGTGTTATACTCGTGAGCTAAAGTTTTACCTTAGCTCTGATACCAAATGTAACGTCTGCGAATTTTTCGCGCTCGAAAATCGACATCCATACTTTACATCGTACTAGAATGCCATAGATTCGACCGTTCAAATTCGAGTCGCCGGAGCTTATAACATAGTTAAGTAAATAACACAGCGGAAGAAAAAGAATAATACATTGATATACAATATCTGATACAATATCTGATACAACAGAGTGATACAATGAATATCAATATACAGAAGAGATATGATGAATGAAATAGCAGCGGAAAGAAAATAGATAACACCAGCAGTGGATAATCTCCATCTTCAAAACACCAATCCAGAAATAGATCGAACTCCCAATAATGAAGCACAAAGATAAGCAAGTGCAGTCCATATACAAAGACTGAACTAGCTCCAGAAAATCTACTAATTCTGACTATTTGAAAAACCCAACTCTAGACTGCCTGTGTAGAAAATTTTGAGCATCCAGAGTTTAGGAAAGAAACAATAAACTCCGGATCAGTCATGGGACTGGTGTGAGCAACAAAAGCAGCTTATCGTTACAAACGAACAACAAGAAAATTTTTAAAGTCAATTCGCAATGCTTTTGGAAAATGAAACTACCATAAGGCCTCCCACACACACACACAATGCAAACGCAGAATCGGAGGAGATTTCTCCTTATGATAGTCAAAGATGCTTACTACGTAAACAAATCATTTTGATATTATTATTAGTGCATAGTGTAGAAAAAATTTCGAAAGTAGAATATAAATCTAAGCCAGCATAGACATTTCGCACTTATGCCTACTATAGCTACCATCTAAACAGTAGTGACCACCATAAGTAAATGGCAGGTTCTACAACTAATACCGTACAAGGTTCATATTGGAAGATGGATTTCCAACAAATGGTCAGGCTAAGGAACTTCCTATGCCACGAAGGAACACCTCTGGATGGACGCTCCGAGAGACAACCTGCTCTCTGCCAAACAAGGCCGGCTACCCCTCTTCCCGGGGAATATACAAAACCTCAGATATGCCACCCCCGGTCCTTTAGGACCTTTAAACGAGGTGCCTCTAAACCAACAACCACACAGAAATAAATATAGTGTGTCCATAAGAGTAAGTATCTGGGCTCCATACCATGATTCCACCCTTTTCCAGAAGGAATGTCCATACCCTAGGGAAGCTACCCCTGAAACCTTGCTGCATCTTTCCTGTTTCGACCATTTCCGGGTTGTGAGGCTCTGACGAAGTCTCGTCCACAAAGCCACACTTTAATCACAAATGATCAAATAAATAATCATCACACAGCAACACTCAACATGCCATATTACCAAATTGGGAGTATATCGCTGATAACCTTCAACTACATAACCTTTGAGCTCGTACGTCTCAGAGAAGGGTGTTAAGCTAAGAGAATAAATTCTCCGCCACCAACAGAAATGTATTTGAAAGAAATCGGCTTTATATCTCAAAGTGTAATGTCAGAAATGTAACCGTACAAGTCTGTTCCGGGTTCGAACAGAACCGAAGGCACTTCTGAAGAAGACCTTGCAAATCCGGATAATTTTCTAATCACGTTCGGACTTCCCATCACAAAAAGAGTGATATAAATCTCTATTCCGGAGCAACTCGATGCAGAGACATTCGACAGGTTGTCCTTTCATTTTCGAAAATATCCGGTCTTCACCACCGGTCTTCAATACGATCCATATCGTCGTATCACTAATTCGGAATGGGTTATATGAAACAAAGGTCTGTTCTCGGCTAACCCGAATAGTGAGCACAATATTTAAAAACATATGGATATTGGGATTTCAATTAAGTCACAACTTATTACCCAGAACCTTTCATTCGAATGGTTAAAACAAATTACCATTTCCAATCTTTAAACAAAAAGATTCATTTCAAAAACCTTCAATGGTTTAAGCAATTTCCACACTTTTAATCTTTTAAAAAAAAGATTCATTCACAGATTTTCAAAATTAATTTCCATTTAAATTGGATTAACTCATTAAATCTTTAAAACAAAGATTTAACTTATAGCTTTCAAAACAATTCCATTTCAAATGGTTTAAATAAATCACCATTTTAAATCTGTTAAAAATAAACAGATTCAATTAATAGCTTTCAAAAAGAATTCATTCATAACTTGGAAAACCATTTTTCAATTCAAACTTGAAATTCCTTTAACTTAAATTGGAATTTCATTTCTTATATGAAAGATTTTATCCTTTTAAAACAAACAGTTTTCATTTTGGAAATCTGATTCATTTATATGAGTTAAGGTTCTTGGGTTAAATTCAAATTTTCAAAATCATACTTTTAAAATAGTTTATACAAACACATTTTTAACCATAATTTCTAATCATGGAATTCAATTCCAAATTTGAATTCAAATTTAAATTAAATTATTTAAATTTCAGAACTTAATCAAGTTATTCAAAATAAATTTTATCTTAAAAACTCCTTTTCAAAATAAATTTTAATTTCAAAAATAATAAATTTAAATTATCTGCGACTTAACCGATTTCCTCGTGAAATCCATATTTGTGTGTGTAAAAAGTGTGGTCCAGGGGTTTTACATAGTAGTGCAACATCATTCAATCATCACAGATTAAAATACAGAAATATAGTTGATAAGCGGTATAACTATAACGCTTATCTTTTATTCACAGATCACAGATAATATAAATCACAGATAATAATTTACATTAATCCCAGATAAATAGCTACAGTACAGATCACATACAAATCAGGATATATCACAAAGCATCACATATCATGGATATCAAACAATTCAATCATCTAATAGAATCCAAACATCCATAAGTAAGATCAGTTAATTGTCTGATTAATTCAAATCAGATTAATTACTTATGTATTACAAATCTGGGTTAATTAACATTAATAAATTACAAATCATTTTGATTTATTATTCTTTAATCACTTGTTAATTTAACCATAAATAATATATTTATTAACCCTTAATTACTTAATTAACCATTTAATTAATTAATTAACCCTTAATTAATTCATTAATAAATAAATCAACCCTTAATTTATTATAATTTAATTAATTATTCTTAATTAATTACAATAAGTGATTATCCTTTCATTAATCACTAACTTATTATTAAAAATCTTTAATTAACCATCTTTGTAATTAATTATCATTAACACAAAATTTAAGTCAATTAATGATCCAAAAGCATTTCTTTCGGTTTACTCTTTAACTTTATTATTGATTTAAAAATAATTTTAAGAATTAATTTATAAATAGTGATCATATAATTAAATAAAGTTTAATTACTTCTTTATTATCTTTAAGACTGAATTAAGACAATTATTTAAAATCTATCAACTTTAAATATATTTTAAAACTTGTTCAGCATTTACAAACAAATTATTTTCATGACTCTAAAACTTTGTTTTAAACATAGAAACATTTAAAAACACAAGTTCTTTGATTCAAAACTTAAAACACTTTTTTTTCAGTTTTGAAAACTGTTTACTAAAAACATGACCCTAGACAATATTCAAAATCCCCGAGCTACAACCCAGTTTCCCCGAGACCTTCCTCGTGTAAAATCTCAAAACCCCCGAGCCATTTCTTTTTGAAACCTGTTACGTTTAAAAATTTTAAACCTGATATAATCACTCTCGATCGACTCGACAATGAACCCGAGCCAAAACCACAAGTTCACGAGCTCCACTTCGAGTTGCCACAAACAACACCCACTGACACACAAAATCGCAGCCGTGCACGTGTGCACCTACCCCGATCAACCATGACACTCCGACCATCGTTGTCGATCTCCACGCTCCACCGATGACCCTCGCAACTAAACTCAATCACCAGTTCCACTCTATTCGATCGAGAAATGAAATCGACCTCAAAACTCACACAGCCTGTAACATACCTTATCAGAATTCGACCACCACCGATGATCCCTGCCACTAGAAACTCCACCACCTTCACCGTAGCTCCGCCATGTCTCCTGGCACCTCCAGCACTCCTCGCGTTCAATTCCGATTGCGTCTCATAGCCACGAAACCTAATTAAACTCCAACGACAAACTCAGGGTGTTAAACCCTAATATCACTTTGCCACGCCACCATGACAAATGATATCACCTCCGACTATTTTTCCTATTATCCACGATCACTCTTTTACCTCCAGGAAGAACAATAGCCACTCCGATCAACTGTATTGCCAGAGGCAACCCAAAATCCCCAAATTGATCAAACCAGTAATGTATATTCAATACTTAACTAAAAAAATGAGATTTTAGTTTTAAAAATCCTCTTTTCGAATGCAGTATCAAGTTATATAATTGAATCAATGTTTTATACCATTCGAAATTATCAAAGATTTGAGTTTGTTCTGTAAAACCAAGTTCTTTTCCAACCTGTATGTTTATAAATTTACTTGAAACTGTTTTTAAACAATAATTGATACTTAAACAAGCTTATTTGCTTTTGA
The DNA here is from genome assembly GCA_030737815.1 of Allium fistulosum. Lineage (NCBI taxonomy): Eukaryota > Viridiplantae > Streptophyta > Magnoliopsida > Asparagales > Amaryllidaceae > Allium > Allium fistulosum. Next base: position 35,353,219 of record JASFAW010000010.1, on the reverse strand, counting down.
AATCAAAACCTAACAAAGGTTGATTCAAGAGGAAATGAATTTTGAGTAAAATTTATGCTTGTAAACTAAGAACAGAGATATATCCACTAACATATATACACAGGCTTAACCCAAAACCATATCAGCATATAACTTTTAATATGAGCACATACAATTCAATGATTCAAACTGAACTCAAGTATAAGATGAGTTTACTCACAGTTAAAGGAAACAAAGAAGGTTTGCTCACCTTGTATGAAGAGCAGAGGATACATGGAAGCTTTTGTTCCCAGGCTTGAAAAGTTTTTTTGAAAAATTTGACATTGCTTCAGGCATTTCAATTTATCTTTAGCTCAGTTGAATCTGATCATCCACATGCTTGACTAAGATGCATTTGCATGTCTCAGATCAGTATCAGGTTGAAGAACTTACTTTGATCATGATGATCTGTTCTTGTTTAAATTTGCCGCTGATTTTTTTTTATGTTGAGTTTTGTTTTACTTCAGTTTTACTTTCTCAGTTTTGATGGAACGAAAATGAAATGAAATGTTGATGTATAAAAAAGGAAGTTTACTGGGTTTTGAAATATATTGTTTCAGCTAAGAGAAACTTGACAATATTTTGTACAAAAATGTGAATTCTTAGCATGTTTGCATTATGAGGTTGTACAAATCATACTTTCCCTCCTTCATTTCAGCTGCACAAAGGTATGTGAAGACATGGTTGACATCTTCCTTTATAAACTTTTTGTTTTTCATGTGTCTTTGTTCTTTTGTTTATCTTTTTGTCTCATTTGTTTTTTTTCTTATTTCTTATTCAAGCATACTTACATCTTCTTTTTCTTATACATGGATACATATACTTGCTGCCTTGTATTTTGAACTACAAGTAACTTCTATTTAAATTTTATTTTACTTCTATTATTATTTTTTTGTTTCATTTATTCCATTTGTTCTATTTTTTTCTCATCTTCAACACTTTGTTTTTCTTTTACAACTGTACATAACATACTTATAGTTGAATATACTTGAATGTACTCTCTTTGCATTGGCCTTATTACCTTGTAATACAAATGAATTTCCCAAAATAAATATGTTTGTGAAATATTAGTTAATATGTTTGCTTACTATTTTATTGTCATGTATTTTCTCTATACACATATTTTTTTCTATTAATTTGTAAGTATATTTGATCTTTGCACTATTTATAAATCCCAATTCAAATTCAATTCAAATACATTTCTCAATTATAATTTATAATTTAACTAAAATTTATATTAATTATCAATTAATTTCGCAAATTTTATTCAAATATTAAATTAATTATCATTTTAAACTCAATTAAAATCCGAGATCGTTACATTACTAATGAAGTCTCTACAATAAGTTCCTTAGGTGCAGGTTCCTCTATGGAGACTGGGCATCTGATGCTTCTGTTTGAGAACTGGGAGCGTCACGAGACTGAATAGATCGAGAGGAATGCAAGAGTCCGAATTGATGCAGAAATTCGTACCTTCTTAGAAATTTAATACTTCTCTCGTTGGCAGATATGGCATTCAATCTTTAAAAAGTTGATTTGTGGGAAGAATCTTTAGAGAGAGGAGGAAGTGCTGCAAAAGTAAAGAAAGAAGATACCACTTGACAACTTGAATTCTGAAAGAGCTCAGAAATGAAGTAAACGTAGATAGGTAGTCTTACTTCCTACTCTCCAGATGCCGTAAAATCCTAGGGGCCAACAGACATAGAAGAATTGGTTTAAAAACCCGTGAGCACTCTCGGGAAGATCCGTAATTAGCTTGCGGTTCCTTGTGCTTCAAACAATAGTAATGGAGGGGTGATCTTTGTTCCTCCCAAATGTACACAGATAACAGATCTCCTCAAAGCTTGGGAGGCGGTCAAGCGTCCTCCTGAATAGTACGCACAACCCCATCAAAATGGCATAGCCATTGGGGTGCAACTGGAACGGAGAAATGGTTAATCGAAGGAGAAGTGTTATGAGGAAATAATTGAAGGGGGGAATAGCTCCATTCAGACATATGTGACGATTAACTGTAATGAAGCCATGTGGCGGCCTGTCGGCAGTATCATTTACTCCAGGAAGCAGAGCATCCGCTTCAGCAATACCAAATTGCATACATAGTTGGTTGAAGGTCCGTTGGTTCAGATTGGTTGGAACCCTTTCCGGAGGATTATCCAAAGGAGCAGCAATCGGAAAAACTTCATCGGTCCGATCTATTGTTTCTTCTTGTACTTGTTGAGAAGTCATTCTACACAAGGAACTGGATATTCAAATATGAAGGTGCACGTTTCCTAAAAAGTGTGTGAAGTGTTGTGCAAAGCTACTGAAAATAACAAGTAAATAAAGTAAAACTTGAAATAATACTGGTTGGCGTGCGTCAATTCAGGAAGATTCAAGACTTGTTATTATATCAAAATTAAGTGTAGTATCAATGCAGATAATATTCAGCAATAAGCAGTTATAACTGTATGAATTTTGCGTTGATGCTCCATTTAAGTTAGTTGATTCACAGCATTTCACTTTTAATTAGATTCATATTATTTTCTCGTTTACTTAGTCCATCACTCGATGTGGGCAGTCGGTGATGAGTATATTCGTCCTAGTTCTCTGCAAATGTTGTATTTAACAGGTTGTTAGCTTAAAAGTCAATATAATATGTAAAAGAGTGCAACAAGTTCTGGCAGTTCAAATTGGAAGTTCAATCAAGTTCTGGTTAAATCTGCAAGTGTTCAAATGATGTCCATCCCTTAAGTCGCAGGAACGACTTAAGTTAGCTCGAGACTCTTTTAGGTCGTCCAGTTCATGTTCAAACAACCTAACATAGGTCGTGCTTTCCTAAGTCGCTCTTATCGAGTCATGAAGTTCATCAGTGATGTTTCTACAAGTTAAAGCTATGCTGCAAGTTAAGTTAGGTCATTGGTTCTTTAAATCGTTCAGCTTTAAGTCGTATGCTATTCTGGTAAGTTAAGTCGCAGTCCCTTATGTCGCTCGGAGTTTGATGATTAAGTCGCTAAGTCGTTCACATAGTTAAGTCGCCCGATTTATGTCCAAACTGCTAAAGCCCTAGGTCGTTCAAGGCTCCTAAGTCGAGCACGACCTAACTCTCCTTAACTCGCTAACTCCTCTTCATTCAACAAATTGCCTAACCCACTAACCTGTTAACCCAATAACCTGTTAGCCTCTCTTCCATAAAATCCACCATCTCTCCACGCCACCAGATCATCTAAAACCAATTCAAATCGGCTCAGATCCATCATAAACTCGATGCACTGTTGTGCTCTCGTGAATCACAGCGACAACATGTCAAATAACGATCAAAAGTTGAACGTAACATGATTCATGGCGAAATGCGGCATGTGAAATCGGGATAGGGTCAAAAATTGGGGGATTCACAATTCGGTGATGGTCGTGGTTGGATAATGGTCGGAATTCACTTACGTAGTGTGATTGTAGAGATGATCGGCGACTGGTTGATTCGAATTCTTCTTCGAGAGCTTGGAAATCTTCAAAGGCGGGTTAGAATGTTAGAGCAGGTAAAGAGAAGAAGGGGTGATCTCAGTGACTTATATACAGGGGCAGAGGAACACGAATCGACACGAACAACCTAACTCTCTCATAAGTCGCTCACAACTTAACGATTCAGGATGGCGCGAGTTAAGAGATATCGAAGCACACGACCTAACTCCTAGGCGTATACTTCGAGGGGCAAGTGTTAACCCTCTTTTATTCAGCGACCTAGCGACCTACCCAACCAAACGACTTAGCGACCTAAGTAATATGCGACTTAACGATCTATAAATAGACAGCGACCTATAGCACAAAGCAGCTGAGTAAAGGCAACGATCTAACGACCTAACGACCTAGCGACCTATAGCAAAAAGCGGCTCAATATGGCATGACTCAACGACCTAACGAACCAGCGACCTAACTAGTTAAAGCGGCAGCGACCTAACGAGTTAAAGCGGCAGCGACCTAACGAGTTAACGCGGCAGCGACCTAACGAATTAAAGCGGAAGCGACCTAACGAGTTAAAGCTCCAGAGTGAAGCCGCATGCTCACTGTTTCTTCCTTTAGGTCGCTAACGACCTAAACCAACCGAGATAACTTTTGAACTGCGCATGCTAAGTCGCTCACAGCCAATATCTCATCCAGAATGATTCCGTTAAGTCGTCAACGACTTAAGCTATCTCGTGATCACTCTTAGGTCGTTCACGACCTAAAATGCAGCCGACCTAAACCCAGTTTCACCTATAAATACCCCACCTACTCCACACTTGAAGGGGGACGAATTTTTGGAAAACGCCAAGACTCTGCTGATTTCTCTATTGACTTCAACACTTCAAAGGCAAAGGATACTTCAAAGAATCTTCGAAAAGAATCAAGTTCATTCAACATGAATCGAAAGAGCTTTTCTGCATCAAAGTTCTGATTACTTGTCTTGATCGTGTTGTAATCAAAGAGTTATTGTAAAATCTGTAATCGAATCAGTCATAGAAGAGATGAAGTGGACGTAGGCTTGACTTTGAGCCGAACCATTATAAAACTGTTGTCTTTTTACTGTTTTCTGCTATTCTATGCTTACTTTTAGTTCCCGTACCAACGGGTGGTGCTTTCACTATATCACAAATCACACCGGGATGTTAGCGTACATTTTTCAAGTTAATACTATACATTTGATTATAATCTATACACATTTATCAGAGTTATATATACACATCATGGATAAATAATCAATACAGCAGAATAGCACGATGCAGGGGATGATGATAATAGTAATATACCAAAACTCCATCTTCGTCCTCCAGAGAATAGTCTTCAATACGCTGAAAAACTCAGGACTGACCCGAGCGTAATTAAAAGACAAAACACTCGAGTCAGGACTAAAATACTCTTATGTAAGTCAAATCAATATCACAAATATGAGTGCCATAACTTAAGAGATGTTACGGGATTTTCCATCTCCTAAGGATCCGTTTAACTATTTATATATAATAATATACGCTATAATAGATAATGTCTATCAGTAAAATAAATATCAAAATAGTATTAAGGCTTTACATTGATCCACCTTAACACATTTTTACAGTTTCAAACCAAAGTCGTAATGGGCTCGTATAAGGATAAATAAGACAAGGCACGTGAGGCAATGCCCAAGGTAGGATTCTACCAGTTTACCCTTTTTGGTTGGTCGTAACCCATCCGTGGCCGACCGCGATAATCAATCCAACCGACAAAGGGGGCACCCATCAAATACGAAATCACAATAGTAATACGAGGGATCAACGTCGCTAGAGGTAGCTAACCTCAATGGCCAGACATAGGCTCATGTTTTAGTCATTTTAATTATGACATGAATGTCAAGGCTATCCATCATCGTTCTCTTACTTCATTCTAGTAAACATCGTTAATTCAACCACTACATTCTGGATATCATCCACCGCGTACACAGTTGTTAAGGTGGTTCCAATATTGATAGAGAGTATGACAATAAGTGGCCACGGTCTCTTTAACAACCAAACGGCATTTTACACACCGGTTGGTTCTTTTATATTTCGAAAACAATTCGTATTTGATATCAAAATATCAAATTTATTTCAAAATCAAATCCATTTCGAGATTTACAATATTCGCTTCAAAAGTCATATTTTACTTTAAAATGTCAATTAAGTTCGATATATCGATTTCACTTTGAAATTTGATTCGAGTTACAATTTAGGTTATACTTCATTTTAACCGAATTCGCATTTAAATGTAACATTTCACCCTTTTTAACCAGTTTGAATTTTTAGAAAATAGTTTTAAAATAGTTAAATAGTTAAAATAGTTTAATAGAAAATAATTTGAGTATTAAAATGGTCTATATAGTAAAATAGTTAGGAAAATCAAAATAGTTTGAATATCTAAAGAAAATAGATTTGAAATAGTTCATACTAAAATAAATCATTTAAAAATAGTTTCCAAGCCAATTTGAAATAGTTCATGCTAAAATAATTCATTTAAAAATAGTTTCCAAGCCAAATTGATTCAATTCCATATTTCCAATTCAAATCAATTTAAATTTCAATACCAAATTAATTTAAAATTTTGATTATCTGATTCAATGATTTACTCAATTCTTAAATTTAACCATTTTGACTTATATCAATTTCACGTTTGATTTTAAAATATCGATTCGAACCACTTAAATCAAATTAACTTCCAATATTCAACTAAAAATCTAAATCTTCAATTTTAAACAATTCTGAGCTCAAATTTGAAATATCGTTTATATTACTTTTACTTAGCACTATTCAAAGTTCGAATAAAAGTCCAAACTTTTAAAACGAATAAATTTCTGAATTTCAAATCATTTTTCGATTATAACTTCAAAATCTTAACTTCAATTATTTAAACAATTCCTATTATCAAATTTAAATTTCAGCATTCCGAGCTCAAATTCAAAAATAATTCGATTTTAAAAATTCGATTTTATTTCTTAAATCAAATAATTTTAAACAATTCCAAATCGAAAATTTTCAAAAATCATTTAATTTAACCCATCCGGTGTCCGTATATAATTTTCTATCCTATGGCCAAGTGAATCAATTATTTCAATTTAATTCCAGGGATTGATATATATCATTTCAATCCAAATCAAAGTGTCATAGGTATATATCATTTCAACCTATTTCTTAATTTATTTGAAATAATTAAATTTACAGTTTTATATATTGTAAATAATATATAGGATGATAACATGATATATAAAAATAAATAAATATCCAAAATATCAACTAATAGCATCCATCGCAACCAATCATCCAAACAGTCAATTAAATTCACATCAATTTCACAACAATCAATATCGGGTATTTTACGGGCAATTAAATTCTAATTTAATTTAACTGTCAATTCGAATCCTATCAATAAATTCAGATGTCGATTTCAGTGTCAATTAAATTTCTTAAGCAACAATCTATAAATTCAATTCACTTTACGATATAATTTAATTACATTAAAAAAATACTTTAGTGTTTGTGAGCGTATAAACACTCCCCTTTTATTTGAATCGGAAAATTTTCTAGATTCAAATAGACACGAATCCAGCTCCATAATGTAGATCGCATCGATATGATCCTGATGCAATTTGTTCCATTCGAAATGGACCTCGCAGGGAAAGTTAGACAATTTATAAACATTTGAAATAAAAGTAAATTTTAATCTCCTTAATTACAATAATTAATAACTTTAATCACCTTCATAAGTGCTTCTAAGTCCCTCCCTCTCTTATTCAACTTGCGATGCCTAGGGACAAGACCATGAACAAACATCCCAACGCCTCCACGCCTCGCCATAAGCCACCGCACTTTGCTAGAAAATCACCCAGGCCTCCTCCAACGAGTGTACGTGAGCACACGAAATGCGATTCCAGATCACGATTTCCTCGCCTTCGCCAAACCCTAACCGCGATGCCAAAAACCCACCATCGATGATCCAACATCGAGCTCGACCGCGTCGCCTCCAGTTGTTTACGCATGCGAGCCAAAATTAGAGAAAACCTAACTCAAATGAATAGTCTTCATGCCCTTCCTTTGGCCAGCCCGCCGCCGACGTAGATAAACCCTACCAGAGGAGATCGCGGTTTCATCTTGTCTTTTATATAACTTTTTTTTGAATCGGTCTCCGTTTTTTTTATTTGAATGTCGATATGTTGTTTTCTTTTTTATTAAAGCGAAGTTGTGATTTGAGATGAAAAAGATACGGGTAAAAGAAGTAGGCGGCTGAAACATTGTTGAGATATTCATTAATACTATATTAAAATAATAAGAAAATATTTGATTCGATTAGCCTACGAAATCACAACCTCCAAATAAAGCATGCTTCCAGGCGTTTATAATGTTTTACCCCCATTCTGAATGCAACAGAACTAGTCTCGAGGCCTAATTCGATCGTATGCAGAAGATAGCTTTTCGAAATCAATTTATTTTATCGAATTCCGAAATTAATTTCTACGCGTTTCAAGCTCGCACGGTCAAACGATAAGTCCAATTGCTACAAAACTTGAAATCATGCAATAACTCACTATTACGGATCTGATGAAACTGGTTTCGTTGAAATCCGAGATAGTGGTCGAAATGGCTATTTTTACTCGTCAATTAATATATAAAATTTCCAAATTCTAATTATTCACATTTAAATCAAAATTTTGAAAGTAAATGATCTTCATTCATATTTATATAAAATTTGAATCAATTTTCGATGTCATTTTCATTCTCATTAAATCTAGAATTCCATTATTTAAATAGTTTCTAATATTAAATCCAAGCATTTTAATTTTCAATAATTCATATTAACAAATCCTTATAATTCAAATAAATTTTAGTTATCAACAAATAATTCATTTTCATATAAATAATTTAACCATTTTTATTCAATAATCACATTAAATTTATAAATTTAAAATAGCTAAAAATACGGGTCGTTACATAGCCTTAGGAATTTATGGCAAAAGACCACCAATACCCTCCTAGGGTCAGCAATGAAGTTACTCCCTTCCATGCCTCTTACACACTATACTTCCCTTAATCTAAGCCTTGATTTAAGGGTCTTTATGTCTTCCTTCTAGAAGCATGCTTAGTTTAATTACTTTGCTTAGTAGTTAGGAGATTTAAACACTCATAAATGTGTTCATATGTTAAGTGTACGAATATTCAACCAACTTTTATTTAACAAAAAGTTGAATTTTAACAAAACGTTTTCCGGACACATTTTCAGTATTTATACAAATTGTATATTTTTGTAAACACATTTCAAAAATAAGTTTTCTATCATTAGTTATTAATTAAAAAGTGTTTGACAAGGTTATAAAATCATATTTAATCATATTAAATTCAAGATTCAAATATTTAAATAATTCAGATATTTAAATACAAAGTGTTCGAAATTCCGGGTTGTTATACTATGAGCACCACGATTGAAATAACTAGGTTTTATCATAATTTTTTTACTTTTTTACAGAATTACATAACTCTTTTATGGAATTACATCCTAATTATTCCCTTAATTTTGCTATATAGTTACATAAGACAAGTATTCTATATACGTGTTAACGCAAAAAGTTGAACGCTAACACCCCGGTGTGTGTAGAAATATTGTGAAAGCACCACCCGTGATACGGGAACAAGAAATAAGCAGCAAAACAGCAGCAAAGCAGTAAAAGACAGCGATTTTATAGTGGTTCGGCTTAAGATCAAGCCTACGTCCACTTTGAATTCCTTTATTACTGATTTTGGTTACAAGTTGATACAATGCACTTCAAAATACGATACACTTTGATCACAAAAACACTCTAGACTAGTAGCTCAAGCTTCGATGATAAGATTTGTTGAATCCATGTTGGATATGCAAGATCTTTCTCAAAGCTCGTTGTAGTGTCTTGAATGCTGGGAGTTCTTCAAGTGTAGGACGAGTTAAGAATTCTGCAGGGTAATGGCGCTTCAAAGAATGATCGGCCAAAAAGTCCTTTTATTGTTGGAGTTAGGGGGGTATTTATAGGGTTGATTCTGGGCGAAATTTGTTTACACAAGTGCTAGGTCGTCAACGACCTAAGGTAAGTCATGGGTCGTAAGTTGGCGACGACATAAGGGATCACTTGTATTAGTTGTTCTTGAACTTGACTTGAACGAACTATTAGGTCGTAAGTCGGCAACGACCTAGGGGATGCAACTTGGGTCATCTCGGTTGCATTTGGTTTCTTTTGAACGAGTTAATAGGTCGCTTGCGACTTAGTATAAGTCGTAAGTCGGCTTATACTCCTTAAGTCGTTCATCCACTTAGGTCGTTAGCTCCTTAGGTCGGTAAGTCATAAGTCCTTTTTAACTCCTTAAGTCGCTAACTCCTTTCAGTAGTTAGGTCGTTAGACTTCTTAATTCGGTCCACATCTTAAGTCGGTAACTGCCTTAAGTCGTATGCTTCGTAATTCGTTAGGTCGTGGTTCCTTTAGGTCATTAACCCGCTTAAGTCGTCTCATTCCTTAAGTCGTAGGTCGTCCAGATCTGAAGTCGTTAACTCACTGAAGACATTAAGCCGCTTCATTTCTTAAGTCGTTAACTGCCTTAGGTCGTCAAATCCTTTTCCATTAGCCATTTTTAAGTCGTTTGACAAAACGGGGTTAACATTTGCCCCTCAAAGTACATGCCTAAGTCGTAGGTCGTGTGCTTCGATTTCTCTAACTCGTGCTCTGAAGAGTCGTTAGATCGTAGACGACCTATGAGAAGAAAATAATATCGTGTGTGCCGATTCGAGTTCCACTGTCCTAGTGTATAAAAGGCTTAGGTCGCTTCTTCTTCACCCACTTGCTTCCGTGTTTACTTCCGCCATTAACGAATCCTCAAGCTTCCCAAAGACGATTTAATCCAGCCAGTTGCCGATCATCCTGATTTTCTTATCACGTAAGTGGATTCGCTTGTTATCCATTCCTCGATTATCATTTGTTTACAAAATCCGTTTCCCCATTTCTGGCCTACCTCCTTACGCCATGTTTTATCTCGGATCTCGTTACATCGATTGTTGACGGACTTGAGATGGTTCGATGTAGCGTTAGACGATTTGAGAGAAGGCGATGGGTTACAGTGCTTCAGGTCAACTGATTCATGGTTTGTGATGGAATGGCAGTGCATTGGATTTGTGTTGATTTCAGGGTGATTTAATGTCATGGGAAGATGAGGGCTTTTGTTGATGGTGAGGCTAACAGGTTAACGGGTTAGGAGTTAAGCGAACTGACGCATCGGGGAAAAACGAATGACCTAAGGCCTTGGCAATTTGAACAAGAACCACGAGACTTAACTCTCAACGACATAGGTGTTAAGTCGTGAACGACCTAAAGTAGGTTGTAGGTTGGCAGCGACCTAGGACTTGGCCGGTTGTATCATTTTGACTTGAGACCTTTTCTCCCTACTATGCCTCACGACTTAAAGAATCAATGACTTAGAGAACCAACGATTTAACTTAACTCGTCCCACATTCTTTAGGTCGTGGACGAGTTAGCACTTCGAGCTGTCATGAAGCATAATCTCGACATGAATTCTTGACTTGAATTGCTGGAACAAACTGCCTAATTTTTGAACTGTTTGAACCTCTTTGTAGATTATCTCTAATGCTAATAACCTATTAAGCACAATATTTGCAGAAAACTAGGACGAATATACTGCCATTGACTGCCCACATCGAATGACAGATTAGTCGATAAACAAAAAATTAACTTAAATTAACTGTGTGAACAAAATGCTGTGAAATATCAAATTCAAGTGAAGCATTAAAGCAAAGTTAAACTAATCAACTAAAGTTGATTTGTTCGTATTAACACTGCACTTGAGTTTAAATTAACAAGTCCTGAAATCTAACAATCGACTAATTGTCAATTAGTTTAATTCCAGTTATGTTTGCTTTCTATTTTAATTAGTTCTGTACAACACTTCACACTTTTTAGGAAACGTGCACCTTCACATTTGAATATCCAGTTGCTTGTGTAGAATGACTTCTCAGCAAGAAGATGTAGTAGTTCAAACCGGAGAGGCCGCCCTTATTCCAGCCCCGTTAGTCAATCCTCCAGAAAGAGTCTCAACTACTTTGTCGTACAAAGTTTTCCGGCAGTTGTGCACCCAGTTTGGTATTGCTGAAGCAGATGCCATTCTTCCTGAAAAAAGCAGCACCGCTGATGTGGCACCCCCTGGCTTTGTCACAGTTAACCGGCAAATGTGCCTGAGCGGGGCTATTCCCCCTTTCAACGACTTTCTCCAGAATCTTCTTCGTCGACTAGCCATCTCTCCCTTCCAACTACACCCTAATGGCTACGCCATTCTGATGGGATTGTGTGTGCTATTTAGGAGGACACTTGACCATTTCCATGCTTCGATGAGATTTGTTATTTATGCTCTTTTGCCAGAAATAAAGATCATCCTTCCATCACTGTCGTGCGAAGCGCTAGAAACCGCAAACTGATCACTGGCCTTTCGGATAGTGTTCACGGGTTTCTAAGTCAATTCTTCTCCGTTCGCTGCCCTCCGGGGTTTTATGCCGTCTGGATAGAAGGAAGTAAGATTATTCATCTTTATTTCTTCTATTCTTTGAGTTTGCCGAAATCTGAAATGTCGAGTGCTAACTTCATCTTTACTTTTCAGCGCTTCCTCCCCCTTCCAGGGAACCCAGCCACAAGTCAACCTTCGAAAGGCTTATGGTTGTGCCAGTTGAGGAGAGAAGCATTAAATTTTTGTTAAAAGATGAATTTCTGCACCAGTTTGAACTTCTTCACCCTTCTCGCTCTACTCAGCCTCACGAAGTTCCTGATTCTCCAGGAAAGGCGTCTGATGCCCCAGCTTTTGTCGAAGAACCTACCACTGAGGCTTCACTGGTGAAGTGTTCTGCCTCTATTGATGTTGCGGGGTCGTCCGGCAAATCTATGCTCTCTCCGGTTATCGAAGAGGAGGAGCCTCCTCAATGCCCCGAGAAGGCATCCAATGAAGGGGTTGAGAAAGAGAGTTCCGCCCAGCACGACGGCGAAGACATTTTTGGGGATCTTAGTGACTTAATGGTGACTTCACAGGAGCTATTTAAAAATGATGCTTCAAAAGCTATATCTCCTGCTGTCGAAGTGACTTCTTCTTTACAACAAGTTTCGACGCCTTCTATACAAGCCATCGCCATTCCTACATCAAAGAGTGGTTTGTAGTTCGACACGTGTAGTTTGCACGCCACAAACACTTAGGATTTTTTACAATTGAATGCACTCAGCTTCTTTACTTTGAAGATTTTTAACACTTATCTTTTTTTTATTTTCAGTTTCTCCAATGGGACGTAGTGGTTCAAAATATGACAATTTTCAGCGCCATGGAAGCCGCAACACTTACGATTTTAGGCGCTATCTCACTGCTCCAAGGGAAACAGATGAAGAAAGAGTTATTAGGAAAGCTCAAGAAAGGCGGGATTGTGAACATCAATACGGGAGGAGGGATGAGCGATACGACTCTTCTCACAGAAGCGATGATTCTCATAAGCGAAAGTCTTATGACGATAAAGGGAAGAGTCACATTACTGGAGATCCAAGCAAGCGGGTCAAGCTCGGTGACGCGCTTGCTATTTCTGAAAAGTCTGATGCTCCTACCTCTGCAGAAATTCCATCTGGTTCTCCAGCTCTCAAGAAGTCTGACATTCAAACGATTATCAACAGGCCTCAGTATCAAGTCGGGGACGGACCTCCTACACTCCAAAGCCGATTCCCAAATTGGTGCCTAAAAGGGGTTCGCTTTGACTTAGACTTGGTTCCCATTGATAAGCAGGCCATGCTTAGGAATCTTGATGCTGTTAAGCTTGATATCGAAAGGATATCCGGATGGCAGAAACTTGTTGATGAGCTTCAAAGAGTTAACCATATGAATCTTGAAGCCATGCTGACAATGGAGAATGACAAGACGGAATGTGATAAAATCTGCAAGCAGCATGATGCAGAGATGGTGAGCGTTGCTGACGACAATGCGAGACTTGAGTCCGAGGTTAAAAAACTCAAGGAAGATCTCGCCGCTTCTTCCGCTTCGCACTCTCAAAAAGAAAAAGTGTTTCAAAACCAAGTACGGGATGCGCATGCTGCTCAAAGGGATGCTGAGATGAAACTTGCGGTTGAGCAGCGTGTTACTGAAGAATATCGCAAAAATCCTGCTCTGCTGCGGGAAACAGTTAACTCCCAGAACATGGAGATCGAATTGTTAAAGGCTCGACTTTCTAAAGTTGAGAAAGAGCATGATGAGGCTGTTGCTGGTCAAGTTGCAGCTGAAGAATCCCATGAGGCAAACAAAGCCACCATCAGCTCTACTTTGTTTGACTTTTACTTGCACAGCGTTCTGGGGCGCGGTAGTCTCTCCTTTTTGGGCCCTACATACGAGATTACTCTGGCCGAAGTGTGGGAAGCCGCAGTCGATATGCTCGGCGGCGCTGGCTATGACGAGGCAGAGCTTGATGCACGTTATTTTGACGATGAAACTCATGCCGCTCTTGCTAGAGGAAAAGAGCAACTTGCTAAAGCACGAGCCGAACTAATGGGAGAAGAGCATCCAAAGGAAGAAGAGCCTTTAACTGCCCCCGTTCATGCTTCGATTTCGGCCGATGCAAACATTATAGGCTCCAGTTCCCATTCTCCGCCTCCTGCTAAGATCATAACTGAGAATACAACTGCACAAGGCGGAGATGAAGATGAAGAAAGCACCAAAGCACAAGCTTATGAGATCGTCACTACAAAGCCAACTTCTCCAGGTAACTTCAAAGTTCAACCGGGTCAAGTGAATTACTTGTTTGCTTCGACTGATTTTGACGAGTTTCTCGCCTATTACTTAAGTCCTGATGTTCCAATATCTCCTCTTTTTTCGGAGAATACTGATTTTAACTTCTTTTCTTCTGTAGTGGAGGCACCGAGCGCTGTACACACTTCCCCTCTTCCAGCTGTTCCTCCTCCAACCCTTCAAGTCACTCCTGCTTCCCAGTCGGGTTCGCAGGAAGAGCAAATAGAAGCCCTTCAAGGCTTGGAGGATCCACCCGCTTCTCAAGAGCAGAAGGTGGAGGATCCTGAGGACAGTGAGAAGACTCCGGAGCAGTCTCTTGATGATAACACGAAGCTTTCTGCGCTGCTTACTCCGGGAAGTGAGTCTTCTTCGAAGAGGAAAGGGAAGCACGCCATAAGGAAAAAGAAGAAAAGTACTTCAGCTGGAGAAGATAAAGAAGAAGAAGATCCAGCCACACCTTCTTCTCCTTCTTCTCCGACCCGTCCACGCCGGATTCCGAAACTAATCATCAAACCGGGCAAGGGTACTAAAGGTGGCAGGAAGGAGTGATAAGCTGGATTCTACCTTCCTTTTTTGCTTGTGTCGACCGGAGATTGTGCGGGTACCGGTCCCTACTTTTTTTTTAGATCTGCACATGTAAAGAATTTTCACAGTATTGAATAAAATAATTCTTTCACTTGTACGAATTCTTGTGTATATAAGAATGTATTTATTTCTCATTTTAGTGTAGAATAAGCGATTCTTTTTACTTGTACAAACTTTTGGTCTGTGTTTGAGAATGCATTTATTCCACATCTTTTCTGCGTGATATTGTAATGAGCTTGTGGTATGTCGCTTGAATACTACTTTTATTGATGTAGTTGTATTGTATGATATTGCCCCTGTACTACAAGCGTATTGCAATATCTTTTTGCTTTGATGAGTCTTGTACTCTTATTTTTGGAGAATAACTATTCCATTTTTGAGGAATCAATTATTCTCCTTTAATGGAGCGTGTCTCATTTTTTGAGAAGTTTGGATGGTCACTTCATATTTTTGAGAAGTGAATTCTCCTTTGCAGTGAAGCGAGCTTCTGAAGAATGTTTTGACATTTCAACTCTGGTGAAGTGGGTCTCCGAAGAGAGATTTTTGCACTTCAACTTTGGTGAAATGTGCCCCTGAAAAGGTCTTTTTGGCATTTCTGAGGAGTAGCATTTGGACTCCAAAGAGTAGCATTATGCTTTGTGAAGTAGCGTTGTGCCCCCGGAGAGGTCTTGTGTTTGTGCTTCCGGAGAAGTCTTGTGCTTCCGGAGAAGTCTTGTGCTTCTGGAGAAGTCTTGTGCTTCTGGAGAAGTCTTATGCCTCCGGAGAGGTCTTGTGCCTCCGGAGAGGTCTTATGTGCCTTGGGGAAGGTCTTCTGCCTCCGAAGAGGGCAGTGTGTGCCTTTGGGGAAGGCTTGTGCCTGTAAGAGGGCTTGTGGTGCCTTGCGAGAGGTCTTATGCCTTCGGAGAGGTCTTGTGCCTCCGTAGAGGTCTTGTGCCTCCGGAGAGGTCTTTATTCGATTGCCTGGAAGTTACTTTCCCACAGTTAAATGGATCCACAGGGCGGACGCAAGTTATTTAATTGGATGTTCGTTAGCACAAACGATCGCAATTAGTTAACAAAGGCATTGTGCCTCAGTGGTTCCACCAAACTTTTTGTTGAGAAGAGCACTTCCATTTATTGGCGTGCCTTCGAAGAGGACTTGTGCCTCCGTAGAGGTCTTTATCCTCCGAAGAGTTGCGCCTCCGAAGAGGTCTTGTGCCTCCAAAGAGGGCTTGTGTTGATTAGCTTGACCATGTCTCTTCGTTGTTTGCTCATTAGCGGTCCCCTGTTATCGTCTCCAAGCCCATGTTCCCTTCTTTTTGCGAGTAGTTTGCTTTGTCTGAAGAAGTGAACTTCACTGTTAAGTGATTCAATGGGGCTGGCGCGAGTTATCTAATCAGATGTCTGTTTGTACAGACGATCGTAACTAGTTAACAAGCGTCTGGTTCTTTTTCTTTTGAAAAGTGCCCCTTTGGTGGGATTATCAACCTTTTGTGTGAAGTTCATCTTATGTTGGATTTAAATTTGGAACTTTTTTTTGTGGCTTGAAATTCATTTATCGAGTGATTTACAGGGCTCACTTGGCCTTGTGATTGGTAAGCTTTGTTTTAATGACCTGCAATATTAGATCAATATTTTAGCAATACATTTAGAGTATTTACACATCGAAATGAAACATGCATTTTCTAATAATAAAGAACACAGGATTTATAGTGGCTCGGCCAAGAATTGGGCCTACATCCACTTTATAGCTCTTTTATTGATCATCACTGATTTTACAATGGTTTACAATACAATTGATACATCCATAATCATTTTACAATTTCAAGCAAAGCTTTTTAAGTAAAATATGGGCGCAAATGATTGCTGTTCCAGGCTCTCGGGATTGGATTTCCTTCGGCAGTTGTGAATTTGAACGTGCCATCAAGAAGTTTATTGCCTATGACATATGGCCCTTCCCAATTTGGTCCAAATACTCCGACTGCTGTCATGATCCTCTTCAAAACTAAGTCCTCGACTTCAAAGCTTCGTTGACGGACTTTAGAATTTAAGTGCCTTGCTATCCTTTGCTGATGGGCCGCAACTCTAAGCCTAGCTTCTTCCCTTCTTTCATCAAGAAAATCAAGTGCTTCGAGTTGCAATTTTTCATTTTCAGCCTGGTTGAAATGAACTCTCCTGTGTGAAGGAACTTCTAGTTCTACCGGAATCATTGCTTCTGATCCGTATGCCAATGAGAATGGAGTGTGCCCAGTCGCAGTTTTATGAGTCGTTCTGTATACCCATAGTGCTAGTGGTAGCTTATCAACCCATCCAGCTTTTGCTTTTTCAAGTTGCTTTTTGATGGTTGACTTGATAATTTTGTTTACTGCCGCCACTTGCCCATTTGCCTGCGGATGAGCCACTGCTGAGAAACTTTTTCGGATTTTGAATCGCTTGCAGAAGTCCTGGAACTCTTCACTTTCAAATTGAGTACCGTTGTCAAATTGAGTACCGTTGTCTGTGATTATCTTTTGCGGCACACCATACCTGCAAATGATATTTTTAGTCACAAAATTTATCATCTTTTTAGAGGTAATAGTAGCCAAAGGTTCTGCTTCAGCCCATTTAGTGAAATAATCAACAGCAACAATAGCATATTTGATTCCCGACTTAGCAATTGGCAAAGGTCCGATTAGATCTATCCCCCAAATGGCGAACGGCCATGGGCTGACCATCTGTGTTAGTTCAGTGGAAGGCGCTCTTGGGGTTTTTGCAAATCTCTGGCACTTGTCGCACTTTTGGGAGTAGATAGCAGCATCTCGATTAATATCTGGCCAAAAATACCCATACCGGAGAACTTTCTTGGCGAGAGTTTGGCCGCCTGAATGGTCCCCACATTCCCCTCCGTGTACCTCTGCTAAAATTGTCTTAGCTTCTTCCTTGGTTACACATCGGAGTAATGGCATTGAGAATCCCCGCCTGTATAACCGACCGTCTTGAATTACATATCTCGATGCTTTTCTTAACAGCTTTCGGCGTTCTTTAGAATTTTCCGGTAGGGAACTGTTGAGTAGATATTCTCTGATCGGGGTCATCCATGACTCTTGTTCTTGAGACACAGTCATGATCCAGTCAATATCCATTTCATCAGTGATTGGCGCTGACAAGACCTCCACAGGAACCAATCCTAATAACTGAGCTTCTCCGGAACTTGAATACTTTGCGAGAGAATCTGCCTTCATATTTTCCTCTCGAGGTATGTGGCTTATCGAATAGTGGTCGAAATCATCAAGGAGCTCACAAGCCTTTGACAAGTAAGCAGGTAGATTTCCTCCTTTAGCTTGAAACTCCTTCTTGACTTGGCATACAATAAGCTGAGAATCACTGAAGATCTGTAATGCTTTGATGTTTAGTTCTTTTGCAATCTTTAATCCAGCAATTAGAGCTTCATATTCTGCTTCATTATTTGTAGAAGGAAATTCCAGTCTTAATGCGTAACATAATGATCGCCGTTCGGGGGTTTCAACCACAACCCCGACTCCGAAACAGTAATCATTTCTTGATCCATCAACATATAACTTCCATTTGGTTGGGATGTCAACTGTAATCTCTTCCTCACTGTTACCCTTATCTGTCCACTCTGCGATGAAATCTGCTAAAGCTTGTCCGTTGATCGCTCTTCGGGGATGATAAGTGATATCATATTGGCTAAGTTCAATATTCCACTTCAGAAGACGGCCCGAAGTTTCAGGGCAAAATAGGACTTGCTTTAGGGGTTGATCAGTGAGAACTTTGATAGGATGAGCTTGAAAATACGGCCTTAACTTTCTGGAAGCAATCAGTAAATAGTAGCCGAGCTTTTCTAACTTTGAATAATTCATTTCTGCCCCAGTGAGTCTTTTGCTGATATAGTAGACCGGGCGCTGAAATTTTGCATCCTCCCGTACCAATGCTACACTCAGGGCATGAGATGAAACTGCCAAGTATATGAAAAGGTCTTCACCGTTGTTGGGCTTGGAAAGTATTGGAGGAGCTTCCATGTGGCAGATTAGTTCATCGAAAGCTTTCTGGCATTCAGGAGTCTATTCGAAGTTTTCCTTTCCTTTCTTTAAAGCGTCAAAGAAGGGGATGCATTTATCAGTGGCTTTAGAAATGAATCGACTTAAGGCAGCAACTTTCCCATTTAGGCTCTGCAGTTCCTTCTTTGTCCTAGGGGCTTTGACTTCTCTCAGAGCAGTAATTTGAGCAGGATTAGCTTCAATGCCCCTAGCGCTTACGATAAATCCTAAGAATTTCCCAGACTCTACTCCGAACGAACATTTCAAAGGGTTGAGCTTCATTCCATATTTTCGGAGAATTGCAAACATTTCCACTAAGTGATCCATATGGTCAATTGCTTTCTTTGATTTCACCAACATATCATCGACATAGACTTCCATAGTTTTCCCAAGCTGCGATTTGAACATTGCATTAACAAGCCTTTGATATGTTGCCCCTGCATTTTTCAGTCCAAAAGGCATGACTTTGTAGCAGTAAAGACCAACATTTGTGATGAAGCTCGTATCCTCCTGGTCCGACTCATGCATCATAATCTGGTTATATCCGGAGTATGCATCCATAAAAGGCAACAATTCATGCCCGGCTGTTCCATCTACCAGCTGATCAATCCTTGGCAACGGAAAGCAGTCTTTGGGGCAAGCTTTGTTTAAATCTGAAAAATCGATGCAAACTCTCCATTTTCCATTTTCTTTTTTAACCAGTACTTGATTTGAAACCCAATTTGGATAGTTGGACTCTTTGATGAAACCGTTTTCCATGAGTCGGTCTACTTCTTCTTTTAGTGCTGCTGACGTTTCTGGGCCTTAGGTCCTCCTTTTCTGTTTCACAGGTGTGAACTTCGGATCGATATTCAGAGTATGTACAGCAATCTCTGGAGATATTCCACACATATCGGCGTGACTCCAAGCGAATACGTCCAGATTTGCTTTCAGAAATGATATCAACATCTTTTGTACTGCCATACTGAGTTGCGAACCCACATTTAACACTTTGTTTGGGTCTTTAAGATCAACAGGTATCAGTACCGTTACTTCCATTGGCACCACTCTATTTTCCTCTGCATTGGCCTTTCTGGGATCCAGTTCTCTCCTTGCACCACTATGCTCGCCAATGCAAGGACCACCCTGTATTTGCTACAAGGTTGGGTTTTTGATGCGGAGGGGGGCTGCCGCATCTTTTCCCATCTCTCTCTTCCTGGCCTCTCGAAGCTCTATGAGATAACATTCCCGCCCAGCATTCTGATCTCCTTTAATGACACTAACACCATTATCTGTAGGAAACTTCATAGTTAAGCACCACGGGGCGAGAATGGCTTTGAATGCAGCTACAGTTGGCCGGCCCAGGAACGCATTGTAGGCAGAAAATCCATCAACAATTACAAAAGTCTGTTTCCGAACCACTTTTTTCTGTCCCTCTCCAAGTTCTACAAACAAGTCCACAGTTCCAATTGGCTGCTACGGTTCCCCAAAAAAATCGACGATCTTTTGCGATGAAGCCTGAACGTCAGTCATTGGAATCTTCATTTGATCAAATGTCTTCCTGAAGAGTATATTGCAGGAAGCACCACAATCAACAAGCACTCGTCTTACAATAGCTGGCCCAATTCCTGCAGAAATGACTAAGGGATCTATGGTTGGTGCTTAAATGCCCATAGAATCCCTGGCTTTGAACACAACATCATCATTAGAAGTTTTATGTTGTTTCAGGGGTATAGCATCTTCTAAAACAAAAACATCTTCTTCTGCTGGGGTATACTTCAAAGCATGAGCATAACGTTCCATCTCACCCCAGCTTCTACCCGCTGGGTGTGGGCCTCCTGTAATCACATTAATAACAGGCCTTTCAGATTCGTGTGCGGTAGTTCCTTTACCCGAGCCAGATGGATGAGTAAGGGGTTGCTGCCTGACGCAGCGGATTACTCAAAACAATGTAGATCGATGAAAGTAGCGATCGATGGTGTGAAAGATACCGAATTGCCCAATTCGTTGTTCTGAAGATTCCGAATTCGAGCTATCTCAAACACATTGATAGCGCACTATACCGTGTTTAAAGATCTACGATTCTTGCACGTTGATCTAGCGCATTAGATTCCGTGAATCGGCTTCTACGATCGTTGATTCAAGCGCACTTGAATTCCGAAAGAGGAGATAGGAGATTACACTCAACTACCAATTTAAATGAAAGCACAAAGCAATCAAACAAGAATTTTATTCAAAAATCAACAACCTTTTACAAATGAGACACACGGCCTATTTATAGGCGAATAACTCCACATGACACAAATTTGTACAAATCATAAGTCGGTTCCGACTTAAGACCCTCTGGCTCACGACTTAAGTAAGACACACGACTCAACAAAGTATACAACCTAAAAATACGACTTAACAAACAGGAAAATATAACAGAAAATACATCCCTTAGGTCGTTGCCGACCTATCAACCTCTCACGACTCAACTTAGGTCGTATGCGACCTAAAACAAACGACTTACGACATATACTCTAGAATCCATCAGCGGCTTCAGAAATCTACATCTCAGATTAAAGCGGCATAGGAATCCACGGCTCCGGTCTTCAACGACTTAACTTAGGTCGGTAACGACCTAAAAACAAACAGGTAACGACTTAAGAAATCAACAGCTGAGATTAAGTCGGCAGACAAGATCCACGGCTCCAGTCTTCAACGACCTATCTCTTGACTCGTTAGGTCGTTCACGACCTAACACTTCACCAAATTGCTCTGCCTTTTCACTGTGTGACTCGGTAGGTCGTTCAGACGACTTAAGATCTTCGTTAGGTCGGCTGTGATCTTCACTAAGTCGTTGGAACGACTTAAAACCTTCGATAGGTCGGTTGCGACCTAAAACTTCAACTTTCCACCATTTCTCACCAAATCTTAACTCGTTAGCTTCCTCGTTAGGTCGGTCTCGACTTATCAACATGTTAGGTCGTACACGACCTATGACTTCTCCATTCTGGCCTGCATCATCCTCCCCAGGTTGAGAAAAATTCGTCCTCGAATTTGTACTTTCTGCAGCCACAACAAACTCGTCTCCATGATATGGTACGAGATGTTTAACATTGAATACGTCAGACGTATACACATCATCTGGCAACTTCAATTTATATGCATTTTCATTGATTCTCTTTAAAATTTCCACTGGACCAATCTTTCGTGCTTTCAATTTATTGTACGTTCCCACCGGAAAACGATCTTTTGTTAACACTGCATAAACCAAATCACCTTCATGAAATTCAACACTCCTTCGTTTCAAATCTACAGATCGTTTATATTTCTCATTTGCTTTCTCCAATCGTTCCTGAACGATTTTATGACATTCCGCCAATCCATCAACAAAATCAGCAGCTTTCTTAATTGTCTTCTTTGATTGTGGCACTACCGTTAAATCCAACGGTCCCTTCGGCAAGCTTGAATATACTATCTGAAATGGACCGAAACCCGTACTACGGTTCACCGCATGATTATGAGCAAACTCTGCCTGGCATAACTTCAAGTCCCAACTTTTCAGATTGTCCTGCACAAGACACCTCAACATGTTCCCCAACGATCTATTAACCACCTCCGTTTGTCCATCAGTTTGCGGATGATAAGCGCTGCTAAAATTCAACTTCGTTCCCACCATCTTCCACAAACTTAGCCAAAAATGACTCAGAAAACGAGTATCCCTATCCGACACAATAGACTCTGGCAATCCATGAAGTCGATATATCTCTTTGAAAAACAACTGAGCAACATGAACAACATCCGCCGTCTTCTTACAAGCAATAAAATGTGCCATTTTCTAAAATCGATCAACCACCACATAAATGGAATCGTTTCCACGCTGTGTTCTCGGCAACCCCAACACAAAGTCCATACTCACATCAACCCATGGTTTAGTTGGTACAGGTAACGACATATATAAACCAGCATTAGTCGCAGTTCCTTTCGAAACCTGACAAATATGACAACGCTCCACAAACCTCTCCACCTCTTTCCTCATCGATGGCCAAAAGTAAGATTGTGAAATCAACTGTAATGTACGGTCTCTCTCAACATGTCCTTCTTCATGTAGCTCTTTTACAATCTTTATTCTCAAACTACAATCAGGTATACACAATCGATTTCCTTTGAATAGAAAGCCGTCTACCATTATAAACTCATCCGTCTTCCCCTCCTTGACTTTATCAACAAACTTTGCAAAGTAAGGATCATCGACAAATAATTCTGGCAACATCTCAAACCCCATCACTTCAACCTTCATTGTTGTTAGCAAATGATTCCTTCTACTCAAAGCATCAGCCACACGATTCGTCACTCCCGACTTGTGTTTAACAACAAAAGTAAATTGTTGCAAATATGCAATCCACGATGCGTGTCTCGCTGAAATCTTGTCTTGCCCTTGTAAATGCTTTAAAGCCTCATGATCAGTGTACAGAACAAACTCTTTCTGAAATAGATAATGTCTCCAGTGTTTAATAGCTTGCACAACAGCATAAAATTCCACGTCATATGTACTTTATCTCATCTTTGCTCCTGACAACTTCTCACTGAAATATGCAATAGGACGCCCCTTCTGACTCAACACCCCTCCAATCCCAACCTTTGACGCATCAGTGTGTAGTTCAAACAACAACTGAAAATCTGGTAATACTAGAATTGGTGCAGATGTCAGCAACTCCTTGATCTTCCCAAAAGCATTTCCCGCTTCCTCAGACCATGAAAACTGTTTACCCTTCATACAATCTGTAACAGGTGCCATCACACCACTAAAGTGTGGAATGAATCTTCGATAGAATGAAGCCAACCCGTGAAAACTACGAACTTCCGTTATCGTCTTGGGTTGCGGCCAATCTCTGATAGCTTCGACTTTACTTTGGTCAACCTGTATTCCTTCTTCCGACACAACATACCCCAGAAATAAAACACTATGCGTCATGAACACGCATTTCTTTGTTGCAGCATAAAATTGTTCTTCACGAAGAATGATTAACACCTTCTTCAAATGCTGAACATGCTCTTCTATCCTAGCACTGTAGATCAGAATATCATCAAAGTAAACTACCACAAATTTCCCAATGTATGGCATGAAAATCTGGTTCATCACCCTCATGAATGTACTCGGTGCATTCGATAGACCAAACGGCATTACCAGCCATTCATACAACCCTTCCCTTGTCTTGAATGCTGTCTTCCATTCGTCCCCTGGTCTAATGCGAATCTGATGATAACCGCTCTTCAAGTCAACCTTAGAAAAGATTACGGACCCACTGATCTGATCCAACAAATCATCAAGTCTCGGCATCGGAAATCTGTATCTGACTATGATCTTATTCAATGCTCTACTATCTGTGCACATCCTCCACGTTCCATCCTTTTTGGGTACCAATAAAGCTGGTATAGCACAAGGGCTTAAACTCTCCTGCACACGCCCCTGTTCAAGCAATTCCTCTACTTGCCTCCGCAACTCTTCATGTTCCTTCGGACTCATTCGATAATGTGGTCTATGTGGCAACACTGCTCTCGGAACAAGATCGATTTGATGTTGAATGTCTCTTAGTGGCGGTAACTCCTTTGGTAACTCATCTGGGAATACATCTTCAAATTCTTTCAAAATTGGCTTCGCTTCTGCTGGAATTTCAACCTCTTCACTTCACTCTCGCCCAATCAACAAAAACACTTCCGGTTCTTCCTCAACCTCCTTAACAAACTCCTTCAGAGATAATAAAGTTTTCAGCTCTTCAATCTCTTCTGACTTACTTTCTCCTTGTTGTCTCTTCTTTGGGACTAATATAATTTTCGTGCCTTCAAACATAAAACTGTAACTATTGGTCCGACCGTCATGCTATACTGCTCGATCATACTGCCATGGTCTTCCCAAAAGTAAATGACAAACATCCATCTCTACTACATCACACCAGATCTCGTCTTTGTATTTCTTCCCAATAGAGAATGGAACACGAACTCGTCTATCCACTTTCACTTCTCCTCCTTTTCTCAACCATGCTAACTTGTATGGATTCGGTTGTTTCTCTGTCTTCAACTTCAACTTTGTCACAGTCTCGGTTGAAATGATATTGTCACAGCTTCCCGCGTCAATCACAAATTTACACACCTTCCCCAGTATAGTGCATGTCGACTGAAAGATATTACTCCTCAACCAACTAGCTTCTTCCTGCTTCGGTGTCAAGCACGACCTCCTCAGCATTAGATTACAACCTTCATCTCCTGACGCAATATCCTGTTCATCCTCCTCAACTGGACTAGAATATTCTCCATCAACATCCTCAACTTCCACAACCATGGTTCTCTTCTTTGGCTTTGGACACTCGTTGCTTTTATGACCCAATTCCTGACAATTGTAACATTTGAAACCATTGTTAACCTTCGCCTTCTCAGCCCCTTCACCACTGGTCTACTGATAGGTTTAGAAACATTAGAACTCCCACTAACACCCTTCACTTGATTGTTGGAATTAGTAAACACACCACCTCCTCGTCGTCCCTGCTTCTCCCAAGCCAACGCTTTCTGATGTGCTTCTGCCACAGATCTTGGATCGAACATATTAACCATATCCTGAATCTGCATTCTCAATCCCCCAATGAATCTAGATGTCAGCTGCTCTTCCGTTTCCATAATATCATTTCTTGCAATAAGCTGGTAAAACTCATCCGCATAATCATTAACAGTCTTCGTGCCCTGCCTCAAATTCTGCAAACGTTGATACATCAGTGATTGATAATTGTAAGGTAAGAACGTTGCTTTCATCAGTTTCTTCATCTTCTCCCAAGATTCCACTTTTGATTTCCCCATTCGTTCACGTGTAAGTTTAGTTTGCTGCCACCATGCCAAAGCTCTACCCCTCAACCTTGTAGCAACCAACTTCACTCTACGATGTTCTGGAACTTCTTTGAAATCAAAAATTTCTTCAACATTAGCCACCCAATCTAGAAACTCCTCCGCTTGCATACCACCCTTGAATTCAGGAATTTCAGTCTTCATCCCCGACTCCCATTTGTGATCATACTCAGAGTAATTTCTTCCTTGACCTCTTCCTTGAATACTACCACCATCATACTCCTCTTCAAAATCAGATGCATATCGATGTCGATTCTGACCACCAACATCTCTACTCCTTTCACGTCTACCACCATCCCTTCTATCTACATTCCTCCGAACACGATCTCGATCATCAACATTTCTATAACTGTCTCGCCTCACACTTCTATGATCATTCTCATTACTTCTCCCTTGATTGGAATGTGGTGAAACTCTACTTCTCTCGTGGTTAGATTCGGGTGAAACCCATCTCCGGTTTTGATTCATCTCTGTCATAAGCTTCTCTAATCTCCCAATGCCTTCATCCAACTTCTCATTGAATTTGTCACTTATACGTTGCTCCATTTGCTCGGCATCTTCCCGCTTATACAAATCTTCAACATTTTGATGACGGTTAGCTCTAATTGGCGGCATGATTTAATACTTCACAAACTCTTCAACACTCCAAAATTCAAACACAATTCGAACTTTGATCCAAAATGAAATGGATCGAAAACTCCCACTTTTGTTGCAACTTCACGATGAACACGATGAACACAACTTCTCCAAATGATAAGATCTGATCTCCAACTTCAATACAAGGTCGAACAACTTCAACTTGCTTTCGGCCCAACTTGATTTCTTCAAAACTTCCAAATGATTAGGCTCCAAGTCTCGATCTAGCTATAATTGGCTTGAACAAGCTCTGATACCAAAACTGACGCAGCGGATTACTCAAAACAATGTAGATCGATGAAAGTAGCGATCGATGGTGTGAAAGATACCAAATTGCCCAATTCGTTGATCCGAAGATTCCGAATTCGAGCTATCTCAAACACGTTGATAGCGCACTATACCGTGTTTAAAGATCTACGATTCTTGCACGTTGATCTAGCGCACTAGATTCCGTGAATCATCGGCTTCTACGATCGTTGATTCAAGCGCACTTGAATTCCAAAAGAGGAGATAGGAGATTACACTCAACTACCAATTTAAATGAAAGCACAAAGCAATCAAACAAGAATTTTATTCAAAAATCAACAACCTTTTACAAATGAGACACACGGCCTATTTATAGGCGAATAACTCCACATGACACAAATTTGTACAACTCATAAGTCGGTTCCGACTTAAGACCCTCCGGCTCACGACTTAAGTAAGACACACGACTCAACAAAGTATACAACCTAAAAATACGACTTAACAAACAGGAAAATATAACAGAAAATACATCCCTTAGGTCGTTGCCGACCTATCAACCTCTCACGACTCAACTTAGGTCGTATGCGACCTAAAACAAACGACTTACGACATATACTCTAGAATCCATCAGCGGCTTCAGAAATCTACATCTCAGATTAAAGCAGCATAGGAATCCACGGCTCCGGTCTTCAACGACTTAACTTAGGTCGGTAACGACCTAAAAACAAACAGGTAACGACTTAAGAAATCAACAGCTGAGATTAAGTCGGCAGACAAGATCCACGGCTCCAGTCTTCAGCGACCTATCTCTTGACTCGTTAGGTCGTTCACGACCTAACACTTCACCAAATTGCTCTGCCTTTTCACTGTGTGACTCGGTAGGTCTTTCAGACGACTTAAGATCTTCGTTAGGTCGGCTGCGATCTTCACTAAGTCGTTGGAACGACTTAAAACCTTCGATAGGTCGGTTGCAACCTAAAATTTCAACTTTCCACCATTTCTCATCAAATCTTAACTCGTTAGCTTCCTCGTTAGGTCGGTCTCGACTTAGCAACATGTTAGGTCGTACACGACCTATGACTTCTCCATTCTGGCCTGCATCACTGCCCATGAGTAGATGAAGTTAGGTCATTCCTGTTCTTCTTTACATACTGTTGCAGCTTGTTTTCCCTTAACAATTCTTCAATTAAGCTCTTCAAATGACGACATTTGTTGGTATCATGACCGGGTTGGTTATGAAATCGGCAGAATTTTCCATTTCGCATAGCACCCTTTCCAGGCTTTATCTCAGCCGGTTTAGGATACTCCACAGCATCTTTGGTGGCAAAGAAGATATTCTCCGAAGTGTCGGTTAACGGAGTGAAATCTGAGGGTTTGAAAAAGCGAGGTTTCTTTATATCCTTTTGTTTCTTCCCATCATTATTTTTCCTTTTCTAACTTCCGGAGTCTTTCTTTGTTGAAGCAGGAATGTTATTCTCCACTCTTGTCGCCACCACTTTCATTGGTGCTGGAAGATTCTCCAAGCGTATGAACTCGTCGGCTTTCTTATAAAATTTCTCGAGTGAATTTGGCTCCTTCATTTTCAGCCATTTCCCAAATTCACTTGACCTATCGATAGCCCGCATTAGATAAGTCAAGACCATTCGTGGTTCCGCGTTGTCGACTTCAGCCAGAGCTATATTAAAGCGATTCAGGAATGACTTAATGGACTCTCCCGGATTCTGCTCAAGACTAGATAATGACATTATGTCTTTCGCCTTTGAAGCGTACAGTCTTAATTGCTCTTTAAACTTCCGGGTTAAATCAGAAAACTGGTCTACAGATCGAACGGGAAGCTTGGTAAACCAAAGAAGTACCACTCCTTCCAAGTATACCGGGAAATACCGGCACTTAATCTCATCGGTCGCTCTAGCGCCGGTCATGTGCCAGTCATATTTGTACAAGCATTGATTCAGGTCACTTGTCCCCCGATAAGCAGGAATGGTAGGGGGAACAAATTTTCTGGGAAACTCAGCTTTTAGAATCCTCTCAGTAAACGGAGTTTTACTCGGAGCAAATCCCCATTCGCTCTCATCTTCACTTCTCTGCATGCTTTCTTTCATTATTTGCCGAATCATGCCGAAAAGATATTCTTCATTGTTTAATGACTTTGCGGAGTAGACTTCAGCCATTTTCTCGAAAGTTTATCCGGGCAAATGTTCACGGAAAACTGGCGATGGCCTGGATCCTTCATCTTGGAGAGGTGCCCCTTCAGCGGCACCTGATCCCGCTTGAGGAATATTTCTTCCTTCGGAGTTGTGAAGAGCATCAGCGATGTTTTCTTCATTATTTACTGGCCTTTGACTAGTCCCGAGCAAAGCATTTAACTTCTCCATCATTAGAGTATTCTGAGTTTCAATTTGCTGATACAGCCCTGACATAGCAGCTTCTAACTCTTCTCGCGTCACTCCAACGCTTGGAGCTGCCTGACTTGGAGAAGGAGAAGTGGCAGTATTATCTTGAGAATCTTCAGATCTGATAGACTTGCGTTTTCTTCCAGGAGCCATTATATCAACAGACTTCTGGTCTTGAAAGAACTTTTTCAACGAACTTTCGTGAAGCTATGGTGAATGTATTCCTGAGTTGGGTTCTCAGTGAAAGCACCAAAATGTTAACGCAAAAAGTTGAACGCTAACACCCCGGTGTGTGTAGAAATATTGTGAAAGCACCACCTGTGATACGGGAATAAGAAATAAGCACCAAAACAGCAGCAAAGCAGTAAAAGACAGCAATTTTATAGTGGTTCGGCTTAAGATCAAGCCTACGTCCACTTTGAATTCCTTTATTACTGATTTTGGTTACAAATTGATACAATGCACTTCAAAATACGATACACTTTGATCACAAAAACACTCTAGACTAGTAGCTCAAGCTTCGATGATAAGATTTGTTGAATCCATGTTGGATATGCAAGATCTTTCTCAAAGCTCGTTGTAGTGTCTTGAATGCTGGGAGTTCTTCAAGTGTAGGACGAGTTAAGAATTCTGCAGGGTAATGGCGCTTCAAAGAATGATCGGCCAAAAAGTCCTTTTATTGTTGGAGTTAGGGGGGTATTATAGGGTTGATTCTGGGCGAAATTTGTTTACACAAGTGCTAGGTCGTCAACGACCTAAGGTAAGTCGTGGGTCGTAAGTTGGCGACGACATAAGGGATCACTTGTATTAGTTGTTCTTGAACTTGACTTGAACGAACTATTAGGTCGTAAGTCGGCAACGACCTAGGGGATGCAACTTGGGTCATCTCGGTTGCATTTTGTTTCTTCTGAACGAGTTAATAGGTCGCTTGCGACTTAGTTTAAGTCGTAAGCCAGCTTATACTCCTTAAATCGTTCATCCACTTAGGTCGTTAGCTCCTTAGGTCGGTAAGTCATAAGTCCTTTTAACTCCTTAAGTCGCTAACTCCTTTCAGTAGTTAGGTCGTTAGACTTCTTAATTCGGTCCACATCTTAAGTCGGTAACTGCCTTAAGTCGTATGCTTCGTAATTCGTTAGGTCGTGGTTCCTTTAGGTCATTAACCCGCTTAAGTCGTCTCATTCCTTAAGTCGTAGGTCGTCCAGATCTGAAGTCGTTAACTCACTGAAGACATTAAGCCGCTTCATTTCTTAAGTCATTAACTGCCTTAGGTCATCAAATCCTTTTCCGTTAGCCTTTTTAAGTCGTTTGACAAAACTGGCTTAACAATATGGAAGACTGCTCACTAAAATTTGCTAATAAAAGGTATATTTTTATGCTTTTAAATTGGTAGGCTAGGTTACATACATATTATAATATGTTATACGCACACACAGAGATATATAGGCAAGGAAGGTTCACTGACATCCCTCTTTAGCATCCCTATTGTATCTTGAGCTACACTATTCCAAATACTATAAAAATTATAGATGTTTAATATACAGTATTAATATCATACCTATAAAAACTCCTCTCTTCAAAATATCATCTCTACAAAAAATTATAGATGTTTATTCTGCAGTATGAATATCATCTCTACAAAAATTAATATATGTTTTCTTTCAACCTAAAATTGCAAATAATATTCTTTTTTTCATGTAAGATGACTTATGTTTGTGGTGAGAGAATCAAAAGGTAATTTTGTTGCGCAAATGATAGAGTAGATGATGTAGTTTACATTTTCAATGATTTTCTAATTCATAAAGTAGCTTTTTATCAGTAGTTTATTAGAATGACGATAGGTTTTTTTAACAGGCAGGGAGTATTCTACAGAGAATGGCCAAATTCTTCAAACTAGTCAATAAATACAAACCTAATTAAGTGTGGGCACATAAAAAAAGAAGATGGTTTCTCAAGTGATATCAAACTCATCAAAAAGTCATAGATAAATAACAATATCATGTTAGTTTAACTTTCCTGTTTTATAGCTCTAAGAATTTGTTTTACTTTTTCCACCTTTAATAAATCATTATGTTAACCCTCAATTTCCTACGGCTTAAGAACTGCACGACTCAAGAAAGGTATGCGACTCAAGAAGGATATGCGACTTAACGAGTTAAGGATTATACGACTTAAGGAAGTGGACGACCTACGACTTAAGAAAGCTACCAGCTAACGACTTAAAGTCTGGACGACTTAAGGAAGTCTACGACTTAACGACTTAAGGAAGTCTACGACTTAACGACTTAAGGAAGTCTACGACTTAGTGGTTTAAGGTCAGGACGACTTACTGAAGTCTACGACTCAACGGCTTAAGGAGTTAACGGCTCAATGGCTTCGGCGACTTAAAGATATTGGCTGACTCAACCAGTTGGTGACTTAACCTATGCAACGACTTAAGGAAGTGGATGGTCTACGACTTAATCCTATCTACGACTTAAGCCTATCTACGACTTAAGGTTGTCTACGACTTAAGGCTGCCTACGACCTAAAGCTACTTACGACTTACCTCCTAGCTCGTTTACCAGTTAAGCCGCGACTCACGACTTAGTTTAGGTCGTCCACGACCTAAAGCCAGAGTTGTAGTTCGCTGCTGCAATACTTATGCCGGAGGAAGATGACTCGTAAACGACTTAGGACTTGTAGCATGGATCCAGATGGGTAAGTAAGCTTCTACCAAGCCACGAGCTAGACTCAATAGGTTGGCCACGACTTACCTTAAGTCGACCACGACTTACGACCTAAGGGGTCAAATTCCCTATAAATACCAACCTACCCCGAACGTGAAAAGGACTTTTGGCCAATCATTTTCTGAAGCGCCATTACTTTGCCGAATTCTCAACCCATTCAAGACTCGAAGAACTCCAAACATTGATGATACTACAACAAGCTTTGAACGAGATTCTACACATCCGACATGGATTCGACAAGTCTCGTCGTCAAAGTTTGAGTTACTAATCTGATGTGTTTGAGTGATCAAAGTGAATTGTATTCAAAGTGCATTGTATCAAATTGTAACCATATCAGCAATAAAAGACTATGAAGTGGACGTAGGCTCAATTACGGGCCGAACCACTATAAATCTGTTGTCCCTTTACTGTTTTCTGCTATTGCAGCTTATATTCTGTTCCCGTACCAACGGGTGGTGCTTTCACATTGTTATTACACACACCGGGTGTTAGCGTTCAATTTTCAGCGTTAACATTTTGGTGCTTTCACTGAGAACCCAACTCAGGAAGATTGTCATCATTGCTTCACGAAAGTTTGTGGAAAAAGTTTCTTTCAAAACCAGAAGTTTGTTGGATATAATGGCTCCTGGAAGAAAACGCAAGACTGTTAGATCTGAAGATGCTCAGGATAACACCGCTACTTCTCTTTCTCCAAGTCAAGCAGCTCCTAGCATTGGAGTGATGCGAGAAGAGTTAGATGCTGCAGTGACCGGGTTGTAACAGCAAATTGAAACTCGGAATACTCTAATGATGGAGAAGTTAAGTGCTTTGCTCGGGGCTAGTCAAAGACCGGTAAATAATGAAGAAAACATCGCTGATGCTCCTCACAACTCCGAAGGAAGAAATATTCCTCAAGGGGGATCAGGTGCTGCCGAAGGGGCACCTCTCCAAGCTGAAGGATCCAGGCCATCGCCAGTTTTCCGTGAACATTTGCTCAGACAAACTTCCGAGAAAATGGCCGAAGTCTACTCCGCAAAGTCATTAAACAATGAGGAATATCTCTCCGGCATGATTCGGCAGATAATGAAAGAAAGCATGCAGAGAAATGAAGATGAGAGCGAATGGGGATTTGCTCCGAGTAAAACTCTGTTTATTGAGAGGATTCTAAAGGCTGAGTTTCCCAGAAAATTTGTTCCCCCTACCATTCCTGCTTATCGGGGGACAAGTGACCCGAATCAATTCTTGTATAAATATGACTGGCACATGACCGGCGCAAGGGCAACCGATGAGATTAAGTGTCGGTATTTCCCGGTATACTTGGAAGGAGTGGCACTTCTTTGGTTTACCAACCTTCCCGTTCGATCTGTAGACCAATTTTATGATCTAACCTGAAAGTTTAAAGAGCAATTCAGGCTGTACGCTTCAAAGGAGAAAGACATAATGTCATTGTCTAGTCTTGAGCAAAATCAGGGAGAGCATGTTAAGTCATTCCTGAATCGCTTCAACATAGCTCTGGCTGAAGTCGACAACGCGGAACCAAAGACGATTTTGACTTATCTGATGCGGGCTATCGATAAGTCAAGCGAATTTGGAAAATGGCTGAAAATGAAGGAGCCAAATTCGCTCGAGAAATTTTACAAGAAAGCTGATGCATTCATACGCTTGGAAAATCTCCCGGCACCAACGAAAGTGGTGGCGACAAGAGTAGAAAATAACATTGCTGCTTCAGCTAAGAAAGATTCTGGAGGTCAGAAAAGGGAAAATCATGATGGGAAGAAACCAAAGGATATAAAGAAACCTCGCTTCTTTAAACCCTCAGATTTCACTCCTTTAACCGACACTCCGGAGAATATCTTCTTTGCCACCAAAGATGCTGTGGAGTATCCTAAATCAGCGGAGATAAAACCTAGAAAGGGTGCTATGCGAAATGGAAAATTCTGCCGATTCCATAACCAACCCGATCATGATACCAACGAATGTCGTCATTTGAAGAGCTTAATTGAATAATTATTAAGGGAAAACAAGCTGCAACAGTATGTTAAGAAGAACAGGAATGACCCAACTTCGTCTACTCAGGGGCAACAAACCCCTACTCATCCATCTGGCTCGGGTAAAGGCACTACCGCACATGAATCCGAAAGGCCTGTTATAAATGTGATTACAGGAGGCCCACACCCAGCGGGCAGAAGCTGGGGTGAAATGGAACGATATGCTCGTGCTTTGAAATACACTCCAGCAGAAGAAGATGTTTTTGTTTTAGAAGACGCTGCACCCCTAAAAAAGCAGAAAACTTCTGATGATGACATTATGTTCAAAGCCAGGGATTCTATGGGTATTGAAGCTCCAACCATAGATCCCTTGGTCATTTCTGCAGGAATTGGGCCAGCTATTGTAAAACAAGTTCTTGTTGATTGTGGTGCTTCTTGCAATATACTCTTCAAGAAGACATTTGATCAGATGAAGATTCCAATGGCTGATGTTCAGGCTTCATCACAAAAGATTGTTGGGTTTACTAGGGAACCGCAGCAACCAATCGGAACTATCGTCTTGTTTGTGGAACTTGGAGAGGGGCAGAAAAGGCTAGTTCGGAAACAAACTTTTGTAATTGTCGATGGATTTTCTGCCTACAATGCCTTCCTAGGCCGCCCAACTCTAGTTGCATTCAAAGCCATCCTGGCCCCGTGGTGCCTAACTATGAAATTTCCTACAGATAATGGTGTTGGTGTCATTAAAGGAGATCAAAATGCAGGGCGGGAATGTTATCTTATAGAGCTTCGAGAGGCCAGGAAGAGAGAGATGGGAAAAGATGCGGCAACCCCCCTCCGCATCAAAAACCCAACCTTGTAGCAAATACAAGGTGGTCCCTACACTGGCGAGCATAGTGGTGCAAGGAGAGAAATGGATCCCAGAAAAGCCAGTGCATAGGAAAATAGAGTGGTGCCGATGGAGGTAACGGTACCAGTGCATGTTGATCTTAAAGACCCAAACAAAGTGCTAAATGTGGGTTCGCAACTCAGTATGGCAGTCCAAAATATGCTAATATCATTTTTGAAAGCAAATCTGGACGTATTCGCTTGGAGTCATGCAGATATGTGTGGAATATCTCTAGAGATTGTTGTACATACTATGAATATTGATCCGAAATTGACGCCTGTGAAACAGAAGAGAAGAACCCAAGGTCCAGAAAGGTCAGCAGCGCTAAAGGAAGAGGTAGACCAACTCATGGAAAATCATTTCATCAGAGAGTCCATATATCCAAATTGGGTTTCAAATCCTGTGCTGGTTAAAAAGGCCAATGGAAAATGGAGAGTGTGCATTGATTTCTCAGATTTAAACAAAGCATGTCCCAAAGATTGCTTCCCGTTACCAAGGATTGATCAGCTGGTAGATGGAACAGCCGGACACGAGTTGTTATCCTTTATGGATGCTTACTTCGGGTATAACCAGATTATGATGCATGAGTCGGAGCAGGAGGATACGAGCTTCGTCATAGATGTTGGTTTATACTGCTACAAAGTCATGTCTTTCATATTGAAAAATGCAGGGGCAACATATCAAAGGCTTGTTAATGCAATGTTCAAATCACAGCTTGGGAAAACTATGGAAGTCTATGTCGATGATATGTTAGTGAAATCAAAGAAAGCAATTGACCATATGGACCACTTAGCAGAAATGTTCGAAATCCTTCGAAAATATGGAATGAAGCTCAACCCTTTGAAATGTTCATTCGGAGTAGAGTCTGGGAAATTCTTGGGATTTATCGTAAGCGCTAGGGGCATTGAGGCCAATCCTGCTCAAATTGCTGCCCTAAGAGAAGTCAAAGCCCCTAGAACAAAGAAGGAACTGCAGAGCCTAAATGGGAAAGTTGCTGCCTTAAGTCGATTCATTTCCAAAGCCACTGATAAATGCATCCCCTTCTTTGACGCTTTAAAGAAAGGAAAGAAAAACTTTGAATGGACACCTGAATGCCAGAAAGCTTTCGATGAATTAATCCGTCACATGGAAGTGCCTCCAATACTTTCCAAGCCCAACAACGGCGAAGACCTTTTCATATACTTGCTAGTTTCATCCCATGCCCTGAGTGCAGCACTGGTATGAGAAGATGCGAAAGTTCAGTGTCCGGTCTACTATATCAGCAAAAGACTCACTGGGGCAGAAATGAATTATTCAAAGCTAGAAAAGCTCGCCTACTGCTTACTGATCGCTTCCAAAAAATTGAGGCCATATTTTCAAGCTCACCCTATCAAAGTTCTCACCGACCAGCCCTTAAAGCAAGTCCTATTTCGCCCTGAAACTTCGGGCCGTCTTCTGAAATGGAATATTGAGCTTAGCCAATATGATATCACTTATCATCCCCGAAGAGCGATCAATGGACAAGCCTTAGCGGATTTCATCGCAGAGTATACAGATAAGGGTGATAAAGAGGAAGAGATTATAGTAGACATCCCGACCAAATGGAAGTTATATGTTGATGGCTCAAGAAATGATTACTGTTCCGAAGCTGGGGTTGTGTTTGAAACCCCCGAAGGGCGATCGTTATGTTACGCATTAAGATTGGAATTCCCTTCTACAAACAATGAAGCAGAGTATGAAGCTCTAATTGCTGGATTAAAGATTGCAAAGGAATTGAGCATCAAAGCATTGCAAATCTTCAGTGATTCTCAGCTTATTGTGTGCCAGGTCAAGAAGGAATTTCAAGCTAAAGGAGGAAATCTGCCCGCTTATTTGTCGAAGGCATCTGAGCTCCTCGATGATTTCGATAATTTTTCGATAAGCCACATACCTCGAGAGGAAAATATGAAAGCGGATTCTCTAGCAAAGTATTCAAGCTCCGGAGAAGCTTAATTATTGGGATTGGTTCCTGTGGAGGTTTTATCAGCTCCAAGCACTGATGATATGGATATCGACTGGATCATGGCTGTATCTCAAGAACAAGAGTCATGGATGACCCCAATCAAAGAATATCTGCTCAACGGTTCCCTACTAGAAAATTCTAAAGAACGCCGAAAGCTGTTAAGAAAAGCATCAAGATATGTAATTCAAGACGGCCGGTTATACAGGCGGGGATTCTCAATGCCATTACTCCGATGTGTAACCAAAGAAGAAGCTAAGACAATCTTAGCAGAGGTACACGAAGGAGAATGTGGGGATCATTCAGGCGGCCAAACACTTGCCAAGAAAGTTCTTCGGTACGGGTATTTCTGGCCCGATAGTAATCGAGATGCTGCTATCTATTCCAAAAAATATGACAAATGCCAGAGATTTGCAAAAATCCCAAGAGCACCTTCAACTGAACTAACAAAGATGGTCAACCCATGGCCATTCGCCATTTGGGTGATAGATCTAATCGGACCTTTACCAATTGCCAAGTCGGGAATCAAATATGCTATTGTTGCTGTTGATTATTTCACTAAATTGGCTGAAGCTGAACCTTTGGCCACTATCACTTCTAAAAAGATGATAAATTTTGTAACGAAAAATATCATTTGCAGATATGGTGTTCCACAAAAGATAATCACAGACAACGGTACTCAATTTGAAAGCGAAGAGTTCCAGGACTTCTACAAGCAATTCAAAATCCGAAAAAGTTTCTCAGCAGTGGCCCATCCGCAGGCAAACGGGCAAGTGGAAGCAGTAAACAAAATTATCAAGTCAACCATCAAAAAGCAGCTTGAAAAAGCAAAAGGTGGATGGGTTGATAAGCTACCACTAGCACTATAGGCATACAGAACAACCCATAAAACTGCAACTGGGCACACTCCATTCTCATTGGCATACGGATCGGAAGCAATGATTCCAGTAAAGCTAGAAGTCCCTTTACACAGGAGAGTTTATTTCAACCAGGCCGAAAATGAAAAATTGCAACTCGAAGCACTTGACTTTCTTGATGAAAGAAGGGAAGAAGCTAGACTCAGAGTTGCGGCTCATCAGCAAAGAATTGCAAGGCACTTCAACTCTAAATTCCGTCAACGAAGCTTTGAAGTCGGGGACTTAGTTTTGAAGAGGATCATGACAGCAGTCGGAGTATTTGGACCAAATTGGGAAGGGCCATATGTCATAGGCAATAAACTTCTTGATGGCACATTCAAACTCACGACTGTCGAAGGAGATCCAATCCCAAGAGCCTGGAACAGCAATCATTTGCGCCCATATTTTGCTTAAAAAGCTTTGCTTGAAATTGTAAAATGATTATGGATGTATCGATTGTATTGTAAACCATTGTAAAATCAGTGATGATGAATAAAAAGAGCTATAAAGTGGACGTAGGCCCAGTTATTGGCCGAACCACTATAAATTTTGTGTTCTTTACTATTATAAAATGCATGTTTTATTTCGATGTGTAAATACTCTAAATGTATTACTAAAATATCGATTTAATATTGCAGGTCATTAAAACAAAGCTTACCCATCGCAATGCCAAGTGAACCCTATAAATCACTCAATAAACAAATTTCAAGCCACGGAAAGTTCCAAATTCAAATCCAACATAGATGAACATTACACCAAAAATTGATGATTCCACCGAAAAGACACTTTTCCAAAGAAAAGGAAATAGACGCTTGTCAACTAATTACGATCGTTTGTATAAACAGACATCTGATTGAATAACTTGCGCCTGTCTCATGGAATCAATCAACAGTGAAGTACACTCCATTGGATAAGAGCAAACTGCTTACAAAGGAAAGGAACATAGGCTCGGAGACAATAACAGGGGACCATTAATGAGCAAACAACAAAGAGACATGGCCGAGCAGATCAACAAAAGCCCTCTTCGGAGGCACAAGACCTCTTTGGAGGCGCAACTCTTCGGAGAATAAAGACTTCTACGGAGGCACAAGCCCTCTTCGGAGGCACGCCAATAAATGGAAACGCTCTTCTCAACAAAAAGGTTGGTGGAACCACTGAGGCAAGGCCTTCGTTAACTAATTGCGATCGTTTGTGCAAACGAACATCCAATTAAATAACTTGCGTTCGCCCTATGGATCCATTTAACTGTGAGAAAGTAATTTCCAGGCAATCAAATAAAGACCTCTTCGGAGGCACAAGACCTCTTCGGAGGAATAAGACCTCTCCCGAGGCACCGCAAGCCCTCTTACGAGGCACAAGCCTTCCCCAAAGGCACACACTGCCCTCTTCGGAGGCAGAAGACCTTCCCCAAGGCACACAAGTCCTCTTCAGAGGCACAAAACCTCTTCGGAGGCACAAGACCTCTTCGGAGGCACAAGACCTCTCCGGAGGCACAAGACCTCTTCGGAGGCATAAGACCTCTTCGAAGGCACAAGACTTCTCCGGAAGCACAAACAAAAGACTTCTCCGAAAGCACAAGACCTCCCCGGGGGCACAACGCTACTTCACAAAGCATAATGCTACTCTTCGGAGTCCAAATGCTACTCCTCGGAAATACCAAAAAGCCCTCCTCAAAGGCACACTTCAACTCTCAAAGAAGATCTACTTGTTCATCTTGAAAAATTCTTCCCAGAAATTGAAGTGCTAAGTAAAATCCTCTTTAGAGGCCCGCTTTACCGCGTAGGAGAATTAAGTTCTCAAAAATATGAAGTGACCATCTCCGAAGGTTGAAGCGTAAAAACTTCTCCAAGAACGAGACATGTTCCATTTAAGTAGAATAATTGTTTCCTCAAAGACGTAATAGTTATTCTTCAAAAATAAGAGTACAAGTTTCGTCAAGGCAAAAGGATATTGCAATGCACTTGTGGTATAGGGGCAATATCATACAATACAACTAAGCTAATGAAAGTAGTATTCAAGCAACATACCACAAGCGCATTACAATATCACGAGGAAAAGATGTGGAATAAATGCATTCTCAGACACAGACAAAAAGGTTGTACAAGTAAAAAGAATCGCTTATTCTACACTAAAATGAGAAATAGATGCATTCTTACATATACAAGAATTCGTACGAGTAAAAGAATTATTTTATTCAATACTGTGAAAAATTCTTTACATGTGCAGATCTCAAAAAAGCAGGGACCGGTACCCGCACAATCTCTGGTCGATACAAGCAAAAAGCAAAATAAGAAAAGTAGAATCCAAATTATCACTCCTTCTTCCTGCCACCCTTAGTACCCTTGCCCGGTTTGATGATTAGTTTCGGAATCCGGCGGGGACGGGATGGAGAAGAAGGAGAAGAGGGTGCAGCCGGATCTTCTTCTGCTTCATCTTCTCCAACGGAAGTGTTTTTCTTCTTCTTCTTTATGACGCGCTTCCCTTGCCTCTTCGAGGAAGACTCACTTCCCGGAGTAGTAAGTAGCGCAAAAAGCTTAGTGTTATCATCAAGAGACTGCTCCGGAGTCTTCTCACTGTCCTCAAGATCTTCCGCCTTCTGTTCTTGAGAAGCGGGTGGATCCTCCAAGCCTCGAAGGGCTTCTATTTGCTCTTCCTGTGAACCCGGTTGAGAAGCAGGAGTAACTTGAAGGGTTGGAGGAGGAACAACTGGAAGAGGAGAAGAGTGTATAGCGCTCGGTGCCTCCGCTGCAGAAGAAAAGAGGTCAAAATCGGTATTCTCCGAGAAAAGAGAAGATATTGGTTCATCAAAGCTTAAGTAATAAGTAAGAAGTTCATCTAATTCGGTTAAATCGAATAAGTGATTCACTGGATCCAGGTCGACGCCAAAGTTACCTGGAGAAGTCGGCTTTGTAAGATCAATCTCGAATTTCTCAGCCTCAATATCTTCCAGGGCCTCGTCCTCAGTGGGAGTGGTCACAATTTCTTTGTCAACTTTAGCAGGAGGCGAAGAATGGGAACTGGAGTCTATAATGTTAACATCAGCCGAAATTGAAGTATGGACGGGGGCTGTTGAAGGAGCTTCCTACTTTGGGTGTTCTTCTCCCGTCGATTCAACTCGCGCTTTAGCAAGTTGCTCCTTTCCTCTAGCAAGAGCGGCACGAGTTTCATCGTCAAGATAACGTGCCTTAAGCTCTGCCTCATCATAGCCGGCACCGCCAAACATATCGATTATCGCCTCCCATACTTCAGCTAAAGTGACTTCATAGTCCGGCCCCAAAAACGAGAGACTTCCGGGCCCTAAGACGCTGTGGATATAAAAGTCAAACAAAGTGGAGCTGATATTGGCTTTAGTAGCCACATGAGATTCTTTGGCTGCAACTTTCCCAGCGACAGATTCATCGCGCTCGCTTTCAGCCTTTAACAACTAAGACTGCAGCCTGGTGATTTCCAAGTCTTGGGAGCTAATTTTCCCCCGAAGCTGAGCGGTGTCATCACGATATTTCCCGGTAACATGCTGCTCTGCTTCAAGTTTTGCTTCAGCATCTCGCTGAGCAGCATGGGCGTCTCGAACTTGTTTTTGCAGCATTTCTTCCTTTTGTGAATAAGAAGTGGAAGAAGTGGCAAGCTTGTTCTTTAGTCTTTCAACTTCAGCTTCAAGCCTCCCATAATCATCAGAGATGCTCTTCATTTCAGCGTCGTGTTGCTTGCGAATTTTATCCCACTCTGACTTATTGTTCTCCATGGTCAGCATGGCTTCGAGATTCGCACGATTAACCCTTTGCAGCTCGTCAACAAGTTTTTGCCATCTAGACATCCTTTCGACATCAAGTTTGACGGCATCAAGGTTACGC
Source organism: Allium fistulosum (assembly GCA_030737815.1). Lineage (NCBI taxonomy): Eukaryota > Viridiplantae > Streptophyta > Magnoliopsida > Asparagales > Amaryllidaceae > Allium > Allium fistulosum. The sequence continues at coordinate 35,311,878 of JASFAW010000010.1, read as the reverse complement.
AGCATAGTCGGTTTATCAATTGGAACCAAGTCAAGGTCAAAGCATACCCCCTTTAAGCACCATTGCGGGAACCGACTTTGAAGATTTGGCGGACCCTGTCCAACTTGATATTGGGGTTTGTTGATGATTGTTTGGATATCATATTTCTGAAGAGCGGGAGAATCAGAGGGGATATCAAGAGGAATTGAAGCAGGGGTCTTCTCAGAAATTGGAGACGCGTCACTGAGCTTGACCCGCTTACTTGGATCTTCAGTAATGTGACTCTTCTCTTTGTCATCATAGGATTTTCTTTTGTGAGAATCATCGCCTCTGTGAGAAGAGTCGTATCGCTCATCCCTCCTCCCCTATTGACGCTCATAGTCCCTCCTCTCTTGAGCTTTCGTAATAGCTCTTTCTTTGTCTGTTTCCCTCGGGGCATTGAGGTATCACCTAAAGTCATAAGTTCCGCGGCCTCCATAGCGCTGAAATTTGTCATAATATGAGCCAGAACGCCCCATCGGAGAATCTGAAAATGGAAAATAAATGAAGTTTAGAAATCCCCAGAAAAAGAAGATAAGTGCGTGTAAGTGCCGAAAAATCCTAAGTGTGTGCGGCGTGCAAACTACGCGCGTCGAACTACAAACCACGCTTTAATGTGGGAACGGCAACGACTGGTGTAGAAGGTGTCGAAACTTGTTGAAAAGAAGAAGTCGCCTCGACAGCAGGAGAAATAGCGTTTGACGCGTCATTTTTGAATAACTCTTGCGAAGTCACCATTAGGTCACTAAGACCCCTAAAAATGTCTTCGCCGTCATGCTGAGCGGAACTCTCTTTCTCAACCCCTTCAGTGGGCGCCTTCTCGGGCATTGAGGAGGCGCCTCCTCTTCGATAACCGGAGAGAGCGTAGGTTTGCTAGACGGCCCCGCAACATCAGTAAGCGTGGGGCACTTAACCAATGAAGTTTCAGTAGCAGGCTCCTTCGGCATGAGTTCCTCAACAGAAATTGGGACATTTGGTGCCTCTGTAGGAGAGTCGGGGACTTCGTGAGGCTGAGTGGAGCGAGAAGGGTAAAGAAGTCCAAACTGGTAAAGAAATTCGTCTTTCAACAAAAATTTCGCATGCCGCTCTTCAGCTGGTACGGCCATGAGCCTCTACAAAGTTGGCTTATGGCTGGGATCCCTAGAGGAAGGGGGAGCACTGAAATGAAAAAGCGAAAATAACATTTGGCAATCTGGACTTCACAAAACTCAGAGAATAGAAGAAGTAAAGAGTAAAGATAGATAATCTTACTTCCTTCCCTCCACACAGCATAAAATCCCGGGGGACAGCGAACATAAAAGTACTGAGTTAAGAACCCATGGGCACTGTCAGGGAGGCCGACAATCAATTTACGATTTCTGGCACTTCTCACGACAGTGATAGAAGGATGATCTTTGGTTCTAGTAAAAGATCATAAGTAGCAAATCTTGTCAAAGCTCGGAAGTCGGTCAAGAGTTCTCCCGAATAGCACACACAACCCCATTAGAATGGCATAGCTATTGGGATGTAGCTGAAATGGGGAGATGGCCAGTTGACGAAGAAGATGCTGGAGAAAGTTGTTGAAAGGTGGAATGGCCCCGCTAAGGCACATTTGTCGATTGACCGCTACAAAGCTAGGAGGCGCTACATCAGCAGTGTTACTTTTCTCAGGAAGAATGGCATCAGCTTCAACAATGCCAAACTGAGCGCACAACTGCCGGAAAACTTTGTACGACAAAGTGGTAGGGGTTCTTTCTGGAGGATTGACTAATGGAGCTGGAATAAGAGTGGCCTCTCCAGTCTGGACTGTTATATCTTCTTGCTGAGAAGTCATTCTACACAAGCAATTGGATATTCAAATATGAAGGTGCACGTTTCCTAAAAAGTGTGAAGTGTTGTGCAGAACTAATAAAGATAACAAGTAAATAAAATTGGAATTAAGTTAGTCGACAATTGATCGATTACCAAATTTCAGGACTTGTTAATTTAAAGTTAAGGTACAGTATTAATGCAAACCGGTCATTTTCAGTTGACTATTTCAATGTTGCTTTAATACTTTGCTTGAATTTGTTGATTTAAAGCACTTCGTTCACACAATCTATTTAAGTTGATTATCCGTTATTAACTAATATGTCATTTGGTGTGGGCAATCAGTGGTAGTATATTCGTCTCAATTTTCTGTATGTATTAAAACAGGTTGTTAGCTTGCGAGTCAAAGTGATCTGTGAAAGAATGCAGCAAAGTTTAACAGTTCAAAGTTCAAACAATAATTCAAAGTTCAGGCAAAGCTTAAAAGTACAAGTGCTAAGTCGCCAACGACTCAAGTGCTAACTCGTCCACGACCTAAGGATTATAAGGCAGGTTAAGTTAGGTCGCTTCAATTTTAAGTCGTTGATGCTTTAAGTCGGCGGCACTCTAAGTCGTAAGTCGTGGAAAAGAAGAAAACGCTTCAGTTCAAAGTGATGTAAAATTCCCCAAGTCCTAACTCGGCCACGACTCAAGGCTTATGTCGTAAGTGGATAAGTTGATAAAGCTTAAGTCGCAAAGGCTGCTAGGTCGGTTCAGAGTTAAGTCGTGAAATTCACTGGGTCGCACGAAATTGCTAAGTCGTGACCAAGCCAATATCTCGCTCCATTTGACCAACCGACTTTTCTCCCTCACTCTTAACCCATTAACCCAATTGCCTTTCAATCAACAATGATCCTCGATCTATCACACCATTGAATCACCCAAAAACGAATTCAAATCGCCTCAGATTTGCCATGAATCTGACACATTGCTGCTCTATCACAACCACAACATGATCGATGGCAATCACAGATCGATCGAAACGTTATTCGCAATGAAACGCAGCACCAAAAAATGAATTGAAGTCGGAAAATGGGGAGTTAGTAATTCGACATTGGACGTGGGTGAAGGATGACCGGATTCACTTACGTAGTATAAACGGAAAGAGGATCGGCGATTGGATGGTTAGAATTCGTCTTGGAAAGCTCAGAATTACGTCAATGGTGATTTCAAACGATAGAGCAAGTGAGAAGAAGGAAGTAGGAGGAACAACTCAAACCTTTTATATCTCGGGGCAGTGGAACTCGAATCGGCACATGCGAGTTAAGATGAGTCGAAGCACATGACCTACGACTTAGGCGTGTACTTCGAGGGGCAAATGTTAACCCTCAATTTCCTACGGCTTAAGAACTGCATGACTCAAGAAAGGTATGCGACTCAAGAAGGATATGCGACTTAACGAGTTAAGGATTATACGACTTAAGGAAGTGGACGACCTACGACTTAAGAAAGCTACCAGCTAACGACTTAAAGTCTGGACGACTTAAGGAGGTCTATGACTTAAGGAAGTCTACGACTTAACGACTTAAGGAAGTCTACGACTTAGCGGTTTAAGGTCTGGACGCCTTAAGGAAGTCTACGACTTAACGGCTTAAGGAGTTAACGGCTCAATGGCTTCAGCGACTTAAAGATATTGGCTGACTCAACCAGTTGGTGACTTAACATATGCAACGACTTAAGGAAGTGGATGGTCTACGACTTAAGCCTATCTACGACTTAAGCCTATCTATGACTTAAGGCTGTCTACGACTTAAGGCTGCCTACGACCTAAAGCTACTTACGACTTACCTCCTAGCTCGTTTACCAGTTAAGCCACGACTAACGACTTAGTTTAGGTCGTCCACGACCTAAAGCCAGAGTGGTAGTTCGCTGCCGCAATACTTATGCCGGAGGAAGATGACTCGTAAACGACTTAGGACTTGTAGCATGGATCTAGATGGGTAAGTAAGCTTCTACCAAGCCATGAGCTAGACTCAAAAGGTTGGCCACGACTTACCTTAAGTCGTCCACGACTTACCTTAAGTCGACCACGACTTACGACCTAAGGGGTCAAATTCCCTATAAATACCAACCTACCCCGAACGTGAAAAGGACTTTTGGCCAATCATTTTCTGAAGCGCCATTACTTTGCCGAATTCTCAACCCATTCAAGACTCGAAGAACTCCAAACATTGAAGATACTACAACAAGCTTTGAACGAGATTCTACACATCCGACATGGATTCGACAAGTCTCATCGTCAAAGTTTGAGTTACTAATCTGAAGTGTTTGAGTGATCAAAGTGAATTGTATTCGAAGTGCATTGTATCAAATTGTAACCAGATATGCAATAAAAGACTATAAAGTGGACGTAGGCTCAATTACGGGCCGAACCACTATAAATCTGTTGTCCCTTTACTGTTTTCTGCTATTGTCAGCTTATATTCTGTTCCCGTACCAACGGGTGGTGCTTTCACATTGTTATTACACACACCGGGTGTTAGCGTTCAATTTTCAGCGTTAACACAATATCATACAATACAACTAAGCTAATGAAAGTAGTATTCAAGCAAAATACCACAAGCGCATTACAATATCACGCGGAAAAGATGTGGAATAAATGCATTCTCAAACACAGACAAAAAGTTTGTACAAGTAAAAAGAATCGCTTATTCTACACTAAAATGAGAAATAGATGCATTCTTACATATACAAGAATTCGTACGAGTAAAAGAATTATTTTATTCAATACTGTGAAATTTTTTTACATGTGCAGATCTCAAAAAATCAGGGACCGGTACCCGCACAATCTCTGGTCGATACAAGCAAAAAGCAAAATAAGAAAAGTAGAATCCAAATTATCACTCCTTCTTCCTGCCACCCTTAGTACCCTTGCCCGGTTTGATGATTAGTTTCGGAATCCGGCGGGGACGGGATGGAGAAGAAGGAGAAGAGGGTGCAGCCGGATCTTCTTTTGCTTCATCTTCTCCAGCGGAAGTGTTTTACTTCCTCTTCTTTATGACGCGCTTCCCTTGCCTCTTCGAGGAAGACTCGCTTCCCGGAGTAGTAAGTAGCGCAGAAAGCTTAGTGTTATCATCAAGAGATTGCTCCAAAGTCTTATCACTGTCCTCAAGATCTTCCGCCTTCTGTTCTTGAGAAGCGGGTGGATCCTCCAAGCCTCGAAGGGCTTCTATTTGCTCTTCCTACGAACCCGGTTGAGAAGCAGGAGTAACTTGAAGGGTTGGAGGAGGAACAGCTGGAAGAGGAGAAGAGTGTATAGCGCTCGGTGCCTCCGCTGCAGAAGAAAATAGGTTAAAATCGGTATTCTCCGAGAAAAGAGAAGATATTGGTTCATCAAAGCTTAAGTAATAAGTAAGAAGTTCAACAAATTCGGTTAAATCGAATAAGTGATTCACTGGATTCGGGTCGACGCCAAAGTTACCTGGAGAAGTCGGCTTTGTAAGATCAATCTCGAATTTCTCAGCCTCAATATCTTCCAGGGCCTCGTCCTCAGTGGAAGTGGTCACAATTTCTTTGTCAACTTTAGCAGGAGGCGAAGAATGGGAACTGGAGTCTATAATGTTAACATCAGCCAAAATTGAAGTATGGACGGGGGCAGTTGAAGGAGCTTCCTCCTTTGGGTGTTCTTCTCCCGTCGATTCAACTCGCGCTTTAGCAAGTTGCTCCTTTCCTCTAGCAAGAGCGGCACGAGTTTCATCGTCAAGATAACGTGCCTCAAGCTTTGCCTCATCATAGCCGGCACCGCCAAACATATCGATTATCGCCTCCCATACTTCAGCTAAAGTGACTTCATAGTCCGGCCCTAAAAACGAGAGGCTTCCGTGCCCTAAGACGCTATGGATATAAAAGTCAAACAAAGTGGAGCTGATATTGGCTTTAGTAGCCACATGAGATTCTTCGGCTGCCACTTTCCCAGCGACAGCTTCATCGCGCTCTCTTTCAGCCTTTAACAACTGAGACTGCAGCCTGGTGATTTCCATATCTTGGGAGCTAATTTTCCCCCGAAGCTGAGCGGCGTCATCACGATATTTCCCAGTAACATGCTGCTTTGCTTCAAGTTTTGCTTCAGCATCTCGCTGAGCAGCATGGGCGTCTCGAACTTGTTTTTGGAGCATTTCTTCCTTTTGCGAATAAGAAGTGGAAGAAGTGGCAAGCTCGTTCTTTAGTCTTTCAACTTCAGCTTCAAGCCTCCCATAATCATCAGAGATGCTCTTCATTTCAGCGTTGTGTTGCTTGCGAATTTTATCCCACTCTGACTTATCGTTCTCCATGGTCAGCATGGCTTCGAGATTCGCACGATTGACCCTTTGCAGCTCGTCAACAAGTTTTTGCCATCCATACATCCTTTCGACATCAAGTTTGACGGCATCAAGGTTACGCAGCATAGCCGGTTTATCAATTGGAACCAAGTCAAGGTCAAAGCATACCCCCTTTAAGCACCATTGCGGGAACCGACTTTGAAGAGTTGGCGGACCCTGTCCAACTTGATATTGGGGTCTGTTGATGATTGTTTGGATATCATATTTCTTAAGAGAGGGAGAATCAGAGGGGATATCAAGAGGAATTGAAGCAGGGGTCTTCTCAGAAATTGTAGACGTGTCACTGAGCTTGACCCGCTTACTCGGTTCTTCAGTAATGTGACTCTTACCTTTGTCATCATGCGATTTTCTTTTGTGAGAATCATCGCCTCTGTGAGAAGAGTCGTATCGCTCATCCCTCCTCCCATATTGACGCTCATAGTCCCGCCTCTCTTGAGCTTTCTTAATAGCTCTTTCTTCGTCTGTTTCCCTCGGGGCATTGAGGTATCGCATAAAGTCATAAGTTCCGCGGCCTCCATAGCGCTGAAATTTGTCATAATATGAGCCAGAGCGCCCCATCGAAGAATCTGAAAATGGAAAAGAAATGAAGTTTAGAAATCCCCAAAAAAAGAAGATAAGTGTGTATAAGTGCCGAAAAAACCTAAGTGTGTGCGGCGTGCAAACTACGCGCGTCGAACTACAAACCACGCTTTAATGTGGGAACGACAACGACTGGTGTAGAAGGTGTCGAAACTTGTTGAAAAGAAGAAGTCGCCTCGACAGCAGGAGAAATAGCTTTTGACGCGTCATTTTTGAATAACTCTTGCGAAGTCACCATTAGGTCACTAAGACCCCCAAAAATGTCTTCGCCGTCATGCTGAGCGGAACTCTCTTTCTCAACCCCTTCAATGGGCGCCTTCTCGGGGCATTGAGGAGGCTCCTCCTCTTCGATAACCGGAGAGAGCATAGGTTTGCTAGACGATCCCGCAACATCAGTAAGTGTGGGGAACTTAACCAATGAAGTTTCAGTAGCAGGCTCCTTCGGCATGAGTTCCTCAACAGAAATTGGGACATTTGGTGCCTCTGTAGGAGAGTCGGGGACTTCGTGAGGCTGAGTGGAGCGAGATGGGTGAAGAAGTCCAAACTGGTAAAGAAATTCGTCTTTCAACAAAAATTTCGCATCCCGCTCTTCAACTGGTACGGCCATGAGCCTCTCCAAAGTTGGCTTATGGCTGGGAACCCTAGAGGGAAGGAGGAGCACTGAAATGAAAAAGCAAAATTAACATTTGGAAATCTGGACTTCACAAAACTCAAAGAATAGAAGAAGTAAAGAAGTAAAGATAGATAATCTTACTTCCTTCCCTCCACACAGCATAAAACCCCGGAGGACAGCGAACGTAAAAGTACTGAGTTAAGAACCCATGGGCACTGTCAGGGAGGCCGACAATCAATTTACGATTTCTGGCGCTTCTCACGACAGTGATAGAAGGATGATCTTTGGTTCTAGTAAAAGTGCATAAGTAGCAAATCTCGTCAAAGCTCGGAACTCGGTCAAGAGTTCTCCCGAATAGCACACACAACCCCATTAGAATGGCATAGCTATTGGGATGTAGCTGAAATGGAGAGATGGCCAGTTGACGAAGAAGATGCTGGAGAAAGTTGTTCAAAGGTGAAATGGCCCCGCTCAGGCACATTTGTCGATTGACCGCTACAAAGCCAGGAAGCGCTACATCAGCAGTGTTACTTTTCTCAGGAAGAATGGCATCAGCTTTAGCAATGCCAAACTGAGCGCACAACTGCCGGAAAACTTTGTACGACAAAGTGGTAGGGGTTCTTTCTGGAGGATTGACTAATGGAGCTGGAATAAGAGTGGCCTCTCCAGTCTGGACTGTTATATCTTCTTGTTGAGAAGTCATTCTACACAAGCAACTGGATATTCAAATATAAAGGTGCATGTTTCCTAAAAAGTGTGAAGTGTTGTGCAGAACTAATAAAGATAACAAGTAAATATAATTGGAATTAAGTTAGTCGACAATTGATCGATTACCAAATTTCAGGACTTGTTAATTTAAAGTTCAGTTACAGTATTAGTGCAAACCGGTCCTTTTCAGTTGACTATTTCAATGTTGCTTTAATACTTTGCTTGAATTTTTTGATTTAAAGCACTTCGTTCACACAATCTATTTAAGTTGATTATCCGTTATTAACTAATCTTTCATTTGGTGTGGGCAATCAGTGGCAGTATATTCGTCCCAATTTTCTGTGTATTAAAACAGGTTGTTAGCTTGCGAGTCAAAGTGATATGTGAAAGAATGCAGCAAAGTTTAACAGTTCAAAGTTCAAACAATAATTCCAAGTTTAGGAAAAGCTTAAAAGTACAAGTGCTAAGTCGCCAACGACTCAAGTGCTAACTCATCCACGACCTAAGCATTATAAGGCAGGTTAAGTTAGGTCGCTTCAATTTTAAGTCGTTGATGCTTTAAGTCGGCGGCACTCTAAGTCGTAAGTCGTAGAAAAGAAGAAAAGGCTTCAGTTCAAAGTGATGTAAAATTCCCCAAGTCCTAACTCGGCCACGACTCAAGGCTTATGTCGTAAGTGGATAAGTTGATAAAGCTTAAGTCGCAAAGGCTGCTAGGTCGGTACAGAGTTAAGTCGTGAAATTCACTGGGTCGCACGAAATTGCTAAGTTGTGACCAAGCCAATATATCGCTCCATTTGACCAACCGACTTTTCTCCCTCACTCTTAACCCGTTAACCCAATAGCCTTTCAATCAACAATGATCCTCGATCTATCACACCATTGAATCACCCAAAATCCAATTCAAATCGCCTCAGATTTGCCATGAATCTGACACATTGCTGCTCTATCACAACCACAACATGATCGATGGCGATCACAGATCGATCGAAACGTTATTCGCAATGAAATGCCGCACCAAAAAATGAATTAAAGTTGGAAAATGGGGAGTTAGCAATTCGACAATGGACGTGGGTGAAGGATGATCGGATTCACTTACGTAGTATAAACGGAAAGATGATCGGCTATTGGACGGTTGGAATTCGTCTTGGAAAGCTCGGAATTACGCCAATGGTGATTTCAAATGATAGAGCAAGTGAGAAGAAGGAAGTAGGAGGAACGACTCAAACCTTTTATATCTCGGGGCAGTGGAACTCGAATCGGCACATGCGAGTTAAGATGAGTCAAAGCACACGACCTACGACTTAGGCGTGTACTTCGAGGGGCAAATGTTAACCCTCAATTTCCTACGGCTTAAGAACTGCACGACTCAAGAAAGGTATGCGACTCAAGAAGGATATGCGACTTAATGAGTTAAGGATTATACGACTTAAGGAAGTGGACGACCTACGACTTAAGAAAGCTACCAGCTAACGACTTAAAGTCTGGACGACTTAAGGAAGTCTACGGCTTAACGACTTAAGGAAGTCTACGACTTAACGACTTAAGGAAGTCTACGACTTAACGACTTAAGGAAGTCTACGACTTAGCAGTTTAAGGTCTGGATGACTTAAGGAAGTCTACGACTTAACGACTTAAGGACTTAACGGCTCAATGGCTTCGGCGACTTAAACATATTAGCTGACTCAACCAGTTGGTGACTTAACATATGCAACAACTTAAGGAAGTGGATGGTCTACGACTTAAGCCTATCTACGACTTAAGCCTATCTACGACTTAAGGATGTCTATGACTTAAGGCTACCTACGACCTAAAGCTACTTACGACATACCTCCTAGCTCGTTTACCAGTTAAGCCGCGACTCACGACTTAGTTTAGGTCGTCCACGACCTAAAGCCAAAGTTGTAGTTCGCTGCCGCAATACTTATGCCGGAGGAAGATGACTCGTAAACGACTTAGGACTTGTAGAATGGATCCAGATGCGTAAGTAAGCTTCTACCAAGCCACGAGCTAGACTCAATAGGTTGGCCACGACTTACCTTAAGTCGGCCACGACTTACCTTAAGTCAACCACGACTTACGACCTAAGGGGTCAAATTCCCTATAAATACCAACCTACCCCGAACGTGAAAAGGACTTTTGGCCAATCATTTTCTGAAGCACCATTACTTTGCTGAATTCTCAACCCATTCAAGACTCGAAGAACTCTAAACATTGAAGATACTACAACAAGCTTTGAATGAGATTCTACACATCCGACATGGATTCGACAAGTCTCATCGTCAAAGTTTGAGTTACTAATCTGAAGTGTTTGAGTGATCAAAGTGAATTGTATTCGAAGTGCATTGTATCAAATTGTAACCAGATCAGCAATAAAAGACTATAAAGTGGACGTAGGCTCAATTACAGGCCGAACCACTATAAATCTGTTGTCCCTTTACTGTTTTCTGCTATTGTCAGCTTATATTCTATTCCCGTACCAATGGGTGGTGCTTTCACATTGTTATTACACACACGGGGTGTTAGCGTTCAATTTTCAGCGTTAACACATTAATTATTAGATTGTCTTACTCGTTGCTTTCTTATCCTTACTGCATGTAATTTTTATGAACTTATTGTTTTTCGTTCCTTTGTTTCCTATATAAGAACTAGTGTACTTTCTACACTAAAGCATAATCATGTTAACATGGAAGAAAAACTTGATGAAATGCTCGAGTGAAATGTTATTTGTTTGGCAAAGATAATGTTATCTATTCATAAATGGGCTTTAATTTAAAATTTTGGATTTTCAGTTAGTTGAATCTCTGCTGTTTAATAATTTTTATACATTCTTTTGATATGTTCATATTTCAATCTATAGTCCTGAGAAATTTTAAAAATCTAAGGCATTCTCCCTAGGCAAAGCCTCAGATAAACTAAGGCGTTTGCCTCGGAATTCGTGAGGCATTTTCCTCAAAAAATCTAAGGCATTTGCCTCGGAATTCTCTGAGACAAATGTCTTAGAAAATCTGAGGAAAAAGCCTTAGATTTCTGAGGCATTTGCCTCGTAAGGCAAGTGCCTTAAAATTTTCTGGGGCAAACTTGTTTAGTAAGAAAATGATGTTTTTTCTTTATGTATATTCTCAAAACTTGGTGTATAGTTATTGCCTAAACTTGGTGTATTGATGTTGTGAAAACATTATTTATAGAATTGTATGAACTTGGTTTTTGAATATGTGAAAACTTGGATGCGATTAATATATTATGTTTTGATTTTGTAGATGATATGATTGCTGTTAAATCTTAATATGTTAAACATATTAGCTAAGCTAATTTTCAGAATAATAACATGTTTCAAATGCTGAAAATAATGTAATGTACAAATAACTACACATAAAAAATGCTGTAAAAAATTAATAGCAGAAATAAAACGTTGTACACGATATTGATATAACACGACATATAATTAAATATTGTAGAAAATTTAAAACAACATATAATAACCGGTATAGAATATTATTCTGACCTTTTATTAAACGTTGTTATAGAAATTTCTTTTATAGCATTTGTATTTTTACTGTTAAAGCTGCTTACTTTTAACAACATGTCGCTAGATAACATTTATGAAAACTCCGTTATAGGTTTTTACATCGTTTATCCTGTGCTGTAAAAAACCATTTTTGTTGTAGTAATTATTTAAGTCATTTCCTTTTATTCTAGTTTTAGATAAATTTATAAGATAAAAATGTTCACTTATGATTAAGACCCGAAATAACAAAAACATGCCATGGTCATTATATCTTTCAAGATGATCATGCCGTTAACTAAAGAGGAATTTTGAAATGTGTATATGCTTTCTCCTACACAATATGACTTGTTTCTTGTTTAATATATAATTTTTTGAAACGATCAAGTAATAAAGCTCTACAAACATACATACATACATATATGTTTGTGTGTATGTGTCTCTATATGTGTGTGTATAAATATGTGTGTGTGTGTATGTATGTATACGTATGTATTTATCTTTATTTTGGATGGAAGCTGAACTTTTACTATACTTCAACTTACAAATTAGTTCATACACATGTATTTAACATTTTTTCTAGATTAATCAAAATACTTATTTCATTTTTGAAATGTAACAAATGGAAACTTTCGATGAATATGACAATAGAAGAAGTAAAAACACAAACAATATGCTTCAAATTCAAATAATGAAAGGAAAATACACATAGCTAGTTAAAATTTCATCGGAGTTCATTAATAATACTGCTAAATATAAGTTCGGGTTTTTCACCCATTTAGCAATTATTGAAGCAAGTGCATTTTTTAGGTACTTCACAGGTGACAGAATTAACGGCATTTCCATGTAGCTTTTGGCAGATTCCTATGCATTGTGGAATAGTGCAATCTTTCCCTTTCAGATCTACATCTTCACGACAAGCAATACCTGAATTTTTTTTGAAATGACAGAAGTATGAGTCGATGGTCACTCGATTTTTCTTTATTATATTCAAGCTTGCTTTTGTAAAAGAAAATCTACAAATAAAAATGGAATTGTACCTATGTTTACACAGAAGAGAAGAAGAGCGAAAAGAAAGAAGAAAACACAAGACTTCATCATATTTGATGCGATTAACTCGTAATAGTAATTATTACCTAGCTTTACGTTTGAACACATTACATGTGCTTATATAGAGGCATGTCGAAATTGGAAATGAATCAATTTTGGTGGAGAAATTAATTAATTTCTGCATTTTTTAGTATTACAAGTAAGTAATAATCATATGGAAAATATATGACATATGAGCCTATTAGTGTATTTACATATATATATCTGTTATTTCATTAATTATTTGCCTTATTAATTTGAAGTTCCTTAATTAATGCATTGGTTTATTTCATATACTATGTAATTAATTATATAATTATGTTTTGCCTTATATAATGAATTAGACAAACATGAGATTGGGATCAATATCATAATTATTATAAGATTTTATGTTATTTCCATTTATTTATATAAAGGGATCAGATATTTTATAAGAAGTGATAAATAACATCAATTTTAAAATGTTCCGAAATTATTTAACCCCACATCATAATATTAGTATTTATTCAAGAATGAACTATAAGATCACAATAATATACAGTAATAGGCTAAACTACAAGGACATTGAAATAAGTGAGGAGATTTTGTATAGTTTATACATTTTAAATTAGAAGCCAACATATTCCTTTCCATCCCTCTCTACTGCAATGTAGATCCAGTTTTCCTTCATATGTTGTCAATTTCTTTTATTCAACAATTATTCCATTTGTGAATTTGTATGCAATTTACTATGTACTCTAATTGCTAGAAATTTTAATGTTTTTTTAAATAATTGTTCGTGTGGAAAATTATAAAGGAAATATAAATTTTTTTGTTTGTTTTGGCTAAGTTAAAAATGGAAATATAAGATATGATATGAAAATGTAATTTTTTTTCATTATCTTTGCATGGATAATGAAGGAAGTTTATAAATGGTAGTTTCTGACATTAATTGAATTCGCAATATTTTTAGCATGGGTTGTATATCTAAGAATTAAAGTCTATTGATATGTTATCTCTTATCGCACAAAAAATTATAAGGTACTTTTGTAAAACATCCACTTTAAGTTTCAAAATACACAACTGTCCCTTCTTAAAACCAAGATTTAAGAAAAACTATTATTTTTAAGTTTTGGCATATTGTAGAAAACTATACACATATTTGCAGAAATGTATGCAAATATTTGCAGAGAACTCTATAAATGTTTGCTGAGAAATATACAAATATTTGAAATGGGATTGCAAATATTTATAGAGAAATCTGCCAATACTTGTGGAGTTTTCTATAAATATTTTAACAGAAATCTTCAAGTGTTTGCATTTCAAAAAAATCTTTTGATTATAGAAAGATGCAATTATAGTTCAAATTTAATTTCGAAAAACATATTTTTTTTCCAATATTAAAAATATGGCTGTAATTTAAATCATGTTTTTTAGAATGGATTTTCACTTATTAAATTTGAAAATAAGGGGTAGATTCTAATTTCCAATAATTATAAACTTAAATATTTACTCAATTATTCCCAACTAGCATATATTTCTTGCATATATTTCAATTATTCCAATTTCCTCTAATTTAAAATAGGTTGTTTAGAAGATTCTTGCGTATATTTCATTCAAATTTGACTTTACAAATTTCACGAGAAATTAGATATTTCTCTCAATCTATTTCTAATGTTTAATACTACAATAACTATTGAGATACTCTCAAAAGTTTCATTTGTTTTCAAATTATATATAGTTATCCATTAAAAATCATGTAAAATCAAAAAGTATCCAGGTAAAACTTTTATAAACACAAGCATGCACATACAGACACACATACATATTTATATTATCACTTGAATTCAAAAAGTTACACTTTATGGAAAAGTAGTTGGCATATTGTCTTCTCATTTTCATACTAATTTTTAAATTTATTAACTAAATCTGGTTTATTTATTTAACTTTGGTTTTTCATTCATTTATGAAAACATACGTTATTAAATCATGTGTTGTGTGTATCCATTAGGGAAACTAAAAGTGAAGCCAAATGGTATGATTGGATTTATTTTTTTGTAAAAATTAATTTAATATGCTTTCAACTTTCAGTCGGATAAAATATGGGTAAAGATAACGATAGTTGGGGAAAAGTTTTGTTATTTGAATATTAATCTTAATACATTGGATATGATATGTATGGTTTATTGAGGTAATTACTGTTTATCCTACTATAAAATATTTCAATGTATGACCTTTTGCATTCGTCTTTCTTGCGCAATTCGAAGTCATATACTCACTTAAAGTTGTCAATTGATACCTAAAAATTTTCCATTTGGTTTTAGTTAAGATTGTTGTTTATATCGTGTGTATCTTAGCATAATGAATTATATGTTTTTAATGTTTAATTAAGTTAATAATCCACATTAAATGCATTTGATGCATACTAACTACCGAACCCTATTTATTATCACATATTTGTGTAATTTTCGTACTCCTATGAACAATGGTGCTGATATTTTTTATATGTTAAATAAGAATTATGGTTTACAATTTTGGGTTCATCACTCGTTGTAGGATATCATAAATATTTGATATACATTCATATGCAAATCTATATATTCAATATCCAAAAATTATTTCGAATGCGAATGTTGGTATGGAACAAACCACATTTGAAAGTATCCATTGACTAATTAATCTCATCTCTTCTTTCTTCTATGAATTTGCAAATTCACAATAAAATTTAGTTTTCTCTCTTTAGTTATGAAAAGGACGGGGAAATGAAAAACCCAAATTTATTACCTGATTTAATTTTTTAAGCGTATTAGTTTATTGTGCTTCCATTTTTTATCGGATACAATGTGGGTACAAAGAATGGCATAGAGAAATTTTTTTTTATGGTGGAACATTTAAATTATAAATTCTTAACTCACAAGTTTAACTGTTGGTATCATATATTTTTGACATACATTGTAACGACCCGGAATGTTGAACATTTTGTATTTAAATATTTGAATTATTTAAATATTTGAATCTTGGATTTAATATGATAAAATGGATTTTATAACCTTGTTAACTCCCATTTAATTAATAATCGATGATGGTAAACTTGTTTTTGAAAAATGTTTACAAAAATAAATAGTTTGAAAAAATATCGATAGTATGACTGAAAATTGTCTTATTAATAAATGGTTTTTTATTCGATATGGGAGTTGTTTGAACTTGTTGTACTTTCTTAATATATTAATGTTTAATTAATTATCAACTAAAAATATTTTACACCAATGGTAATTAGTGAGGTAGGGTGATACCGTGATATAAACAATGAAGTCATAGAAGATATTTATGGAGAAGGGTATTTTAGGAAACCTTAAGTGTAAAGAAATGATGTGTAAAGTAGAAGCATGAGGGGGAGCATCCTGTATGGCTGGCCAAGAAGGTTTGGAGGTGGTATTGACGTCCTAAAAAACCTTATAAATACCTTCATAGGTTCATAAAGTGGGGTTGCAAGTTATGAACCAAAAATAGCAAGCCTTATTCATCCTCTCATCTCTTCATTCTATCTTTCTCAAATCATTTCAAACGAAGCCAAAATCTTCTCGAACTCCAGAAAGGAAACTAAGACAACATTGCAACAAGGACAAGCAATTCAAAAGTTGAAGAAAGGAGGCAGTCAAGTCATGTCCGTGAGTAATTTTTGGCTAGGAAGTGTGGTCGAGTGCATTTTGAAGCTAAAGGTTGGATCTTTAGATGTTAGTGATGGTAGGACGTGTTCATGTAATTCTAGGTAGCTTATGCTTTTGATATCTTGGTTTTAATGTGAGTTTATTCGCTTTTTGATAATATATATTATGATATATTTGTTGTTCTTGAATATAAAGTAAGATAATGAACTAATGGAGTTATAACTTTGGACCATACCTATTTTTGAAAGCAAATGGCAACTCTATATTGTATTTTGTCACTTCTATTTCACTCTACAGCATGTAGCATGGCCTTGACTTTGTATCTACATGTTTGGTTTGGTTGTGTGTGCCATTTAAGTGTTTTTGAAAGTGTTTTAAGCAAGAATAGTCGCTATAAATGTACTTCCAAAATCGCTTGTGTTTAACTTGTTTAAAATGGTCATATGTGAATATATTATTTGTATCTGTTTTGTTATTCCCTACACTTAAAATATAGTATGGGACCAGAAGGAATTGGTTAGAAAAATTATAGAAATGATAGAACAAAGTTGTAAAACTTAGAAGCAGGAATTAGTTGCTATAAATGCACTTTAAAATGCCTTATGTTAAGCGATTTATAATATGATTTTGAAAAATATCCTTAGGGGTTTCTTTGCATGGTTATATATATTAAGTAAAATAAGTAAAGTACTTGCTATGAAAAAAATTGGACTTTAAATATATAATATGTAACGACCCAGAGTTTCTGACATTTGAAATTTGAATATTTAATTGATTTTAAATATTAAAAAGTAGAATTTATAAGTCGAATAATTTAAAATTCGAATATCTGGATTTAATTGGATAATTAAATAGATAATTTAATAGGTGAAATTCCAGAAATAATTGAAATCTGGATTAAATGTGAATGAAAATGATTTATAAAGTTATATTAAATCATGTTGAAGTTATAGTGATGTTATAGAACTTTTAAAATTGAATTTAAAGTTAATCTGTGAAAATTGAATATTTTAATATTTAAATCGACTAGTGAAATTAGTCATTTTTGGGACAGTCTCAGAATAGGACGAAACTAGTTCCATTGGATCCGTAATATTTTGTTATTATCGGATTTTAATTTTCATAGCAATCGGAGTTGTCGTTCGACTGTGGCAGCTCCAAACGCATCGAAATTGTTTTAATATTAATTTAGCGAGTTAAAATAGTCATTTTTTAAAAAGTCTTGGATTTCGATGAAACCAGTTTCATCGGATCCGTAATCTGATATTATTGTATGGTTTCAAATTCTGTGTTAATCGGATGTACGGTTTGTCCGGGGCAAGCCCAAACGCATCGAAATCGGTTTAAATCGATTTAATTTTAAATCGATCGTTTATTGCCGTAACTCTCACATACGATTGAATTAGCTCCCGAAACACGTTCCATTGTGTTCGAAATGCGGGGTAAACCTTATGAATGCCAGGCGGCACGTATGATTTGGAGATCGTTTGAAAAAGTTGTTTTAAAATGAATTTAATATTATTATATATATACGTATATATATATATACACGTTATAAACGAAACCCTAACCCTCTCTTCTTCAGCCGCCACTTTCATATCATTAATGGCCGAAAATTACCAGTGTTCCTCCTCCAATATCTCTAAATCCGTTAATAATTAGAGAAAATCATCAACTAACAAATCGAAGATCTCGACGAATACTAGCTATCCATACGGTGATGATGATCATCGGAGCGACGAATCAACTGCAGTTTTCATCAAAACGCGTACGTTTTGGGCACAATTTCCTTGGCAAGATGATGACCGAGCTCTCTGATACTCGAGCCGAGTGTAGAGCTTGTCATGGCAAGTTGAACGGCACTGCTTGATCGAAGTGGAAGTCAACGTGGTTGCCGCGTGAATTAGGGTTTAAGGACGGCTTTGATGGGTTATTGCGTGCGTTCTATTTACCTGGGTGTTTTCGAACGCGTGAGGAGAAGGAAGGCTACGGCCTGGATCCCATCAAGCAACGATCAAAGGCTGAGATTTCAGTTAGGATTTTAAAATTGAAAAGGAAATGAAATTTATTATCTTTTAAATCGTATAAACTTTGAAAAATCGTATCTTTGTCATACTAGGTCCGTTTTGGACGAAACTAGTTGCGTTGGAACCGTATGGACGAGCACTATGCGATGGAGCTGATTTGGAGTTAATTGGAGTCAGTGAAATTTTTGGGTAAAATTAAACGTCCATTTAATTTTATTCAAAATAAACGCAGAAACTGAACTGAAATCAAGGTGAGAACTCCTCACTCAATCGAATGTTTTGTTTCGATTTAAATTTTAAATAGTTAGATTTAAAATTGCTTGATTGTGTGATTGGATGATAAATTGATATCTGTATTGTTGAAATAGACATTATACGCCGTTAGTAAGCGGATGTTATTTATTAAAAACATATACCGCGACAATCTCACTGTGAAGTGAAATTGGTATTGTGTTAACATCTGTGGATGTAGGGAAACAGGTTGGAGGGATCCAACTGGATTCCTCAACTGTATTGATTTATTTACAGATATTGCTGTATACTCTGTTATCATATTGATATATGATGTTTGGATGTTGTGATTGACTATTTGGTGCTGTTGCATCATTGGATCCATTTTTGAAGTTTAAAAATAACGAGTTTGATTTTAAATTGGGATTTTTGAATAATTATAAACGGATTATATAAAAGATTTATAAAATTGATATTTTATAAATTAAGAATACTAGAATTATAAAATGAGTTTTTATAAGTGTTAAAATCGAAATAATGAAATCCTAAAAGGAGTTCTGTTAATGTTGAAAATAAGGTTATAAATAAAATCTTATAAGTAATAAGATTTATAACTTGTGAAGTTTTAAAAGAATGATTTTTGCAAATAAATGAATTATAAGTATTTAACTTATAATATGGATTTTTGGTGTATAATTGAGTTATAAATTGATTTGGTTAATAAAGTGCTTTTATAAGTTAAAGTTGTTATAAAATACAAATGGAATTTATAAATAGATTTGTAAATCCGAGAAACGACTTATTTTGATAAGTTAAGTTTATATAGCTTATTAAAGGAAGTATATTCACGATTTTGGACAGTGAATATATCATTAAATAAAATGCATATGTTTTGGAGAAGTGATATTACGAAATGAAGTAATGGTTTTAAAAAGATGTTTTAAAACGTGTTAAGTATCGAAAACATAGATTTCAACATTTATTGTTGAAATAGATGTTTCGAGGAATAAGGAAATGGTGGACTATAACATTGTTGTTATAGTAAATGGTTTCCAAAAGGAAATGTTTTACATAGTATTGGGATTTATATATCTATCTAAATTTCAAATCCCTATACTAGTGATTTTGGGTCGTCGTAACGATGTTTTACGCAACATTCGTTTTGACTCAAATAAATGTGTTTAAAAGAATGTTTCCTTAAAGAATGAAATATATACTTGATTATGATTTAAGTATATTGAATATTTTCCAAGTGTTGAAAATAAATGGATTTGTGAAATACTTATTATTAAATAAGTATGGAAATGTTTTCCAATATGAAGTGAAATGTTTCGAGAATTTATCTTTGTAAAGATAAATTGAAATTAAATATTTGAAATCGATTTGAAAATCATATATCAGTGGATATTGGAAATTTAAATTCACTATGGAATTTATAAAGGAAAGGGGAATTTGTTTAAAAATAAACATTGATTTATTTTTGAAGTGTGGAAAAATTATATATCTTGTAAAGATATTTTTGGAAGATAAATAATTTGGAAAATTATTTGGAATTTGATGATGTTGTGCAAACCTATTGATAGTTAAATAACCGACTATCAATAATTACCTTGAATGGGTATTTGTTGTGATTTGCTTGAATTTGAATGCTACACTTATTTTTGAATAAGCGCTCACTATTCGGATTAGCCGGGAAAGGACCTTTGTGTCGTATAACCCATTCCGAATTTGTGATACGACGATATGGATCGTATTGAAGACCGGTGGTGAAGACCGGATATTTGTGAAAATGATAGGATGACCTATCGATTGTCTCTGCACCGTTAGCTACGGTATTGAGATTTCCTTTGTGATGGGAAGTTTTATCAGGATTGTGAATATCCGGATTGCAAGGGCTTCTTTGGAAGTGCCTTCGGTTCTGTTCGAACCCGGAACAGACTTGTATGGTTACATGTCTAACATTACGTTTTGAGATGTAAAGCTGATTTCTTTCAAATACATTTCTGTTGGTGGTGGAGAATTTATTCTCTTAGCTTAACACCCTTCTCTGAGACGTACGAGCTCAAAGGTTATGTAGTTGAAATTTATCAGCGATATATTCCCAATTTGGTAATGTGACATGCTGAGTGTTGCTGTGAAATGATCATTGTTTGATCATTTGAGATATGATCATTTGTTTGATCATTTATCTTTGTGATCATTACTTTGATCATTTGTTTGACCCAAAGCATAGCTTTTGTATAAAGCATAGCTTTGTGGACGAGACTTCGTCAGGGCCTCAACAACCCGGAAATGGTCGAAACAGGAATGTTGCGGCAAGGTTATGAGGGTCGCGCCCTTTAGGGTATGTCATTTCCTTCTCGAAAGGGGTGGTATCATGGTATGGAGCTCAGATACTTACTCATGTGGACACACTTTATTTATTATGTGTGATGTTGGTTACCGAGCGCTCGGATAAAGGTCCCAAAGGACCGGGGGATGACATATTCGTGAGTTACCTAGTTATAGGGGTAACCCAGCTTTGTTGGCAGAGAGCAGTTTGTCTCTCGGAGCGTCCAGCCAGAGGCGTTCTCTTACGTGGCATAGGAAGTTCCTTAGCCTGACCATTTGTTGGAAAATCCAAAGAAACAATACGAACCCTTTACGATTGAAATTGTATAACCTGTCTCCTCAGGAGGCAGCTATAGCAGGCGTAATATAATGGTACCTATGCTGGCTAAGATTAATATTGTATTTTCGAAAGAATTTTACACTATGCACTAGTAATAATATCAAAAATGATTTGTTTTGCGTAGTAAGCAATTTTGACTATCATAAGAAGAAATCTCCTCCAAGTCTGCGATTGCATTGTGTGTGTGGTGGGAGGTCTTATGGTAGTTTCATTTTCCAAAAGCATTGCAGGTTTCAATGTTAAAATTCTTTTGTTGTTTGTTTGAAAGATAAACTGTTTTAGTTCTCACACCAGTCACCATGACTGACCTGGATTTTATTGTTTCCTTCCTAAACTCTGGGTGCCCATCATTTTCCACATGGGCAGTCTAGAGTTAGGTTATTAGGTCATAAAGGATTCAGGAGATGCTGTGGAGCTCAGTGGCGAGTTGGATGGCAAGACGTATTACTTGTATATGATATTATCTTTTCCGCTGTGTATTCTGTATATGGACAAGTTCATATAACTGTCCAGTTGTGTTGTATACTGTTGTTGTAAACTCTGATGATGATGTGATGTATAAAATGATATAAATCTTTGTTTTAAAGATTATTCATTTATCTATTATATGTTGTTCCGCTGGGATATGTGAGATTCTGATATTGTTTCTGTTCTGTGTTTTCTGTTTATTTTCTTTCTTTTCTTCTATCTTTTCTTCTACCTCTTCTTTCTTTAACCCTAAGAATTCGGTTTTCCGGCATCCGATGGCTCGGCTGTAGATACAGTGGACGTATTGATGTCGATATTCGGAAGTCGAAGAATCGGGTCCTTACATAATATCAAGTTGCAAACTAGTCGAATTTTAAAGGGTTTAAAATTTGTTTTGTGGTGAAAGTATTAAATTTCAACACTTTCTATGTATTTCAGAACTTTAGACGACACTTTTGTAAAAGTTGTTCTTGTTTGAAACTTTAAAATGGTTAAAAGTATTATGTAAATAAAATATTTTTCTACGATCTTTATAGGATATTTAATAACATATATTAGAGTATTTTAAAAGTATTTTCAAGTTTAAATATATTTTTAATAATACTTAATGAATCTTTAAAGTAAAGAGTTTTTAGAAGTATGACATGCTTTTTAATTGATTTTTTAAAGTCTAAATTTGTTGTTTTTAGGTATTATTTTATGTGGATAATTAAAATGCATTTGTAAGTATTCTCTACAATAATCTAACCTTTTCCTAGCATTTCAAAATCGCTTTAAAGGCTAATATAGCGTTTTTATAAACGCTGTAAACGACATGTTATAGTATGTATGGTATATACTATTGTGTTTAAGAAAAGGCTATAAAAAGCACCATATTATAGCGTTTTTACACTACCATGTTTGATTATTTATAGATATAATCAGCTTACTGTAGCATTTATCAGGTTGTTATAGAATGATTTCATAGCGTTTCTCGTGTCACTACCCTATATTCTTTGCATTTTATTTCTAATGTCAGTTACTTTCTATAACGTTTTTTTGATGCCAAAGAACATTTCATAGCATTTTTACTTGCTATTATTCTCTGCTAACCCTTGTATTGTTATAGCATTTACTAAAGCTATAGTAAGTAAAAGTTGGTCCATATCCCTTTATTAAAGCCCTTCTAAAGTGCTATAGATTATTTTTCCGAAGCATTTTCTAATTTTGTCATGCTTTCATTTACAATTATAATATTTATTTCAACATATATTATATAACAGCTCAAAATGTCACAATTAACACATTATAATGTACATAATTAAACAGATTCATAAGCCAAACCACAATATTTATCCATAATATTTCATAAACAAAGTATCAAGCAAACTTATGACCAGAAATAATATATCATACACGTGTACAAAATAACATATACAACCATGCTAACCAAAAGTAAGATATATGAACACCATTACCAAATAATACATTGCAATGTAAACTTGGCTTGTTTTTGAAGGAGAAAGAAGGAGCAAGCATACTTCTACCTGCCTTCAAGCATGTAGTCTAACCCCAAAAGCTTCATACTTCACCTCTCAAAGAGAAAATTGTATGAGAAACTAGAAATATCAAAGTTATACTTTTACCTTCAAATTTATACTACATGAATTTGACTCAAAAACAAATTATTAGTAAGATACTACCAAACACTACCAAACACAACAATATACCAAATAAAACTTGCACTTCGTAAAAATTGGAAAAAACATATTATTAATTTTTTTTATAGGCAAGGCAAATTAACAGCCTGCGTTTTCTTTACCCTATGAAACTAGTGGTTTTGTATTGCAAAAGTCAAATAATAGCTATAAGCAATTTAGCAAAGAATATAAGAAGGGAGCAACTAATACTGTAATAGTGAAATTAAATTCCATATTTTTAATATTCTTTTTTAATACTTATAACACAATTTTAAAGACTTTTCAAAAATGTCTAAAGTAAAAAAAATTCCTTTTTAGTTTATAGAAAAGTTGTCGATTTACGAACTGCATCCATAGTGATTATCGCTATATGAACCATAACTCTTAAACATGTTTATACATCAAAATAGCCTTTAAATCTCCTCCTTCTATAATTAAAACACTTTAACCTTGTATAAAGGTTTGAAGGCAAAAGGAAAGCTCGGAAAACCTTTTCTAAAAACATTTAGAAAACAAGGAAGTAACTAGTTCTTAAACACATGGATCTCGATGTGGATAATAAACCAATCATGTGTTTTAAATTTCCAATCAAAATTACATCATTCGTATACATAAGCACATACATATATAAGTATGAACATCATTCATAAAGCAAGGAAAGCCTATCACTTAAAAACTATCACTTAAGCACTTCAAATACATTTCATGTCATTAACAAATCATCACATATAGACAAGCACCATTGTCCCAGTAGTTAAGTGATTCGACTTTGGTGTGAGAGGTCACAAGTTCGAAACCTGCATAGCATGATTCGAACATATATTGACAAAA
This sequence comes from Allium fistulosum, assembly GCA_030737815.1. Taxonomy (NCBI): domain Eukaryota; kingdom Viridiplantae; phylum Streptophyta; class Magnoliopsida; order Asparagales; family Amaryllidaceae; genus Allium; species Allium fistulosum. Next base: position 35,287,669 of record JASFAW010000010.1, on the reverse strand, counting down.
AAAAATTATCATTTGTTTAGAATCATTAAAGAACAAATCATCACACGTGTCATCCACTTCAAGCGGGAACCAAACAAAACAACGTTACTTTCCAACACATATAAACACAAGCAACTAACAACTATTATTATTACACATAATAAAGGTTAAAACTTGCTTATTAAAAGCGAGATTTATGCACCAAAATCAACACGAATCCAAACCAAAACTACTACAACTTTGCACCAACACCAACACCAAGATCTAGATTTTCTTTTTAAAAATTTGATTTTTACGGCCCTAAGGAGGGGAGATGGGCTCGTCCTAGGTTGAGGAGGGCTCGGCCTATGTGGAGGTGGGTGGTTTTGGACTTTATTTTGAAAGATAGATGGTGTAGAGAAGAAAAGAAGTGTTTTTAACTAAGTTTTAAGAATTAAAATGTGAAAAAAAAGATATTTTTAACTTGAGAATTATAAAGAAGCCATAGACATAAAGAAAGAAGCTTAAAATGGAAGAACTATTTTTTTTGAAAATGAACGAAGTGGAGAAAATGAGAATTGAAAAGAAAAATTTATTTTTATACAAAATTAAATATGGAAATCACCTTTTTACCCCTTGGCCATTACCCTCCATATTTTAATGCCACATCACCACCCCCTTATTTCCTTGCACATGCAACCTCAAGTCCATCCCCTCTCATCAACATCACTTCACTTCTTCACATGATTTGAAGTTACCTTTTACATTTTATTTTATTTTAAAATTTTGATAGAAAAGTCAACATTTACTTATTACTTAAGTAAATAATTTAAACTTATTTAACTCTAACCAAAGCATATGTTATTTATATATGTGTGTATATTTATACTCTAGTATATACAACATGTTCCAATAACTTTTTGATGATGAAAAGTCGAAAATCGAAAAAATGATTTTCGATCACATTTTCAATTTTTCTTCGAACTAATTATTTTTGTAAATTAAATTTTAAAATAACTTCACCGTCATTATTTATTACTTAAAAGAGTTTTATTAGGGTTATTAAATCCATTAATTAATTATTTAAAAATATATGAAATATTCATATTTAAAGTGATTAAATTACGGGTTGTTACATTCTCCTCCCTTAAAATAATTTCATCTCGAAATTAACACACAAAAAGAGAACTCAAAATAACTCAAAAGCGCATATATTTTATATGATGAAACACATACAAAAGATACATACTAAGAAACTACAACACAAATGATGAGTACATAATCCACATAATAAGAAAACTACTATTCTAACATCAACTCAGGATAAGTCTCTCTCATGCTATCTTTAGTCTCCCAAGTGCTGTCTCTGGAATCTTCACTCAACTGAAACTTAACCAATCCTACGACCTTATTATGCAATTGTTTCATATTGCGATCAACAATGAAAACTGATGCCTTATCATGGTTGAATTCGATTCCATCTCCAAATCTTCCTGAATATATGGCACAACAATAAGAGATGGATCATGCATATACTTCCTCAAATGTGATACATGGAAAACATTATGAACTCCCTACAATCATTCCAGCAACTCCACTCGATAGGCAAGTGGTCCAATCCTTTCAAGAATCTGAAAAGGTCCTATATATCTAGCGCCAACTCCCTAGCTCTTCCAGATCGAATAACTCCTCTAATCGAGGAAATCTTCACAAACACAAAGTCTCCGACTAAAAATTCCAAATCTCTTCGCCTTCGATTGGCATAGATTTTCTGTCGATCTTGAGCTTCCTTCATCCTCCTTTTGAATTCAGCAGCCTTCTTTGTAGGCTCCCAAATCATATCAGATCCAAGCACTATCTGATCTCTAGTTTCCACTCAAACACGTTGGTGACTTGCATTGTTGTCCATAAAGAGCTTCATAGGGTGTCATGCCAATGCTTGCTTGATAATTGTTGTTGTATGAGAATTCCACTAAGTGCGGATGATCTGCTCATGATCCTCCAAAGTCCAAGATACATGCTCTCAATAGATCATCCTATTAGATTAGCTGTCCTTAAGGAAGTAACAAGGTGTGATGGTTCTAAACATCACTTATCTATCAAATACTAAGATATAAATGAATGCAATGCACCGGTATCAAACAGTACCCTAGCTGGTGTGCTATGAATCAAAAGCGTACCTTCCATCATAGACTTTCCCTTCTCAGCTGTTTTTGGTCTTGATGTAAAAGGCTCCAATGCAAACACCTTTCTTTATTAGCCTTGGTCGCTTCTAGACATTTGTTCTTGAAATGCCCCACCCGGTCGCAATTAAAGCACTTCATATTCTGCTACCCTACAACCACCTTGCCATCACCAGATCGACACTAGTTAGCATAATGCTCCTTTTTGTCACACTTGCAACAAACTATATCAATTTTTCCCTTTTTGGACCCACCTTTTTTAGCTTACTTTCTCTTAAAGAATTTCCTCTTCTTATTTTGAGAATTATGGTTCTCCATCGAATTCTCTTTCCAAAAGGTTGAAAGCATTTCTTCATTCCTGACAGCCATCTTCAACACTACATTTGATGGATCTATGAGATGTGGCATCATTTCCCTAGCAATCTCCGACCTCAACCCCCAGATAAACTTCTCGTTCCTCTTGATAACAGTGTCAATAGTGCCATATCCACATCTAGACAGCTCATCAAATTTACCAAAGTACTCCAACACTAACATTGACCCCTGCTCCACCTCCATAAACTTCCTAAGCAAGGCTGATTTAACTACTTCAGATAAAACATTTCCACGAATCTCCTTCGAAATTTTGCATAAATCAATTCCCCCTCCGGTACCTACAAAACCAGAATTGCCTTTTCCCAATGGTTATAACTATTACAAATGAAATTTGTAACAGTTATAACCGTTACAAGTAGGTACATGGAAAATTTGGTAACATTTTTCCCAACGGTTATAACCGTTGGGAATTGGGATTTTCCCAATGGTTATAACCATTGGGAAAGTTATCCAATCCCAACGGTTATAACCATTGGGAAAATCCCAATTCCCAACGGTTATAACCATTGGGAAAAGCCCTTCACCAAGATTAATTAGTCAGTTCCTAATAGTTATAATTGTGGGCAATCTCAAGATTACCAACGGTTATAAATGTTAGCAATTAGAAGATTAGAAATATTATTTTAAAATACCATGATATATGTTATGGATCGATGTTGCATTTCATCATCCACTAAATATGCATATAATTAAAAAATAATAATGATTAAAAACATATCCATAGTCAACACATTATATAATTAAACAAAAGGTATGTTTACACCAAGTTTTATACATGAAATAACGAGGGAATTCCATAATATTTCGGTTTTGAAGTGAACAATACCCAATTATACACAGTTTCATGTTTCCAAACACATTAACTAAATGTCACCTCAAAAAGAAATATGAAAAAGTGATCTTGTGTTTCAATACATGCTCCCACCGCTGTGCTAGCTGTAGACTTGTATATTGATCGTCACATAGCTCTTGAAAATTGTTCCAAACACAATAACTAAATGTAACCTCAACGGTTTTGTCTCTGCCTATTCCTCTTCTTTGGGCTAGATTTAGCAATCCTGAGAGCTCCGATCACATAGCTCAATCTAGCAAGTGCTACTTGGGTCAGGTCAGGGCTGTAGTTACTTTCTCGCACCTGCATTGTCAAATCGTACAAATTACTTCAAAATATTGGGAAAAGTATTAAAAAAAAGTGCACAGTAGCCATGTGTAATAAAAACTTCACTAAACCCTAAATGAGTTTTGGGAAATTCATCTGTGGACTTGCAGCTAAAGAATGATAAATGCCATCACAACATATTATATGGACCTAAACTTGTAACATTAGGGTAATGAAAATTGTTATACCCTCTACTTGTTAGCAAAACAGCTCTTCACTGGCACTTCTACTACCATTTTGAGACACCTTTCTCAAAAGTCCAAGAAATTTCATAGAAGAAAACTATTTTAAATCTCTTCCACCATATAGTATTTTCCTAGCTTGTGATGAAAATTAAATATTTTTATTACTCAGAAACCATAATAGAAACAACAATATTTCACTGAATATCCACCCATTAGATCAGATTTCTCACGTGTTAGCAATTCATCACACAAATTACCTCTCTAGAAAATTTTTATACAACTCCATAAATCATGTGTAACATTGTAAACACTATAACAGTGAACCAGCATAAAGACTCAAGAGCATGTAGCAGAATTCATAAGGCAATAAATTTATTTGGAAGTAACTAAATTAAAAACAACCTAAGTTGTATAAAGGCATATAAATGAACTAAAATATACCTTGAAAGATCCTGGTCATTGAATTATACATGATTTCTTAATACGCACACAAAGAAAAAAAGAAAAGAAAAAACCTCCACTTACATGGAGTATAGGTCCAATCTAACATTGGTTTGTAAAACTGTAGAAATAATTGCTGTTTTTATATCATTTCTGATCAATTTTGCAAGCAAATATCACATTTGTTAACCAAATCAAGGTATACATGCATACCAACTTGTAACACTCAAGAAGTGGTGCATAAAAATAGTAATCATTTAGGAGTAATACAAGTTGGTTTTACTTGTCAACAAGCCAATGGCAAAGTAACAAAGAAGACCAATGGTGATAAATTAATTGGTAATATTAACTTTGCCACCAATCTTTCACTCCCAACAAAAACATTTGCATGTCAACGCTATTGATCACTTATGTTAGCTTTTACAAACATAATAAAAAGTTATGGATCAGTATTGCTACTAGGTAGTCCCTACTGAAAGAGAACAACTAGGTTTATTTCTAATTCAAATAAACCAATTTCATATTTTTCATGATTCATAATTATAGGTTGTACATAATTTTGAAAGAAGATTTAATCATACCACATTGTCACTTCCTCTTAATCTTCCTAAGGAAGAATTTTTCGAAAGTTCTTGTAGACCAACCACACATCTGCCACTTGAAAGAAAAAGGATCACGGCTTAAACCTCAACAAAACACAGAATGAATCCATTAATTCTAAGGTCTTGTAAAATTAAATAGTTAAAAAATGATTCCCAAGTTAACAATAGATTAAAGACAATAAAGCTTACTTACAACTGGATGAGGCATGCATCTAAATTTTGGACTACACTAACCCATGAGAACTCTACATGTACATAACTGAAATTATGAGCTTAGTAATCAAGAACTGAGTTCATAATTGTATAAGGTTTTATTATAAAGCTACTTAAGCGACTTCTACAACTAAGTTCAAATGCATACTGTGCCCTTGAAACCATTTTATAACTTAAGCAATTAGTTAATTACGTTGAACCTTCAATCATACAAACATAACGAAGAACATTTCCCTTCTCTTTCAATGCAAGATGGAGGATGCTGGAATAAAAAAAATTGAGCATTAATAAAATTATTTGTAATATCCCAAGGCTTGAAGGCATGAGAAGATTCACAACTAGAAACACAATAATTATTTGTAATATCTCGAGTCTAGAATGCGCGTAGGCAAAAGAGCATCAAATAGGTACATAAATATATCACACATTGTGTTGGCATACATAGCTATTGAATGTTGCAACTTGTGAAAGGGTTTTTAAGAAGTACATCATATACAGAGAAATGAATCAGAGAGTGAATGTAAATTGATGTCAGATTGAAAGAAGAGCATCAAGGAGAAATGAAAGGCGTGAATGATTATGGCAGCATGTACATTACGCATACGCATGCACGAACAAGAATACCACAAGTCATGCAAGGTTTACGACTTAAATTTAACACTTTGTAATGAGTTGCATTTGGTCCTCAACCCCCTCAATACCTCCAGCATGTGAATCGACAACAATATTTTTAACATACCAATGATAAATAATAGTGATCATACCCACCATTTAATATCAATGGACATGGATGTACACAAACACATAGCTCAATATGACAACAACATTTTTATTTCCATGAAACACTTTGATTTATTGAGTGTTAAGATTTAATAAATATAATTGTATAGAAGCCAATTATAACCGGTTACACAGTGAAATTAATTTTGAAATTTCAAAAGAGATTATTGTATTATCTTTGCTATACTTATCGATTTCCTTGCTATGTTTATGATTTTTTATTCATTGATTTCCTTGTTAATTTTTACTTTGATTTTCTAATATTATAATATTTCAAATAACTGCACCACACAAACCATTATATAAACAATTATTTACGAATCAATTAATACAAATTCTAATCACTAATAATCTAAGATTTAAATCTTTGTATTTCACAGTGGACCGTTTAAGATTTATATTATAATTAATTACATTCCAGTTGTAATAATTAATTGCATGCCAATTTTAACCAAGTACATAGTGAAACTAATTAATAAATTTGATTAAAGATTGATGTATTTTAAAGATTTTTCATTAAGTGATTTCCTTTTCAATGTTATTCTGATTTACCAATTATTATATATTTGACCAAGTGCAGGATATGATATGCATCATACATATTATCATTTAAGATTCAATTAATATATTTTTTCTGCCAATAATTAATTACATGCCAATTGTAACCAAGTACATGGTGAAACTAATTAATAAATTTGATTAAAGAGAGATTATTATATTCTATGTTAAAAGATATCCTCCTCTTTTCCTAATCACGTGTTTTTCTCCAATTTGGTTGTCAAAGCAAACTTATCCTCTACAATTAGGATGTACACCTTCCTCATTATTTTCTTAGCATAATCGAGCCAACATTTTTAGTCAAATCAACTTCACCAAATCATTGTTTGGGTTGTTCTTCTATGTATATAAAGTGTTACTTTTATTATCCTCTCAAACTATTATCCTATGTATACGTTATTTGAGTGAATACGGTTCGCTAAAAGTTAGCAGTAAATAAAATAGTTCATTTTGATTGATAATCATTTCCAAAAAACAAACTTATATTAGCATGTGGAGAATCCGTGAAAATATCCTTTAGTTTATCAGTGGCCATTACAAATCAAAATTGAACATAAAAAATTGGTTTTGTGACATGCTGAACTTGAAAATGTGAATCGTGCAATGCTTCAAATTCGAATAAGTGGTCAAGATTTACAAACCCCACAAACAAATAAAGAAAAATTATAAACAGAAGAAGGTCACATGTAATCCTAAGTTGACATGATAGTTGACATTTTTATACATCAATAAACTCCAAAAGAGGGAATACAAAGAAGAATGAGAAAACACATTTGACAAAATTATTGTTTGTATAGGAGTGATATATCATAGTTAGAAATATTCGATGAAACACAGGTAAATATAGGCTACCTTCGCTTCATGTTTAAGCCCAGGAGTTCAAGCCCTTATTTAGCCTCTTATCTTTCATTTAAGCCATTTCCATTTATAATTTAAGATAACTTATCCTGAATCGTCCAATACAACCATGAAAACACATAAACAACCATAACAAATATAGTGCACTTTAGCATACTTTGTATATAAAATTAGAAATACAAACCTTGTAAATCATAAGAAAAATCAAATGACCATGTCTCAAGAACATCGTGGAGCAGGAAGATATGTTCTTAATTTTGCGACCGATGTTATAATCCGGGAATAAATTCTGGAATGAAGACGTGTATATAATTAATAAGGTAGTTTAAATGCTGCTTATTTTAAACAATTACTCAAATAATCTAACTTTAATAATAAAAAATGCTAAAATGGAAATTATTCCAATAAAAGTAAAAAATTGTGTAAAGATCTAAAATAGCATGTTGTGTGAAATTGTAAGAACAAAGAAAAGGATAAACAGTGCAATTTAATTATATCTTTTTGCACAGGTTTAAGAATTTTCGAGCGAAAAGAACCAAAGTCATTTAAATATGAAAGGGTATGAAAATAAGTCCATTAGAATGGAGTAGTTATAAATAAGTTGGAAACTGAGATATAAAATATACTACTGCACCATCTAGACAGTCAAGTGGAGCGAAATAAAAATTAAATAAACTTCTCATATGCATCGACACAAATAGTACATATGTATCATAGAATCGAACAACTTATACCAAACCAACTTATCATTTTCAACTACAATTTTTATCTACTTTAGTATAATTTTAATGAATTATAAAGCATATACCTCAAAAATTCCCTAATTCAAAACTTACAGTAATTTGTGTAAAACTTCTAACATCGAAGTGATCAAAGCATACTGATAGGTAACCAAACTTTACTAGATGAAATGTCTTATGAATTGCAAGGTCCAATAGCAAGTTTAAAATGCAGTAGGCAATTGATTTTTTAAAATACATATCATTTCGAAAGACTACATGTTCACTATGTAGAATCACTGTTCAGATTTTAACTCTATTGCAAAGCACAAATCAGTATGGACAAAATAAGTTAAAGCTAAAATTGAAGTAAATACCTAATTTGAAATTAAAAATTAGGTTGCAATCAATTGCCGAAATAGAACTCAAGCCCTAATCTTCTTTTGTCATCGTCAAACGATTGAAAGTAAACAACGGAGGCGGTAGTAGAAGGCGGTTGCAGAACGACGAAGGTTGTAGCAGAAGGCGGTGGCAGAACAGCGGAGGCACTGGTAGAATGGCGGAGGCGGTGGTAGATCAGTTGAAATGGCGATAACCCTAAAACGATAGAGGAAATAAAATAAAGGATGAAATGTTAAACATTGTTGATCGTGAGAAACAGGATAAATAATAATAGAAGAATAAAATTACAATCCTACCCATATTACTTTCAACTATTTATGAAATTGCCAGAATTGGTAACAGTAATAACCGTGACAAATGTTTATCATGTTAATATCTGTAAGGTATTTGTCACGGTTATTACCGCTGCAAATATAAAGCGAAAAAGTGTTACAAAATGGGCTATTTGGTGTAGTGACCTCTATGGTCACCTCGTTCCACCAGAACAAAGAAGTTCCTTGCAACTGTCTCGAAGCCAATTTCCTATTCTTCTTATCATTCAAACCCAAATCAATGAAAATCCTTTCATAATGTAACAGCCAGCTCTCCACTTTTACTGCTTCTTAGTCACTAAAAAAGGCTTCCCGCCCAGACTGGTGTAATCTCGACTCAGCTTAGCATAGTTATTACCAACTGGTGCTACAAGATTGACTCCTCCTACATTAGCAACATTTCCTTCATCTACCCCTGCAGCTACTCCAGCTTGTATTAGATCGATGAAGAACTGATACATGGTCCCCATATCTACTAATGGGGTCATAGCACCAACATTGGCATTTGCATTTTGATTAGCATTTGTTTGTCGACCCTAGTTCCTCTTGGTATTGGGCTGATCGTTTCCATTGGTTGAGGTGCTTCCTCCACCTAGATTCACTCTTCTACTTCCTGCCACCATATCTTTCTTTCTCGTAAATTTGCATATGAGTCTTAGTAAGATATAGAAGAATGGTCTAAGAGGTATGAGAGAATACATACTTATATATAGAAAATACAAGTACGTCACTATAGCATTATCTCATAACCTCGATCTTATTCTCTGATTCATTAGGATTATGTTTCCAAAACTCTTTAAGTTTAAAATTCTTTTAATCATAAACCTATGCTTTGATACCAACTTGCAACATCCCCCATTATGAGGCCCAAAACTAACTGCTACGGATGTTGCAATCATTTATAGTTATTAATTCTCAACAACAAAATGCAGCTATATTAGTTATATTAATAATTTCATTTGTAATCCCAAGTTCGTAATCCCACGTTGCATAAGTATGAAAAAATTTCAGCACAATTTAATAACAAATTTTCATATTTCATTTCACACATGAAATTTCATATTCATTATATAATCTCATTCGTAATCCCATGTTCTGAGAAAATATAATCATTAAAAAATAATCCAAGAGCGACATATGAAGATGTCCCCTTGGTTGATCAGAGTCAAATGCTTAGCAATTATGCAACTTTGCCATCACATCCAAATAGACAAAACCAATTCTTAACAGCTAGATTGCCTCCTACATGTCTCTAGAAGGTTATTTGTCTAACTAGAAACCTGAAATCCCTTACTTCCGACCTACTCAAATGAGTACCCGAGAGTTTAAGGGGAAAAAAACTTCGAGTTAGAAAACATTTTGGTGTGAATAATAACCTACCATCTCGAACCAAATAAATATCTAATGAGACTACGCCACTGAGCGAAATGAGTTTTCCCTTCACTAGTCTCTTAACTAAAACATAACAACCATATACTGTGCTCCTGCAACCACAATGGTTTGAACATAGAAAATAGCATTTATAATCATGCAACATATATTGGATTACACATCCTAATTTATTTGATTATCCATCTTAATTTCAAATGACTACCCATCGCCGTTTAAACTGACTACCCTTCTTATTTTAATCTGACCACCCATCTTATAATTATGTTACTACCTTTCTCATATACAAGTATATTCAAAATTATGTGGATTGTCCATCTCACATGTATTTATTGCTTGGGTTACCCATCTCCAACCACATTGACTACCCATTACATATAGTTTAATTATTTAAAATTATGTGGACTATCCATCACACATGTTCTATTTAACTTAAAATAATATGGACTATCCATCACACATCCCACAGTTTTTCTATGATGACTATGAACCCTTCATTATCCTCATAGAGATCATCCATCTCCAGCATGATGTGGACTAACCATCCCACATTTCATGGTTTTCATATAATGACTATAAACCCATTATTTTCAATTTAATTCATGTTACCCACATGTTTCAATTTAGTTCATGTTACGCACATGTATCCCCTTATAGTTATAACAATTCAAAGTGACATAACATTGGTATCCCCAAATGATCTATGTCGATATCATTTATGAAAATGCATTGGTATCCACAATGATAAAGTCTCGTTAAAAACATTTAGTTTGTCTAAATTAATCTACTTTGGTGTCCCCAATCATGGTGTCGATATCTATAATCAAAATAACATTGATATCCCCAACTTTTAGAATCATAGTCATAAAACAATAGGTTCGCCACCTTTATTAGGTTAATATAGATCAATGTCGAAGTTCATCTACATTGGTGTCCTCAATGATAGCTTCAAAGTTTACAAATTTTAAAACGGCATTGGAATCCCCAATGACGATGTCGAAATGAAAAGCATAAGGCTCTCTACCTTTGATGAAGATAGGCGACATCCAAGCTACACTATACCTCACTAACCCTCTACCCAAGTGAAACCAAACTTAAATTCCTTTAAGTACAAATTCATGTCGAAAGTGACGTTGTCGACTTCCATAAAATATAAGTTATCCACCTATTAAACAAAACTTAAAACCTTTGTAAGTTATATTGCTAACTGCCGAAGATATAGGGTGTTCGACCCTCTTAAAACATAACCCTCGTCGCCCCATTAAAAAAATTACAATTTATATAAAAGCAAGCCTCTTTGGCCTTAAAAGATGAAGTGCATTGTCATAGCCAAGTGACACCAATGCTAGAACATAAGGTCACTGACCTTGGTGCTCATCGACCCCCCAAGATCCTGGACGACGTTACAAAACTTTAACACTTAAGTTACTTCGGCTACTATGTTGCTTTTTATATAGATTCGAAGTTAATACAAGCGGTGTCACTTCCTTAGTATATAAAACAGTTAGGTGTGACATCAGTTAAAACAATGGTGAAAACATGCAACGTCGTCATCGACATTAAGCTTTTAATATGCTTAGATGAATCATGAAGATACCATTGTCACCGATACTATATTATCAACGAGGTCGACTTCGACCTAATTGGAAACATTACATAGCTACCGAAGTAACTATCTTATGCTTCCTTTCACTTCGATGTCAACACTCATCGATGCAACCTTGTCTTAGGCTCGACGACGTTAGAGTGGTATAACACTATCGTAATTCATGTGAAAACTGTATTATTACTACTTTAAGCAAAAACTTTTCATCAAATCTTATTTCCTATCCAATTTCTATTGCATAAAACAATTTCTTTACAAATTCTTTTCAGAGTTACTACCACACTAAATTTTCAATTTTAATTAATTAATATCCTTAATTAATTATCCTTTTAAATTCTTATCAAGCACAATAAATTGAAATTGCTTGGGAAAAATCTCAAAAACTCACAGAAATAGAATACCCTCCTCTTTACCATATAGAAATTTCAGAGTCAAAAACCATATTTAATTATTTTAAATAACTAAAACCTCAAATTAAGCTGTTTCCTCATTAATAAATTCATAAAATAATCTATATAACTTGGAAAATTATGAAATTAAAAATCCATCTCCAAAATAATATTTTATACAACATATCAGAAAACCAAAGCATTTGGAGATTAAAATCTTAGATTTTACCCTTAAAACACATTTAAACACTTTCATAAAAATTCCAATAACCATTATTCAATCCAAACAATGATTAAAATACCATATATTGGCAAAACAAACATCAACCATCCAGGTGTTATCCATAACCGAATTCAAAAGCAAAAATAGAGATGGAACACGTATTATTCACCTTAGAATAATTGTTAGAGTTGAGATTTGATTTGGTCTTTGTATCCCTAAGCTTCTTCCCTTAAATCCCATGATTTCGATCCCCTAGCTTGAGTTATGGCCGGCCTTGGAGTTTTTCTTTTGATCATTTAAGTTTCTAAAAAGTGAGAGTAAAATGAGGGGGAGAGGGCTTTAAAGGTTAAAGGATGAATCTACCTATTTTGTCATCCTAATATTTTCTCTTAGGGGATTTTCACTTCACTTTCTCTTATATGTTTAGTTTTCCAAAACAATCTTATTTCATTAATTAAGCATGACACGATCTTATTAAGTTTTAAATCTCGTTCTCCTTAACCCTTTACATTATTCTATTTAATATATCCAATAAATGTCTTGAATAATGTTTAGCTAAAAATAGGGGTGTTATAATCTTTCTCTATTTGAAACGTTTATTGGTACATATCTCCTGTCTCTTTTGATTGAAACATGGTACATAATGGATATGTACTTCCTGCTACACCTTAAACTTGAATTACTAAAAAGGCGATGATCCAAGTTAAAATAGGAAGTGGGAGGCCTTCATGTTTGAGTGTTATCTTAAAAATGGTAGTGCCTATGCATTGCACTGCCTATATATGAAGTGATAATATATAGTCATGTGACTACATTTTCATGTTGTAAAATAATTAAGGTTTAATAATAATAATTTCAAGAACCGAAAACCTTACAAATCACTCCCTATTTTATAACACAGCATAATGTGTACTCATTATCCACGTAAAAACTTCAAATATTCAAATATTTTATGTTTACCTAGTATTGCAACTAATGCATAATGTATTGGATTCGAACTCATGATTTCTATAGTTATAACCACATCTCTTAATATGCAGGTACATTTGAATGTTTGGATGTACATTTTATGCAAAGGACAATTTTTGTGAATTATTAAGATGATAAAAATAATAACATCTATATATATTTGTATATTTGTTATCTCTCATATTTCACTTAACATATTTATAGACAAACTCTAAATTATGGCAAGGCATTTTTAGGAATGCCAAAATTATGGGACATCATATTTCTCAACAAAGTTAATATTAGGGTTAGCGATTTTATTAGTAAAGCTAAAGTTAAGATCAAATATTCCATGCACTCAAAATATATAATGCAAATCTTTTAACACAGTTTCTTGTATGTTGATTACAAAGGTAATTATGAAAGTTGAGCCTTATTTCTAAGCTATATGTAAATTGAGCTACAAAAAGAACACTTATTACCAAACAATGGTATGATAACTTGTTCTATACAATCAACATCATTTGGCTAATCATTATGTGTGTGACACATAAATTTAGTAAGACATGCATTCAAGTTTGTTAGAGGATGTCCAAAAGATGATCATAACTATAGTAAACATGCCTTCTTTTAGTTTATAAAACCATTATATTCATTGTGGATAAACTCTGAACAACCACAGCTGAAAGTACAATTCATACAAAAATTTCAAAAGATTACCTAAAACACAATAGGCAATTAAGACGAGCCACCTCCTCGATTCCTGGAAATTGATTCTAATACATCCTCGGTATTCACGTGTCGCAAATCCAAGTACGAGAGAGGTAGATTGTCATGGGGTAAAAGATAATAAAGATAGAAGATAGAACAATAATAGAATCTCACATCATATTTAACAACTTGTAATCATTTGGATAGTACATACAATCACTCTCAAAATGAGATATCAAAACCACAAAAAGTAATAACCCAGCTAGGATAGCTATAACGGCATATCCCTACAGGTGCTGGTAGATACATATAAATAATACAAACACAACAGAAAATGGTGGTAATAACAAAGAGATCCAAAATGCTTTATGCTCCATGCTTCTGCTCCAAAGTGCTCAAAATCAGCTAACTACTAGGCTGCCCTGAAAAATGCGGCAAACAGAGTTTAAAGGAAAAAGAAAATAAACTCCGGGTGAGTCATGGGACTGGTGTGAGAGACTCAAAATATGCATTTTGAAAACAAAGGTATCTCATAAGACCAAGCCGCACATAAACACGGAACGGGTTTTTACCTTATGATAACCAAAACATTTTCTACACAAAATCAAGGAATATTATTTTTAAAGACACTCTTTGAAAACACTTTTCGTGTAAATATATTCAGCTAGCCCAAATTGTTATATCGGTTAAATTTGACGGCATAATAGGTTTATAATCAAGTCCAAAGGCACTTATTGGAGAATGGATTTCCATACAATGGCAAGTAAGGGACTACCTTCCATATAGTACATCTCTAGAGGAATTTACCGATGATACACAAACAATCCTCTGCATCAGGCAAGACCGGTCTATCCCTATTTGGCACTCATATATGGCTTGGTTAAAACCGAATATGACATCACCCCGGTCGTAACCGACCTATCCGGGATGCCATAGCATAAACCACATACTCTACATTTAGAGAGTAATCTGGAAGGGTGATGACCATATCATAATGGTTGCGAACCACATAACCTTACGGCATACCCTATTTAAGCCATTACCGGGTGATGAGGCCCGAGGTAGCGATTACCTTTTACATAGCACATTGCACTTTGAATGCTACACTGCCATTCCATTGTCACACAACTGATTTCTACAAATGTATAACTCCTGAGCTCGTACATCTTAGTAAATGGTGTTAAGCTAAGAGAAGTTGCCTTCTCCTCCACCAAACACAGGATACGTTCATAGAGATCAATTTATGTAATTAAAAATGTAACGTCAAACATTCATCCATACAAGTTGTCCAGGAACAGGACAAGCCGAAGGCACTCTTCTACCTCATCCTATCGGGAATTACCCGTAGGATTTGTAGCAAGAAGCCCTTGCATCGAAGACCGCAAATGAAGAACTACTGCCATATAATATGATATGAGAAATTTCCCTTGAGGGTCAGTGACAAGAAGCCCTACATTCCATCTTCCAAATCATCTCCATGTCTTCACTTCGAATATGTAAATTGGTTCGAAGTGGTTTTCGGATAGGAATCACCCAAATCTGACCTCGGCTCCTTCGAACCAATCATTGACAAAAAGATGTTAATTGAACTATGAATTATTCTTTGATTGATTAATTTCTTTTTATCAAAATATCTTCTAGAGATATATATTTTTAAAACATTTTTTCTGGTATATGCAGAATCATTAAACCTCTCCTATCAAATCCTTTGATTACTTAAAACCTTTTTAAACTAGGAATAATTCATTTCATTTTTCACATAGGAAAATATTTCAAGATCATTACTTTTAAATCGTAATAAAGTTTCTTAATTCAAAACCCAAAATTTTGATTAAGTTAAAACCATATTATCTAGGATGTTAATCCAAAACCGGTAAATATTAAGTGAGCAGAATCTATAGAAATCATATAATTCTACTCAATATCAATTCCCATATTCAACAAGTACTATAGGCGAAATAATGGCAAAATAATGGCGAAATAATTCTAAGTATAAGAAGATTATCTCCATAAAATCCAAGTTATTTATATTTGGAAAATCATATCCTTTATACTTTGGAAAATTTTGATCCGAATAAATCAAATTTACTATCCCCTCCGTCAGGCCAGTTCGGAGATACTGGTTTTCCAAACTCAAGCCTAGACACCATCTCTCTATCACCCATAAGGCGATCAAGTTATTTGATTGACTCTATATCATTTAAAATTTATTTAATCATTCCATAATTCCTTCGGATCACCTTTAAAAATAATTTATTAATCAGTTAAAAACATTTACAAATGATTTGAGAAAGAATGGTTGGGTTTAAAACTATATTTCAAAAGTTGTAGAAAAGTGCTATGAAAAAGTGCTAAGGAAAGAGCTTTTTAAGCTATATTGATCAAAACGACTTTTCTATCATTTGGAAATTCATTTTTATAATACAAATCACTTTTTAAAACATTTTCAAAAGTTTTTTGAATTTATTCATATTTTTAAACAATTATAATATACCATTTTCAAAGAAATCCTTTTATGGATTCCGAACTGCAAAACCGTGATTTTTCCAGAAACTTGTTTTACTCATATTTCAAAATCTACTTATCAAAATCTCGATTTTCTTTCTTTGTTTGAAAGCTATGGATATAGTAGTTCGGAAATTTTTTATCTCGAAGAATTCTGAGCTATATTCCATTCTATATACTTGTTTGACTTATATGGCGCGAAATCGTGAACTGCCATTACGTGACACGCCTATTTTTGACTCAATTTTCAATATTTTTTACACTTTGTCAAAACACTTTTGAATGTTTATGAAACATTTCTAAATGATATTAAACCGTTTTTAAGAGGTTTAAACATCTCGTATATAACCTTTCATTCAAATAAGGAAAGTGATTTCCTTTGTGCTTATCGACATGTATTGACATAACTTGCATATATATTCAATAACCATGTTAAACAACCATCATCAACAATCATATCCAAACATATATATCATCCAATAGCATATATAACTATGGTTTAGGAGTTTCTCACCTTGGGTTTAAACGACTAACTAAAAATTGTCTATAGCTTCGCTAACTCGAATTTTTAGCTCACGATCACTTGGATTACTGCTCTAGATGGCTCGACCTTGCTTGGGGATGGAAAGAGGAGCTCGCAGCCTAGGGTTGGGAAGGTGGTAGGCTCGGCCTTTAATGGAGGAAGTGGAGGCCATAGGTAAAGGGGAGAGAAAGGAGGAGTTTGGTGAAGAGTTTTAGGTGTTTTAGCTAGACACACACACACACACACTATATATTTTAGTTTTTTTGAGAAATATTTTGACATTAATTATTTTAGGATAGAAGCCATAAAAAAGGGGGAGAGAGCTTAGAAAATGAAGAGGAAGATGAATGAAAATGAAGTGGAGAGTGTGTGGTATTTATAGGCAAAGAAGAGAAGCAAAATGTCTATACAGACATCACCATTTTCATCACCATCACATGCACCATCATCACCCTCCACCCTACAATGCACGGCCCAAGTCACCTCCATCATGGACAAGGCCATGTGCTTGCACTTTGATGGTTAGTGTTGACTTTGGGTTTGCTTAAAAGTTTAGGTATTTAGGAAATATCTTGTATATTTTTAATAATATTTATATACTTAATTATATTGGTACATGTGTGTTCATGCGCATATGAATACGTGTATATGTATGTTACATATTATCCACAGCGTTGCATAATTTGTTCACGTTGAATTATTATGAATTTTAATTTTGATTTCTGGTCATATTTTCTCTTCTTAGTTAATATGCACATATTTGTAAACAAAGTTTACAAATAATATTTTCATCATTATTTAATAATTTAAAAGTGCTTACTTAATAATTAAAATACCTTTGAACTAAATTTAAATTCAAAATTTAATTGTTCCAAAATAGTGATATTTATAATAGTGTTATAAAGGCAATTTATATTTCAAAATAAAATAAATAATCTTATTACATATTAATACTCATATATATAACTTAGTGTGTGTACTCAGCTCCTTGCACGAATTTGACTTGCTAAAGAGTTGTTTATGGATAGATAGAATTCTAATCATCTTATCGATATTTACCAAAGTGTATATTTTTCTTTTATACATATTTCTTCAAAATAAGATCGCCAATATTATTTATTATTTAAAACATCATCATTTATGTTTAAAAATCTTATTTTATGAACATTTTGAAATCTTTCTGAAGTGATGAATTTACAGATCGTTACAAACTTTCCGCCTTAAAAGAATTTCGTCCTTGAAATTGAGGATAAGAAGAAGATAACTCGAAAACAAATATATATATAACAAGATGATACATATGTATAAAACATGGCAAGTGATTACACCACAAAGACGGTGAGTACACTACTCCGCTACAACATACAATTATGTATCAATTCTAATTCAGGATATGCTTTCCGCATGCTATCTTATGTCTTCTATGTATAGTCTGCTGCATCACCACTCCATTGTACTTTAACCAATTTTACAACTTTCCTCTTTAATCGCTTCTCATCGCGATCCACGATTTGCATAGGCTGCCTGATAATTGCCAAATTAGGCTCTACTTCTAAATTTTCTTGGGGTAGCTGTTTCCATAATCTGCTTTGGATCATGCATAAATTTTCATAGTTGAGATATGTGAAAGACATTTTGCACACCTAAAAACCTTCCGGGAAATCCCACACGATAAGCTAATGGGTCAATCCACGCGAGAATTGGAAAAGGTCTAACAAATCGAGGTGTTAACTTCCATGCCCGTCTAAATCTTACCACTCCTCTCATTGGAGAAATTTTCAATCAATACAAAACTCCAACCGAGAATTCCATGTTTCTATGTCTCCTATCCGCGTAACTCATATGTCTGCTCTGGGCTTCTCTCATCTTCTTTCTAAAAATATCAACCTTTTCTGAGGCTTCTCTAATCATGTCAAGACCTAATACTAATCAATCTCTCTCGATCCAACATATTGAGGATCTACACGGATGACCATACAAAGCTTCGTATGGGGCCATGCCAATACTAGCCTGATAACTATTATTATAAGAGAATTCTATCAGATAAAGGTAGCTTTCCCATGAACCTCAAAAATCTAAGACATAAGTCTTAGAAGATCCTCCAACATCCGATTTACCCTTTCAGTTTGTTCATCGGGCTTGGGGTGGTATGCATTGCTATTGTTTAGCTTTGGTCCCAAGGTCGTCTGCAATGCTTCGCAAAACTTATTGGTAAAGATTGGGTCTCTATCACTGACCATGCTACAAAGGGACACCATGTAATCAAACTATTTCCCTCATATATATTTCCGCAAGGCTTGCAGCAGTTCGTGTTGGCGTTACAGGGATGAAGTTCGTGCTTTTTGTTAGCCGATCTATGATGACCTAAATGCCTTCATTCCCCTTTCTTGATCAAGCCAAATCGTCTATGAAATCCATTGATATTTGGTTCCATTTCCAAGTGGGAATTTCAAGAGGTTGGAGTAGCCCAGCAGTCTTTTGTTGATCACTCTTGATCTATTGATAATTTGCACATTTACTCAAGTGGATGGAAATGTCTCTCTTAATACCTCCCCACCAAAAGTCTTTTTCATGTCTATATACATCTTTGTAACTTCGGGATGTATTGCGAGTGAAGAGTTGTGACATTTAGTTAAAACTTTTTATCTAATCCCATCAACATTGGGGACACATATCCTATCATTCATTCTTAACATTCCCTGCTCATCCACTTTAAAACCCTTTCATCTTCCGGGTAACACATTCATTTCCACTTCCCTAGCTATTTTTGCAATGATCGGGACCTTGAGCTGACTCTCCTTTATTCGACAAATCAATGTTGTACGTACCACTAAATGAACAATAATGGTCTGCTTTCTACATAAAGCATCTTCCATAACATTAGCCTTTCTTGGTGTATATAGAATATCCAAATCATACGATGCGATGAATTCCAACCAACGTTGCTGCCTCATATTTAAGTCCTTCTGAGTGAAAAGGTAGTTCAAAGATTTATGGTTTGTGAAGAGTTTAAACTTTTCACACCTGTTTAAAGAAGGAATATTATTTATTAGGGTCAATCAAATTTTATTTAAAATAAACTATATTGAATTCTTACCCAATAGATAATGTCTCCAAATTTTTAATGCGAACACAACGGCTAATAGCTCCAAGTTGTGCATTGCCTAATTAATTTTATGGATCTCTAATTGTCTACTTACATAAGCGATGACCTTTCCGTGCTGCGTTAAAACAGCACCAACTCCTTCTTTACAAGCATCAGTATATACGGTAAATCTGCCGCTTTCATCCGCTATTGCTAATATAGGAGCGGTGGTAAATCTTTTCTTGAGCTCTTGAGAGGCTTCTTCACATTTCTATGTCCACTCAAACTTCACATCTTTCATGGTCAGCTTTTTTAAGTGAGAGAAAATCATGGAGAAGTCTTAAATGAATCTCCGATAATATCCTGCTAATCCCAAGAAACTACGAATGTCCTTGGGAGTTTGTGGTTGTTTCCAATCTATAATAGATGTAATCTTTTCTGGATCAACTGCAATTCCTTCCCCTGACACAACATGTCTAAGGAACCTTACTTCTTTTTCCCAGAAGTGGCATTTTGAGAATTTAGCTTTCATCAAATTTCTCCTTAATATTTCTAATACAATTTCAAGATGCCCTTCATGTTCTTCCTTAGTCTTTGAATATATCAAAATATATCAAAATGTAGTCAACAAAGACTAATACAAATTTGTTGAGTACTTCTCTAAATACCCTATTTATTTAGTCTACAAAATAGGTGGGAGCATTTGTTAGCCCAAAGGGCATAACCAGCCATACATAAAATTCATTTGAGCTTCTGAATGAAGTTAAATGAATACAATCTTCTGCTATCCTTAGCTGATGGAATCCTGTGGCTAGGTCCATTTTTGAGAATACTCTAGCCCCATGTAATTGGTCAAACATATCATCTATGCAGGGTAGAGGATATTTGCTTTTTATCGTTTGTTTGTTTATATCTCTATAGTCCATACACAACCTTGGCGAGCCATCAGATTTTGCAACAAAGACCACTATTGCCCCGAACTTAAGCGACTGGGTCTTATTAATCCTTTCTTTAATAACTCATCAGTTTGTTTTCTTAATTCTTCCTTCTCTTTAGGAGCCATCTTCCGAATTGGGTGAACATCTTGACTTGTGTTGGAGAGTAAATTTATGCGAAACTCAATTTCTCAATGGGGTGGTAGAATTTTTACTTCTTCAAAAACATCGGAAAATTCCTTTACGATGTGTATTTCTTCTAGATGTTTTTGGAATAAATTAAACGCATATAGATAACTTGCCTGTACTGGACTAGGATTTTTACATTTTATCATAAAATGTCCACCTCTTCTATTTTGTAGTAGTACTATTCTTTTATTACAATCAAGAATAGCCTTATATTTAGACAACCAATCCATGTCGAGTAAAATTTCAAATTCATCAAAGTTGAGGACTAGTAGATCACATGGAAAAATGTGCAATAGGTAGGTAACTTGGATTCCTTTACAAATCAAAACAAGATTAGTCGTACTGCCTATCGAATTAGACAAACATATGGGAATACCTAATATTTTTGGTTTAAGTTCAAGTCTATCAACTAGTTTCTTGGAAATAAAGCTGCGAGAAGCCCTAGTATCAAATAATACTCTAACTAATATTATATTAATGTCAATTTTACCTTCCAGAACTCCCTTTCCCTTTGCATCGGTTGAGTTGAAGGTTCGACTTTGACGGCAAAAGCTCTAGCTTGCTCTCTTTTCTTTATCAATGGGCATTCCATTATCCCGTGCCTTGGTTTGTGGCTATTATAGCAGGTTTCCCATTGTGTCTTAGGATTTTCGCAGGTGGTGGAAATGTGACCTTGTTGGTTACATTTTCTCTTCTTCCAATTGTTGTCGCCACTGCTTTGAATTATGGGTGGATTTTTCTTGTCTAGAGTTTCGTATCGGAAACTCATATCCACCAAATCTACAAAAGTCCCTTTCACATGCACCGTCATTCTGTCTTCACATTGCTTCTTCATTCTAGAAATAAACATTACATTCTTTTTCAAAGGAGTGTCAACTAGACCGGGTCCAAATCGTGACAATTCATTAAATTTGTTAGCATGCTCTTCTATGGACATTTCTCCATATTTTAAATCAATAAAGCTTCTCTAAAGGCATGATTTTCTAGATGTAGACATATACTGCACTTCCACTACATTCTTAAATCGTTCCCAAGAAAAATTGTCCTTTGATTCATTCATAGTAATGGACTCCCACCAGGCAAGAGCACCATCCTGTAATTGCCAAGAAGCTAGGAATTTCTTTTGCTCATCTCCAATATTTAGCCCTTTGAAAATTCTTTCACAAGAGCGGATCCATGCTTGAACTTCTATAATGGATTTCGTTCCCTTGAACGGTTTACCTCCTAAACAAGTATAGTTCTTGCACAAAGTTGCAAAGTTGATTTGGGATTGCACCGGAATTGTTACTTCTTCGATTATTGTGGCGGGGGGAATTCGACCATTTGTATTTATGGTACTGCTACCTCCCTTTCCCCTACCTCATCCTCTTCTTCCACCCATCTCCTACCATCTGCATATAGTAAGCAAATATCTTTTAGAATATATAGACGGGATATCTAAGAGAATTGGCCTAAAGTTTGAATATACTTCTTTGAATAAGAATTTTAAGTGTGCACTCTCTTAGACTAAACTCATTCTAGGGCATTAATAACCCTATATCTAAAGAGCTGACCCCATCAAGGCTTAGCTATTCACTCAACCATAAGCTCTGATACCAAATTAGACAACTCACCTCCTTGATCCTTGGAAGTCGACACTAATACATCCTCGGTATTCACGTGTAGCAAATCCAAATACCGAAGATGCAGATTTATCGTATGGTAAAAGATAATAAAGATAGAAGATAGAACAATAATAGAATTTCACATCATAATTAACAACTTGTAATTATTTAGATAGTACATACAATCACTCTCAAAATGAGATATTAGAGTCATAATAAGTACTTACCCAGCTAGGATAGTTATAACGACCTATCCCTACAGGTGCTGGTAGATATATATACAAAATATAAACACTGCAAAAAGTGGTGGTAATAACAAAGAGATCCAAAATGCTTCATGCTCCAAAATTCTCCAAATCAACTAACTACTTGGCTTCCCAAAAAAATCGAGCACTTAGAGTTTAAGGGAAAAAGAAAATAAACTTCGGGTTAGTCATGGGACTGGTGTGAAAAACTCAAAATACGCATTTTAAAAACAAAGGTATCTCATAAGACCACGCCGCACAAAATCACGGAATGAGTTTTTACCACATGATAACAAAAACATTTTCTATGCAAAATCTGGGAATATTATTTTTAATGACGTTCTTTAGAAAAAATTTACAAGTAAATATATTCAAATAGCTGAAATTGTTACATTTGTTAAATTTGATGGCATGATAGGTTTACAATTAAGTTCGAAGGCACTTATTGGAGAATGGATTTCCATACAGTGGCAAGTAAGGGACTACCTTCCATATAGTACATCTCTAGAGGAATGTATTGAGGATACATAAACAATCCACATCTGGCATGAACTGTTTATCCCTATTTGGCACTCATACATGGCCTGGATAGAAACTGAATATGACATCACCCCGGTCATAACCGACCTATCTGGGATCCCGTAGCATACACCACATATTCGACATATATAGAGTAATCTAGAAGGGTGATGACCATACCCTAATGGTTGTGAACCACATAGCCTTACGGCGTACCCAATTTAAGCCATTACCGGGTGATGAGGCCCGAGGTAGCGGTTACCTTTCTCAAAGCACATTCCACTTTGAATGTCACACTGTCGTTCAATGGTCACACAACTGATTTCTACAAACGTATAACTCTTGAGCTCCTACGTCTTAGGAATGGATGTTAAGCTAAGAGAAGTTACCTTGTCCACCACCAGATAGAGGATATGTTCATAGAGATCAATTTATGAATTAGAAATGAAACGTTGGACATTCATCCATACATGTTGTCCAGGAATAGGACAAGCCGAATGCACTCTTCGACCACATCCTGTCGTGAATTACCCCTAGGATTAGTAGCGAGAATTCCTTGCATCGAAGATCTCAAATGAAGAACTACTACCATATAATATGATACGGGAAATTTCACTCGAAGGTCGGTGAAAAGCAGCCCTACATTCCATCTTCAAAATCATCTCCATGTCTTTACTTCGAATACGTAAATTGGTTCGAAGTGGTTTCGGATAGGAATCACCCAAATCCGACCTCGGTTCCTTCAAACCAATCATCGACAAAAAGAAGTTAACCGAATTAGGATTTATTCTTTGATTGATTAATTTCTTTTTATCAAAATATCTTCTGGAGATATATATTTTTAAAATATTTTTTTCGGTATATACATAATCATTAAACCTCTCCTATCAAATCCTTTGATTACATAAAACCTTTTTAAACTTGGAATAATTCAAAATCATTTCATTTTTCACTTAGGAAAATATTCCCAAATCATTTTATTTAAATCTTAAAAAGATTTCTAAATTCCAAACCCAAAATTTTGATTGATTTAAAACCATGTTATCTAGGATGTTAATATACAAAAACAGTAAATATTAAATGAGCAGAATCAATAGAAATCATCTAATTCTACTCAATATCAATTCCCGTATTCAACAAGTACCATGAGTGGAATAATGGCGAAATCACCTTTTAGATTCCACGAATAGTATGAGTTCCCTCTTCGTGCTTTAACACTAAGTTATAAGAAGATTATCCCCATAAAATCCAAGTTATTTATATTTGGAAAATCATTCCATTATAGTTTGGAAAATTTTGATCCGAGTAAATCAAATTTACTATCCCCTCCATCGGACCAGTCCGAATAGCCAAGGAGACCAGGAAACTGGTTTTCCAAATTCAAGCCTTGACACTCTCTCTGTCACCCACAACGCGGTAAAATTATTTGATCGACTCTAAATCATTTACATTTATTTAATCATTCCATAAAACCTTCAAATCACCTTTAAAATACTTTATCAATCATTTAAAAACATTTACAAAAGATTTGAAAAAGAATGGTTGCGTTTAAAATTATATTTCAAAAGTTGTTGAAAAGTGCTACGAAAAGTGCTTTTTAAGCTATATTGATCAAAATGACTTTTCAATCATTTGGAAATTCATTTTTATAACTCAAATCACTTCTTAAAACATTTAAAAAAAATTAGAATCTATTTCATATTTTTAAATAATTTTAGAATGTCATTTTTAAAGAAATCCTTTTGTCTATTCCGAACTACAAACCGCGATTTTTCCAAAAACTTGTTTCTCATATTTTAAAATCTATTTATCAAAATCTCGATTTTATTTCTTTGTTTGAAAACTATGGATATAATTGTTTGGAAAATTCTTATCTGGAATAATTCCGAGCTATATTCCATTCTATGTACTTGTTTTTATTTTTACGGCACTAAATCGCGAACTACCGTTATGCGACGCGCCTATTTTTGACTCAATTTTTAATATTCATTACACTTTGTATAAACACTTTTGGATGTTTATAAAACATTTCTAAATAATATGAGATTTAAACATTCTATATACAACTTTTCATTCAAATAAGGAAAGTGATTTCCTTTGTACGTATCGACTTGTATTAACGTGACTTGGATATATATTCAACAACCATATTAAACAACCATCATCAACAATCATATCCAAACATATACATCATCCAATAGCATATACAACTATAGTTTAGGAGTTTCTCACCTTGGGTTTAAACGACTAACTAAAAATTGGCTATAGCTTCGCTAACTCGAATTTTTAGCTCACGATCACTTGGATTACTGCTCCCAGATGGCTCGACCTTGCTTGTGGATACCTAGAGGAGCTCACGGTCTAGAGTTGGGAAGGTTGAAGTCTGAACATTTGATGGAGGAAGTGGAGGCTGTGGGTGGAGGGAAGAGAAAGGAGGAGTTTGCTGAAGAGTTTTAGGTGTTCTAGCCATATATATGTACTATATATTTTAGTTTTTTTAGAAATATTTTGACATTAATTCTTTTAGGATAAAAGCCATGAAAGTGTGGAGAGAGTGAGCTTAGAAAATGAAGAGGAAGATGAATGAAACTGAAGTGGAGAATGTGTGGTATTTATAGGAAAAGAAGAGAAGGAAAATATCTATACATACATCACCATTTTCATCACCATCACATGCACCATCATCATCATCCTCCACCTTACAATGCACGTCCCAAATCACCTCCATCATGGACAAGGCCATGTGCTTGTACTTTGATGGTTAGTGTTGACTTTGGGTTTGCTTAAAAGTTAAGGAATTTAGGAAATATCTTATATATTTTTAATAATATTTATATACATAATTATATGTGTATATGTGTGTTCATGTGCATGTGATTATGTCTTCATGTATGCACATGTATATGTGTATATGTATGTTACATATTATCCACAACGTTGCACAACTTGTTCACATTGAATTATAATGAATTTTGATTTCGATCTTCGGTCATATTTTCTCTTCATAGTTAATATACACATATTTGTAAACAAAGTTTAAAAATAATATTTTCATAATTATTTAATAATTTAAAAGAGCTTACTTAATAATTAAATTAATTACTAAATCATTTGAATTAAATTTAAATTCTAAAATTAATTGTTCCAAAATAGTGATATCTATAATAGTGTTATAAAGGCAATTTAAATTTCAAAATAAAATAGATAATTATTCACACATTAATACTCATATATATATATATATAACTTAGTGTATGTAGTCATCTCCTTGCACGAATTCGGCTTGTTAAAGAGCTGTTTATGGATAAATTGAATTCCGGTCATTTTATCGATATTTACCAAAATGTATACTTTTCTTTTATACATATTTGTTCAAAATAAGATCACTAATATTATTTATTATTTAAAACATCATCATTTATGTTTAAAAATTTTATTTTATGAATATTTTGAAATTTTTTCGAAGCGATGAATTTACAGGTCGTTACAATAATGATGAGAGGTAATCTAAGGAAAATAGATGCCTAAGTATTGATGCAAAATCCCATGGTGTTGGAACTATCAAATAATCAACAGTGAACATATAAAAGACCAAGAACCCTTTATAACATCATTAATGTAAATTATTACAATAGAAGAAAGTAAAATTACCGCAAAAGTATAAATATAGAAAATGGAAACATATTATTTATAACATAAAGGTAAAATTTCTGCCAATCATGGTAAAGTCACCTAAAAAATGGAAACCCTTTTTTTTCTTTTATCCTTGTATAGTAGTCTACCAGCTTTATAGAACA
This sequence comes from Allium fistulosum, assembly GCA_030737815.1. Classification (NCBI taxonomy): domain Eukaryota; kingdom Viridiplantae; phylum Streptophyta; class Magnoliopsida; order Asparagales; family Amaryllidaceae; genus Allium; species Allium fistulosum. The sequence goes on along the minus strand of JASFAW010000010.1, from coordinate 35,260,257 downwards.
CAAAATATGATCATGAAAATTGCAATTTTGGGTCAATTTAAGCACATTAGTTCACTAAAAGTACACAATTCCATTTGTAAATATAAAAAAATAGGAAAAAGGTTCTTAGGCATAAAAGTCAATTAATACAAAGTAATAACTAAAATGGATATACGACTTTTATATTATAAAAGTAAAAGTATCTAGAGTAAACTTTTAGCATAATCACTCAAAATATGTCAACCTTTTTTCTTTATTTTAGTATAATAATCTACCGACTTTATGGAGACCAAAGCATGATCATCAAATTTGTAATTTTACTGCCAATTTTGAGATATTACTATTTCAAATTGATTTAATAACTAAGCCATGAAATCAAGTAACATATCTAATTGGTATTGTATCATACTATACATAATTTTTTTATGAAGTACTGAATCCTATCCATGATTCGTAACTCATTTTCAAAATAAGCAAATGGAAATCTGGAAACAATTAGGGGTTTTATTTTTTCAGGAAAGAAATAGTTTTCAAGGTTTTGTTAGTACTTTGTAACATATAATTTCTATTTATGAAATTTATCATTACCATAATAATTTGTTGGGGCTCAAGTCCTATTATCTTGTTGGTAAATTGAATTCAAGGACCTCATTTTAACTCTCTAGAATATAGTGTGATGATGATATATTGCGAATAAAGATATCCCACAGTTCAATTTCAGCTGTTATTTTCTTTTAACTTAGATGTCTTGCGTACTATAATACACTTATCTTCATTTAAAATAGCAATTTTACCTCAAGGTAGAAATAATACTTAAAACTAGTATTTTATCAGTAAGTAACAAAGACTAATCCATTTAAATGAAACAAATCATGAAAATAAAAGGCGTTTAGGTATATTCTTAGAATTTTTAATTTTAGGAACAATTTTCCCAATAATTTATCAAGCATCTTAAATTTCATCACGATTAGCGCATAATATCTCTATCTAAACAGCATTAGTGAACAAAACTTGAAAAAAACATAAAAAACATAAAAAAACATTACAATTGATTAGAAATTAACTTTGTGCAAAACATAAAGGGAACCAAATTATTGAAAGGGAAATAAATCATATCCATTTAAAAAAAGTTGAATGCAAAACTTAGAAATTAAAGGCTTGTAACCCAATACAAAAGGTATAATATCTGACTAATTAGTAGAATGCTTAATCAAAATCAAGATGATAGTAAACACCATCTAAATGTTAAGGATTTAACTTTTACTACCTAAAAAATCCACTATTTGCCAAAACTATATCATTTATATCTACAAAATAGTATTTGGTTGGTTGAATGATTTTTTAGTGCCATGTTGTATACAATTCCTACTACTAAAAGAGTGGTAATTTATTAGTTGAATTTTTACTTGAATACATACCAATATAGACTTGAAAGAGAATATAAAGGTGAAGATTTCATTCCTCTTACCGTTACATCAAGATAAAGGTGAGGAAGTTGGATGACATATGTGACGCCCCACCTCTATACCCACACTAACCAAGAACACTACGATGTAGTGCTGTTAATTAGCACGGAGAATAAGGCTGTGGAGGAGCGACCATCCATGTAACTTCTTTGTGTGAGCACCGATATGTCAGATAGAATAGAATGCATATCTTTTAAGGAGGAAATCCGACATACCGATACAAACACAAAGCTATCACACGGTGGCTATATATAATCTTCGGAAACAAACATAGAACTAATCATAACATAAATCAGTCACAGACATCCATATCGCAAAGGCGGAAATATATATGAATATAACACATGAAAGTGTACATCAGAGTAGTGGTCAAATAAGATCCTCAATAACACAAAAGAATAGATACAAGTGCAAGGCAAAAGAATATGTATACATCAAGGAGTCTAAATCTCAAATGTATACAACTAAAACTACTAAACTGGAGTAGTTAGCCAAAAGTCAGAAGATGGCTCCAGATAAGAAGTCATGAGGAAGCACTTGTAAAATCTCAGTCTGACCCGAGTATTATTTAAGAAGAAAATAATAAACGGATCAGTCTAGCTATAAATATCAGATAAAGTGATATAGAATAAGAGATATAACAAAAACGTATGATAACCATAAAGTCATACTGTGATAAGTATTTAATCGAAAATCAATCTAGAGATTAATCAATATCACAAAAATCTTCTCAAAGATTAAAAGAATGTCATACTCTTAATTTAATTCACCAAGCCACAATAAATGACATACATATCAATGCCAACTGAAAAGGTGGTGAAACATAAATCCCAGAAATCAATAATTAGAAATCCAGAAATCACAAGAAAAGGATGGCCAATCCCAAGCGGGAGCATGAAAACTCACAAACACGTGTATCACAAACAATTTGGAACATTGACGCAGTGCAAACGGTATGTCCAATGAACCGGAAAGTCGAGAAATCGATGTAGTACAAACGGTACATCAGATGAATCGAAACACAAAACAATTCGGAACATTGACGCAGTGCAAACAGTAGGTCCAATGAACCAGAAAGTCGAGACATCGATGTAGTACAAACGGTACATCAGATGAAGCGAAACACAAAACAATTCGGAACATTGACACAGTGCAAACGGTACGTCCAATGAACCAGATAGTTGAGACATCGATGTAGTACAAACGGTACATCAGATGAATCGAAACACAAAAAAATTCGGAACATTGACGCAGTGCAAACGGTACGTCCAATGAACCAGATAGTCGAGACGTCGATGTAGTACAAACGGTACATCAGATGAATCGAAACACAAAACAATTCGGAACATTGACGCAGTGCAAACGGTACGTCCAATGAACCAGAAAGCCGAGACATCGATGTAGTACAAACGGTACATCAGATGAATCGAAACACAAAATAATTCGGAACATTGACGCAGTGCAAATGGTACGTCCAATGAACCAGAAAGTCGAGACATCGATGTAGTACAAATGGTACATCAGATGAATCGAAACCCAAAACAATTCGGAACATTGACGCGGTGCAAACGGTACGTCCAATGAACCAGAAAGCCGAGATATCGATGTAGTACAAATGGTACATCAGATGAATCGAAACACATAAAAGTACATGGGTTGCTAGCCCACAAAGAAATGAGACGAAGCTCAATAAAATGAAGTACAGTCCTTCACATGGACAAAGAGACATCGCACATTTCTAGTCTAAACCATAAAATGATCATCATCGATCATCAAGAAGTGTCGATTACACTAAGCTAGAAAATATAAGAGTTTAGCTTCATGTCCCATAACCGCTTGCTTAACTTAAATATTTGCGAACAAACTGTAGATCTCCACTAGAAAATTGTCACAAGAGGGTTCAATCGAACAAGTCCAAGAGCTAACCGACGAAGTGAACGCAAGCGTTTCATACCACTCGTTTTACTAAGTCGTTTAAGTCGATTTCTCATCCGAGTGAAGTAAAGGCTTGTATATACTAGTAGATTGGAAATCGGTTTGAGAAAACGAACTTTTGATATTTAAAATAGTGTTGAAATCGCTTTGATGAAAGAGTTTTGATATTTACTACTAGTATTGAAACCTTCATATCTTTAAAGTGACAAGTCACAAACAATTGTTGAAATGAATCGAATTACATAAATTCACGTTCGAAGACGTGAGTAAAGTCCAAAGAAATCAATCCCCAAAACCATCAAAGTAGGAAGTTCCGTTGAATGTTTTTCAAATAAGATCCCCTACGGAGGGGGGTCCAGGTGGTGGCAACCCCCCAAGGTGGGGGTGCGGGGGAAACGCCCCTGCTACGGGGTTCGACCTAGAGAAGACAAGCGACCTAAGGAAGCCAAGCGGCCTACGACCTAAGGAAAAACATGTCAAACGACCTAAGGGCGAAACAGTTCAAACAGAGCAGGTCACATACCCCATACAATTAAGGTAAATACTCAGACGTCTGCAGGAAGTTTCGGGAACTTCCTGAAACAGACCCTAGACGTCTGAGCTTACCTACAGACGTCAGGTGACGAGCTGAAATTGTTTTTCAGCCAAAGTGGGAGAGCCATTTCTCACACTTTCACCCAGTCGAGCAATGGACTTTGGGGCTTTCGCCAATCGACAATTCGGCCCTATAGGCTCTCCGATTCGCAACCGAAAACATGTTCACAAATCAAAGCAAGGATTTCCAAAGTTTTGACTTCAAAACAACAAAAATTGAAATGTTCGCCAAACCAATTAAAACCAAAAGCAATTGAACATGAAATAGTGTTAGGAATTCATACCTAACATCGAAGATAGTTATAGTCATAGATGTGAGATAAAAATCTCACCTTTGAACCCAAAAACAATGAATGAGAAGCTTGAATACAAGGGAAGATCAACTACACTTCAATCTCAACACGAGAAGCATGAATCTAAGCTAAAAAAGAAACATTTCCCAAATTAGGTTTAGGAATTTTCTAAAATCAAAGAGAGAATGTGTTGGAGAAGAAGGAGATGAAGCTAACCAATGGGTTCTCTTTGAATTTGGAGCTAGAATTTGGATTTGCAAGAGGAACTAGGGCTTGGAGTTTTAATTTCCCATTCCACTCACCATTGTTGCTCAAGAACTGAAATGAGGAGGAAGTGAGGGAGAATGGGGAGAAGTGGTTCAGATTTGGGGGTTAAGTTGGCAAAGGGGCTGAACCCAAACCCAAACCCAAAGTGCAAATGGTCAAATTTTTGACTAGCTCCAAACATATCAAAGTTTATACTCAAAAAGGTCGCAAACGACATTTTGGATTCAATGGGGGTGGTCTCGAGTCCTAATTTGACCGATTAACGATTAAAATACTTAAATAAGATATTCAAAAACATAATCGTCAAATATGCGGGTTGTTACAACATAAGTAAATATTTGTTGCCTTTTACTCCAAAAATGTAGAATAATCAAAAATTAGAAAAAAACATCTCGAACTTGAATATTTGCAATGTTTTAAAGTTACTACTTTGTGGATATCAGATTCTCCTCTAAATAAAGGGACAAAAATATATCATAATCTCTTATGGTGCTACCCGTTATGATTTCAATATTCTTTAGGACTGATTAATCGTGGAACCCTATATCTGAATATGTGATCCATAATGATATGATCGAGAAAAAAATCAGAGGAAGGTAAATAAATTAGCGGAAGCCATACTTGAATCCATAATTGTTGTTGAAAGTACAAGAAGGATTGATTTGATATTCCAAGTCGACACAAACCCTAAATCTGAATTATTTCCATAAAAAATATTAGAAGAATAAATAGTGCTTGTGTAATTTGAGGACCATAACCATTTATTTATAATATTGGCATTTTCTAATTTGTCCCTTCAATAAATTAGAATTACCCTGATATGTACACACTAATACCATAACAATTATATCCTTAAGCTTTTTAACTTTAATTCAAAATTTGATCACCTTACATAACGCTCTACACCAAAATAGCACAACACGTTTATTTTACATGTGTAAATTTTCCAACAATCTCCCCCTGGACTATATATGTAATAACCTTATAAATGTGTAACTTTATGAGCTCCAAAAATTGCTTTTTATAGCATAAGGTTTTTCCGAAACAATTTCATCCATTAACTATGCTGACAAAGGATCAAAGTGGCTTTCATTACCTTTAGTGTAACTAAACCCATCAATAGTCACATATAATAACACAATCAAAGGTCATAGATTAATCATGGATGCGTAACACGGACATTACATGAGAATTGATCTATACATGTCTATTTCCAACTCGTCATACTTTAGTGAGATCGAAAAAAAAGTTCAATATTAAAACTTAATGGAGTGTAAATAAAACTTTATTACTTTATTTCTGATCAGAAAAAAATACTTAATATATCTATAACCGAAGTATAGAGCAATGTGTCATATGACTATGCCAAATAAAAACTCCCCTTGAACTAAAATATCCTTACATAAAAGTTACACCAATTGAGCAAAATGCTCATGAAAGACCATGGGTGATAATCCTTTTGTAAGTGAATCCGCCATAATTGAGTTTGTCATAATATGCTCTACAAATTATAATCTATTTTGCACTCTCCCTTTATTGGAAAATAATATGTTGTTTATTATCACAATATGTTAACGCTAAAAAGTGAACGCTAACACCCGGTGTGTGTGGTTGAGTCGTGAAAGCACCACCCGCGTGACGGGAACAGAATTTAACCAGGAAAATAGCAGAAAAAGCAGTAAACGACAGCAGTTTATAGTGGTTCGGCTTGAGATTAAGCCTACGTCCACTTTGAATCTCTTTATTACTGAATCTGGTTACAAATCGATACAAATCTCTTATGAAAACAATACAATTTGATCACAAGAAACAATCTTGACTACTAGCTCAATCTTCGACGATGAAACTCAATGAATCTGTGTTGGATGTAAGGAATTCCTCTCGAAGCTTGTTGTAGCGTCTCGAATGTTTGAAGATCTTTGATTGCTGAATGAGTGGAGAGTTCGACAGAGTAACGACGCTTGAAGAAATGAATGGCCAAAAGTCCCCCTCTCGTTGGAGTTGGAGCTCTATTTATAGGATTGGTTCTAGGTGAGATTCTGTTCGCCAAGTCCTAGGTCAGAGCCGACTTATAGCAAGCCGTAGGTCTTAGGTCGGCGACGAGATAGGAGTTCTAGCCTTTTAGTCACTCCTGAATACGAGCTATTCAACTGAAGTCCTAGGTCGGCAGCGACTTAACGTAAGTCGTAGGTCTTAGGTCCCTTAAGTCATCAAGTTGGCAACAGCCTTAAGTCGTAGGCTTTTTGAGTCGGACCATTTTGACTCGTACACTGTTAGGTCGGAGCATTCCCTGACTCGGAGCATTCCTTAGGTCGGCAACCTACTTAAGTCGGTGTTAGCTCTTAAGTGATAGATTATCTTAAGTCGTACGCTGTTAGGTCGGACCTATAGCTTAGGTCGTATGCTGCTTTAAGTTGGACCGGTTAAGTCGGCACACTTTAACTCGTACGTTTTTAGGTCGGAACTTTCTTAACTCGGTAGGTCGTAAGTTCCCATAGGTTGTTAAACTTCTTAAGTCGGAGGCCCTTGTTAACTCGCAATTTGTTAAGTCGGTAAGCTTCCTTAGGTCGTAGCCTGTTAGATTGGTTCATGCCTTAAATCGTAACTGCCCTAGGTTGTAACCCATTGAGCCGGAATCGTCTTTAAGTCGTTATGTCGTAAGTCTTAGGTCGCGAATGAAAGAGGATTAACATTTGCCCCTCGAAGTATATGCCTAAACCATAGGTCGTATGCTTCGATTCTCTTAACTCTCTTTGGTTAGGTCGGAAACGACTTAACATATGCCTTAGGTCGTACACCGTACAAGTCGACTCGCCTTCCAGTGTATAAATAGTTAAGACATCCTCCCTCTCTCTCACTTATCGTTCTTCTCGAATAAGCCATTGACACAATTTAGAGCTCCCAGAGATAAATTCCAATCATCCAATCGCCGATCATCTTCCTGTTATACTCCGTAAGTCGATCTGATCTTTGTTCACCCATGTCCATTGTCGAATTGATAACCTCCCAATTTTCGATTCCCACTTGTTTTTAGGCACCGCGATTCACCATGAATAACCCTTTCGATTGTCCTGCAATTGCCATCGACCATGTTGTAGTTGTGATAGGATAACAGTACATCGGATTCGCAGCAAATTTGAGGCGATTCGAATTGGCTTTTTGGGTGATCAAACGGTGTGATGGAATGAGGATCGCGATTGGCAGTGAGGCTATTGGGTTAACAGGTTAAGAGTTAGGGAGGAAAATTGGTCGAGGTACTGGCTCGGTCACGACTTAGTGATTCCATGTGACTCAGTGACTTCCATGGTTTAAGTCGGAACCGACTTAACAGTTTCGAGCGACCTACGTTTTGAGTCGCTTCTGAGTTAGGACTTGGAGGATTTCTTGTTGCCTTGAATTGGGGCCTTTTCTTCTTTCTCCAACTTAAGACTCAGGGACTGCTGGCCTGATATGCCCACGACTTGTAGTATAAACGACTTACCCTAGCTCGCCTCATAACCTTTAAGTCGTGGACGAGTTAGCACATATGTTCTCGAACTGAAGCTTCATAGCTCTATAAGTGTTATGGCTGATGACCCAAAGAACTAGAGGACCAACGACTTAACTTAACCCATAGGAAATCTTTCTTAAGTCGTCACCGAGTTAGTAATTGAGTCTTTGGCGACTTAGCACTTGACTTTTAAACTTTGCCTGGACTTCGAACTGTTGAACTATGAACTGTGTTGCATGTATTTCTTTTTACAGATTGCTTCAATTTGCAAGCTAACAATCCTACTTAATACAACATTTACAAAATACTGGGTCGAATATACTGTCACTGACTGCCCACATCGAACGACATATTAGTTGATAAAGAAAAAGTTAAATTGAATGAATATGAACGAAATGCTGTACAACAACCAATTCAAGTGAAGTATTAAAACAAAATCGTAATAGTCAACTGAAACTGATTTGTCTGCATTAACACTGCACTTGAACATTAACAGGTTCTGAAATTTTGTAATCGATTGATTGTCAACTAGTTTAATTCCAGTTATGCTTGCCTTTTACTTTCATTAGTTTTGCACAACACTTCACACTTTTTAAGAAACGTGCACCTTCACATTTGAACATCCAGTTGATTGTGTAGAATGTCTTCTCCACAAGAAGAAATAGAGCAAGTTGAAGAGACATTTCCAGTTGCTGTCCCGCTGAATGATCCTCCAGAAAGGACTCCTACCACTCTGAGCCATAAAGTCTTTTGTCAATTATGCATCCAGTTTGGCATTGCCGAAGCTGACGCTTTGTTCCCTGGAATAAATGATACTGCTGATAGGCCGCCCCATGGCTTTGTCGCAGTTAACCGCCAAATGTGTTTGAGTGGGGCTATCCCCCCATTTAACGACTGTCTTCGAGAACTTCTCCTCCGACTATCTATTTCCCCTTTTCAACTACACCCTAACGGCTACTCCATCCTGCTGGGACTGTGAGTGCTTTTTAGGAGAACGCTGGACCGTTTTCCCAGTTTTGCAGAAATTCGCTATCTGTGCACTTTCGCTAAAAACAAAGATCATCCTTCTATCACAGTCGTGAGGAGTGCTAGAAATCGTAAGTTGATCACCGGTCTCCCTGAGAGTGTTCATAGTTTCCTAAGCCAGTTTTTCTATGTTCGCTGTCCCCCGAGATTTTACGCTATCTGGAGAGTAGGAAGTAAGATCACTTGCCTCTATTTTTCATGTTCTTTCAAACTTACCGAAGTCCGAGTTATCAAGTGCTAGCTTTGCCTTTTTTCTTTCCAGCACTTCCTCCTCCTTCTAGAGATCCCGGTCACAAGGTGACTTTTGAGAGGCTTATGGCGGTGCCGGTTGAGGAAAGGAGTATCCAGTTTCTATTGACAGACGAATTTTTACATCAATTCGGTCTTTTACACTCTTCTCACTTTACCCAGCCTCGTGAAGTTTCTAATCTTCCAGCACAGACATCAGATGCCCCAGCTTCAACGGAAGAGATGGCTTCAAAGGAGCCAACTGTAGACACTGCATTAGTAAAGTGTTCTACTTCTATTGGTGTTGCGGGAACGTCCAGCAAACCGGCGCTTGCTCCAATTATTGAAGAGGAAGAAAATCCTCGAATTTCTGAAAAATCAGCCGATGTGGAAGTTGAAAAGGAGAATTCTGCTGAGTATCATAATGATGACACCTTTGATGACTTGAGTGACATAATGATAACTTCTCAAGAGCTTTTTAAGGATAATATTCCAAAAGCGAACTCTCCTGTCGTTGAAGCGACTTCCTCTTTGAAACAAACTTCGACGCCTTCTACACCTGTTGTCTCCGTTCCCGCACTAAAGCGTGGTTTGTAGTTTGACGCACGTAGTTCGCACGCCGCACACACTTAGGATTTTTCAGCACTTATAAGCATTTATCCTCTTTTTCTGGAAATTTCTAAACTTTACTTCTTTTTCGGTTTTCAGATTCTCCGATGGGGCGTACCGGCTCATACTATGACTCATTTCAGTGCCATGGAGGTCGTGGATCTTATGACTTTAGGAAATATCTTGGTGGCCAGAGAGAGACATATGAGGAAAGGGCTCAAAGGAAGGCTCAAGAAAAATGGGATTATGAGCAGCGGCAAAGAAGAAGAGACGCTGATCGATATGATTCTTCTTACAGAAGTTACGATTCCCATAAGCGAAAGTCTTATGATGACAAGGGGAAGACTCATATTACTGACGAATCGAGCAAACGGTCCAAGCCAAGCGACGCGTCTGTAATTTATGAGAAGACTGATGCTCTTATCCCTTCTGATACTCCGGCCGGCTCTCCTCCTTTAAAGAAAACCGATATCCAAACGATCATCAGCAGGCCCCAATATCAGGTTAAAGATGGCCCTCCAACACTTCAAAGCCGGTTTCCGAACTGGTGCTTAAAAGGAGTGCGTTTTGACCTGGATTTGGTCCCAATCGATAAGCAAGACATGCTTAAAAGTCTTGATGCAGTTAGGCTTAACATTGAGAGGATGTCGCAATGGCAGAAACTTGTTGATGAACTCCAGAGAGTCAACCATATGAATCTTGAAAACATGCTGACTCTGGAGAATGATAAAGCTGAATGGGATAAGTGGTGCAAGCAGCATGACGCGGAGATGACGAACATCACGGATGACAATGCAAGGCTTGAATCTGAAGTCAAGCAGCTTAAGGAAAATCTCGCCTCTTCTTCTGCATCACATACTCAAAAAGAAGAAGTCTTTCAGAAGCAAGTGCGGGATGCACATGCTGCACAAAGAGATGTCGAAATGAAGCTTGCCGCCGAACAGCACATTGCTGAGAAATATCGCATAGAAAATGCTGAACTACGGGAAAAAGTTAATTCCCAAAACGCAGAGATTGAACTACTGAAGTCACAACTTGCTAACGCTGAGAAAGAGCGTGATGAGGCTGTTGCTGGTCGAGCTGTGGCCATTGCCGAAAAAGAGACAGCCGAGCAATCGCATGAGACAACAAAAGCTAGCATTAGCTCCACCTTATTTGACTTTTATCTGCATAGCGTTCTGGGTCATGGGAGCCTCTCTTTTCTGGGTCCTGACTATGAGGTTACCCTGGCCGAAGTATGGGAAGTAGTAGTTGACATGCTTGGCGGGGCCGGCTATGATGAGGCGGAACTCGAGGCATGCTACCTTGACGAAGAAGCTCGTGCTGCTCTCGCAAAGGGAAAAGAGCAGCTTGCTGAAACCAGAGCTGGAATAGTGGCAGAAGAACATCTATACAAAAAAATATCTTTAACTGCCCCTGTCCATACTTCGACTTCAACTGACGTCGATATCGTTGGTTCCAGCTCTCACTTTTCTTCTCCTGCAAAAACCGTCGAGACCAAGCCCGTCACAACCGGATCTCCCCTTACTCATATCGAGGAGCAGAGCCAAGAAGACACTGAGGCTGAAAAATTTGAAATTGACTTGTCAAAACCGACTTCTCCAGGTAATTTTGGTGTCGATCCAGATCCAGTGAATCATTTATTTGATTTAACCGAGTTTGACGACCTTCTTACTTATTACTCTAACTTTGGTGAACCGATACCTTTTCTTTTCTCGCAGAATACCGATTTTAACTTCTTTCCTTCTACAGCGGAGGCACCAAACACTGCACAAGTTTCCACTCCTTCAGTTGCCGCTCCTCCATCTTCACAGATTACTCCTCCTTCTGCTTCCCAACCGGGATCACATGCAGAGAAAATCGAAGCTCTTCAAGGCCTGGATGATCCGGCTGTTTCGTAGGAGCAGAAGGCGGAGGATCTTGAAAACATCGAGAAGACCCCGGAGCGGTCTCTAGATGATGACACGAAGCTTTCAACATTGCTTGCTACTCCGGGGAGCGAATCTTCTTCGAAGAGGAAGGGGAAGCGTGCCATAAGGAAGAAGAAGAGAAGTGCTTCGACAGGGGAAGACAAAACAGAAGAAGACCCAACCACTCCTCCTTCTCCGTCCCGCCCACATCGGATTCCGAAATTAACTATTAGGCCAAGCAAAGGCTCCAAGGGTGGCGGGAAGAAGGAATGACAAGCTGGACTTTCTACTTCTTATTTTGCTTCTTACATGTATAGACCGGAGATTGTGCGGGTACCGGTCCCTGCTTTTGCTTTTTTGAGATATCTGCACATGTAAAGAATTTTCATAGTACTAAATAAAACAGTAATTTTACTTGTACAAATTCTTGTTTATGTGAGAACGCATTTGTTTCTCTTTTTTTAGTGTAGAATAAACGATTCCTTTTACTTGTACAAACTTTTTGTCTATGTTTGGGAATACATTTATTCCACATCTATTTTTCGTGATATTGAAATGAACTTGTAGTGTGTTGCTTTTATTAATATAATTGAATTGTATAGTGTTTCCCCCATACCACAAGTGCATTGCAATATTTCTAGCTTTTACAAGACTGATATTCTCACTTCAGAGAATAACAATTCCACTTTTAGGGGAAGAATCATTTTGCTTTTAATAGAGTATATCTTGTTTTTTGGAGAAACTTTTATTTTTTCTTTCTTTCTGTAGAACACTTCAACTATCGGGGATGATCACTTTCATTTGTCAAAAAAAAAATAGATTTCCCTATGCAGTGAAATGAACTTTTCTGAAAGAATTTTGTAGCATTTCAACTTTTTTAGGAGGAACTTTTTGAGATGAACAAGTTAACCTTCCTTTGAGAGTTGAACTGTGCTTCCGGAGAAGGCTTTTCGTTCGAGTATTCTATTTTGGGACATGCCTCCGGAGAGGGCTCCTCTTAAAGAGTTGTGCCTCCGAAGAGGTCTTGTGCCTCCGAAAAGGGCTTGTGCCTCCGAAGAGGGCTTGTGCCTCCGAAGAGGGCTTGTGCCTCCGAAGAGGGCTTGCGGTGCCTTGGGAAAGGGCTTTTGCCTCCGAAGAGGTCATGTGCCTCCGAAGAGGGCTTGTGGTTCCTTGGGAAAGGGCTTTTGCCTCCGAAGAGGTCATGTGCCTCCGAAGAGGGCTTGTGCCTCCGAAAAGGGCTTGTGCCTCCGAAGAGGGCTTTTTGATTGCCTGGAAGTTACTTTCTCATGGTTGGATGGATCCACGGGGCGGACGCAAGTAGTTTGGTTGGATGCTCGTTTGGATAAACGATCGCAATCAATTAACAAGGGACCTGTTTCTTCAGCTTGGGAAGGTGCCCCTCCGGTGATTCCACCAATCTTTTTTGATTGAGAGAGGTACTTTCATTTTTTTTGGCGTGCCTCGTTAGAGGGCTTTGTTGACCTTTGAGAAGAAACGTTGGTTGGTTGTTGTGCCAGGGAGGTTGCGTCTTAGGGGCGAGTAGATCCACGGGACGGACGCAAGCTGCCTGATCGGATGCATCACGATCAGTTAGCAAGGGCCCTGTTCCTTCTGCTTGGGAAGGTGTCCCTTTGGTGGTTCTTAGCGGCCATTTTATTGAGAAGCATACCTCCTTTTGGCTGCTTCTCTGTTTGCTTGGCAATGTTCTCTCATCATCTGCTCATTAGCGATCTTTTATTATCGTTTCCAAGCGCATCTTCTTTCCTTTTACAAGTAAATTGCTTCATCCGAAGATGTGGACTTCACTGTTGAACGACTTCACGGGACAAACGCAAGTTATCTAGTTGGATGTCTGTTCATATCGACAATCTCAACCAATTAACAAAGGTTTGCCACAGTGGAGTCGCCAACTTTTTATGTGAAGTTCTCCTTGTATAGGATTTGAATTTGGAATTTTTTGTCGCTTGGTATATGCGTAATAGGTGATTTATAGAGGTCGCATGGCTTTGTGATGAGCAAGCCTTGTTTTAATGTCCTGCAATTTTGAATAGACATTTTAGCAATACATTTAAAGTATTTACATATCGAAATAAAACAGGCATTATGAAATAGTAAAGAACACAAGATTTATAGTGGTTCGGCCAAGAATCGGGCCTACATCCACTTTATAGCTTTCATTCATTCACACTGATTTACAATGTTTTACAATACACCTGATACATTCATCACTATTTTACAATTTTGAGCAAAGCTTTTTTTCAAGTAAAATAAGGACGTAAGTGGTTGCTGTTCCAGGCTCTTGGAATTGGATCTCCTTCAACAGTTATGAGTTTGAAAGTGCCATCAAGAAGTTTACTGCCAATGGCATATGGTCCTTCCCAGTTTGGTCCAAACACACCAGTTGCCGTCATGATCCTTTTCAAAACTAAGTCTCCGACCTCAAAGCTGCGTTGGCGAACTTTAGAGTTGAAGTGCCTGGCTATCCTTTGCTGATAAGCTGAAACTCTGAGCCTTGCTTCTTCTCTTTTCTCATCAAGAAAATCAAGTGCTTCAAGTTGCAGCTTTTCATTTTCGGCTTCGTTGAAATGAACTCTTCTATGTGAAGGAACTTCTACTTCCACTGGAATCATTGCTTCTGATCCGTATGCCAGTGAAAATGGAGTGTGCCCAGTCGCAGTTTTGTGAGTGGTTCTGTATGCCCATAGTGCAAAAGGAAGCTTATCGACCCAACCACCTTTTGCTCTTTCGAGTTGCTTTTTGATGGTTGACTTGATGATTTTATTCACTGCTTCCACTTGCCCGTTTGCCTGCGGATGAGCCACTGCTGAGAAGCTTTTCCGAATTCTGAACCGTTTGCAAAAATCCTGGAATTCTTCACTTTCAAACTAAGTGCCGTTGTCTGTGATTATCTTCTGTGGCACACCATATCTGCAAATGATATTCTTCGTTACAAAATTTATCATCTTTTTAGAAGTAATGGTGGCCAAAGGTTCAGCTTCAGCCCATTTGGTGAAATAATCAACAGCAACAATAGCATATTTGACTCCTGATTTGGCAACTAGTAATGGTCCGATTAGATCTATCCCCCAAATAGCGAATGGCCACAGACTGACCATTTGTGTTAGTTCCGTGGAAGGTGCCCTTGGAATCTTTGCAAATCTTTGGCACTTGTCGCATTTTCGGGAGTGGATAGCTGCATCTCGATTAATATCGGGCCAGAAGTACCCATATCGGAGGACTTTCTTGGCTAGAGTTTGACCGGTTGAATGATCTCCACACTCTCCTCCATGTATCTCGGCTAGAATTGTCTTGGCTTCTTCCTTAGTTACACATCGGAGCAGTGGCATTGAAAATCCCCGTCTATATAATCGGCCATCTTGAATTACATATCTTGACACTTTCCTCAACAGTTTTCGACGTTCCCTAGAACTTTCTGGCAGGGAACCATTGAGTAGGTATTCTTTGATTGGAGTCATCCATGATTCATGCTCTTGAGACGTAGCCATAATCCAATCAACATCCATTTCATCAATGCTTGGAGCTGACAGAACTTCTACAGGAACTAACCCCAGTAATTGAGCTTCTCCGGAACTTGAGTACTTTGCTAGAGAATCTGCCTTCATATTTTCCTCTCGAGGTATGTGGCTTATTGAATAGTGATCGAAATCATTGAGGAGTTCGGAAGTTTTTGTCAAATATGCAGGCAAATTTCCTCCTTTGGCTTGAAATTCTTTCTTCACCTGGCAAACAATAAGATGAGAATCGCTGAAAATCTGTAACACTTTGATGTTTAGTTCCTTGGCGATTTTTAAACCGGCAATAAGTGCTTCATATTCTGCTTCATTGTTTGTTGAAGGAAATTCCAGTCTCAATGTATAACATAATGATTGTCCTTCGGGGGTTTCAAGTACAACCCCTGCCCTAGAACAATAATCATTTCTTGAGTCGTCAACATATAACTTCCACTGTATTGGAATGCAGTCAGTTGTTTCTTCCTTATTGTCACCTTTGTCAGTAGACTCCGCAATGAAATCTGCTAAAGCTTGTCCGTTGATTGCTCTTCGGGGGTTGTAAGTGATGTCATACTGGCTAAGTTCAATGTTCCATTTCAAAAGACGACCTGAAGTTTCAGGACGAAACAGGACTTGCTTTAGACGTTGATCAGTAAGAACCTTGATAGGATGAGCTTGAAAGTATGGTCTCAATTTCTTGGAAGCAATTAGCAAACAATAGGCGAGCTTTTCTATCTTCGAATAATTCATCTCAGCCCCAGTGAACCGTTTACTGATGTAATAGACTGGACGCTGTACTTTCATATCTTCCCGTACAAGTGCTGCACTGAGGGCGTGGGATGAAATTGCCAAATAGATGAAAAGGTCTTCACCGTCAGTAGGCTTGGAAAGAACCGGAGGTGTTTCCATATGACAAATTAGTTCATCGAAAGCATTCTGGCATTCGGGAGTCCACTCAAAATTTTTCTTTCCTTTCTTTAGAGCGTCAAAGAAGGGAATGCATTTGTCTGTGGCTTTGGAAATGAAGCGACTCAGAGCAGCGACTTTTCCATTGAGACTTTGTATTTCTTTCTTTGTTTTAGGGGCTTTGACCTCCCTTAGAGCTGTGATTTGAGTAGGATTGGCTTCAATGCCCTTGGCGCTCACAATGAAACCCAAGAATTTCCCGGACTCTACTCCGAACGAACATTTCAACGGATTGAGCTTCATTCCGTACTTTCGAAGAATTGCGAACATTTCCTCCAAGTGACCCATGTGATCTACAGCTTTCTTTGACTTTACCAACATATCGTCGACATAAACTTCCATGGTTCTACCAATCTGAGGCTTGAACATTGCATTGACGAGCCTTTGGTAGGTTGCCCCAGCGTTCTTCAATCCGAAAGGCATAACTTTGTAGCAGTAGAGACCCACATCTGTAATAAAGCTCGTGTCTTCTTGATCCGGCTCATGCATCATAATCCGATTGTATCCGGAGTAAGCATCCATAAATGATAACAACTCATGCCCAGCTGTTCCATCCACCAATTAATCAATTCTGGGTAGCGGGAAGCAATCTTTGGGGCATGCTTTGTTTAGATCTGAGAAATCTATGCATACTCTCCACTTTCCATTTGCCTTCTTGACCAATACTGGATTTGAAACCCAATTTGGATAAGTGGAGTTTCTGATAAAGCCGTTTTCCATGAGCCGGTCGACTTCTTCCTTTAGTGCTGTCGACCTTTCTGGGCCTTGAGTTCTTCTTTTCTGTTTCACTGGTGTGAATTTCGGATCAATGTTCAAAGTATGTACGGCAATTTTCTGGGAGATCCCACACATATCAGCATGACACCAGGCGAACACATCCAGATTGGCTTTTAAGAATGATATCAGTGTGTTTTGAACTGCTATGCTCAGCTGTGAACCCACATTGAGTACTTTGTTCGGGTCTTTTGAATCAACAGATATTGGTACCGTTACTTCCACAGGTACCACCCTATTTTCCCCTGTACTGGCTTTTCTAGGGTCCATTTCTTTTCTTACATTGCTGTGTTCGCCAGTACAGGGGCCACTCCGTAGCTGCTACAAGGTTGGTTCTTTGATGCGGAGCGGAGCTGCCACATCTTTTCCCATCTCTCTTTTTCGGGCCTCACGGAGCTCTATAAGATAACATTCTCGCCCCGCGTTCTGATCTCCCTTAATGACAGCAGCCCCATTATCAGTGGGAAATTTCATTGTTAAGCACCACGGAGCGAGGACGGCCCTGAAAGCAGCAAGAGTAGGCCGACCCAAGAAAGCATTATAGGCAGAGAATCCATCAACAATTACAAAGGTTTGCTTTCGAACCAACTTCTTATGCCCTTCGCCCATTTCAACAAACAAATCCACCGTTCCAATTGGCTGTTTCAGCTCTCCTGTAAATCTGGCAATCTTGTGCGAAGAGGCTTGTACGTCTGTCATCGGAATTTTCATTTGGTCAAATGTCTTTTTAAAGAGTATGTTGCACGGGGCACCACTGTCAACCAACACTCTTCTGACAATAGCCGGCCTAATACCGACAGAAACAACTAAAGGGTCCTCAGTAGGAGCTTCCACATCAATAGAATCCCTGGCTCTGAACATAATATCATCATGAAAAGTCTTCTACTGCTTTAGAGGTGAAGCATCTTCTAAGATTAAGACACTTTCTTCAGCTGGGGCATACTTCAAAGCTCTAGCATACCTTTCCATTTCACCCCAACTCCTGCCAGCCGGGTGAGGTCCTCCTGTGATCACGTTGATAACAGGTCTTTCCTTTCCAACAGGCCTCTCTCCTGAACCAGATGAATGAGCTGAGGGTAACTGTCCTTTGTTAGATGAAGACGGGTCTTTCCTATTTCTTTTCACATACTGCTGCAACTTATTCTCTCTCAGCAATTCCTCAATTAGGCTTTTCATGTGGCGGCATTCGTTGGTATCGTGGCATGGTTGATTATGAAATTTGCAAAATCTTCCGCTTTGAACAGCATTTTTCCCAACTTTTACTGCTGATGGTTTTGGAAAATCAACAGCATCCTTAGTGGCGATGAAAATATTCTCCGGGGTATCAGTCAGAGGAGTAAAATCCGAAGGTTTGAGGAAGCGGGGCTTTTTGAGATCTTTCTGCTTCTTCCCACCATTACTTTCCCTCTTCTGATTTGCAGATTCTTTCTTGTTCTGGACTGTAGCATTATTTTCCACCACTGTTGTCACAATTTAGCTGACGCGGAGAGATTCTCTAAGCGCATGAACTCATCAGCCTTTTTGTAGAATTTTTCGAGCGAATTTGGTTCTTTCATTTTTAACCATTTTCCAAACTCGCTAGACTTGTCAACAGCCCGCATCAAGTAGGTTAAGATCATCCGCGGTTCCGCGTTATCAACTTCTGCTAGGGCTAGATTAAAGTGATTCAAGAAGGATTTAATGGGCTCTCCAGGATTCTGTTCAAGACTTAAGAGAGACATTATATCCTTTGCCCTTGAGATGTATAATCTGAATTGTTCCTTGAATTTTCGGGTAAGATCAGAAAATTGGTCGACAGATCGCACGGGAAGCTTGGTGAACCAAAGTAACGCCACTCCTTCTAAGTATACCGGGAAATACCAGCATTTAATCTCGTCAATCGCTCTAGCACCAGTCATGTGCCAATCATATTTGTATAGGAATTGATTTGGATCACTCGTTCCTCGATAAGAAGGAATGGTGGGAGAAACGAATTTTCTCGGAAACTCAGCTTTTAAGATCCTTTCTGTGAATGGAGTTTTACTCGGGGCGAATCCCCAATCATTCTCATCCTCGTTTCTTTGCATGCTTTCCTTCAATATCTGCCGAACCATGCTAGAGAGATATTCCTCATTGTTTAGAGATTTCGCAGAATAGACCTCGGCCATCTTTTCGGGGGTTTGTCCAGGAAAATGCTCACGGAGAACTGGTGACGGCCTGGATCCTTCAGCCTGGAGGGGTGCCCCTTCAGCAGCACCTGATCCCCCTTGAGGAGTATTTCTCCCTTCGGAATTGGGAGCAGCATTAGCAAAGTTTTCCTCATTACTTACTGGTCTTTGATTCGCCCCAAATAGAGCATTCAGCTTTTCCATCATCAGATTATTCTGAGTTTCAATCTGCTGGTACAGTCCGGATACAACAACATCTAACTCTTGTCGCGTCACACCGACGCTTGGAGCTGCCTCATTTGGAGAGAGAGAAGTGGCAGTATTGTCACGGTCATCATCAGTTCTGACAGACTTTCGTTTCCTTCCAGGAGCCATTATGTCTGATAGACTTCTGGTTTTGTAGGAAATTCTTTCAGCAAACTTCTGTGAAGCAATGGTGAGTAGTAGCCTGAGTTCAACTCTCAGTGAAAGCACCAAAATGTTAACGCTAAAAAGTGAACGCTAACACCCGGTGTGTGTGGTTGAGTCGTGAAAGCACCACCCGCGTGACGGGAACAGAATTTAAGCAGGAAAATAGCAGAAAAAGCAGTAAAAGACAACAGTTTATAGTGGTTCGGCTTGAGATTAAGCCTACGTCCACTTTGAATCTCTTTATTATTGAATCTGGTTACAAATCTCTTATGAAAACAATACAATTTGATCACAAGAAACAATCTTGACTACTAGCTCAATCTTCGACGATGAAACTCAATGAATCCGTGTTGGATGTAAGGAATTCCTCTCGAATCTTGTTGTAGCGTCTCGAATGTTTGAAGATCTTTGATTGCTGAATGAGTGAAGAGTTCGACAGAGTAACGGCGCTTGAAGAAATGAATGGCCAAAAGTCCCCCTCTCGTTGGAGTTGGAGCCCTATTTATAGGATTGGTTCTGGGTGAGATTATGTTCGCCAAGTCCTAGGTCGGAGCCGACTTATAGCAAGCCGTAGGTCTTAGGTCGGCGACGTGATAGGAGTTCTTGCCTTTTAGTCACTCCTGAATACGAGCTATTCAACTGAAGTACTAGGTCGGTAGCGACTTAACGTAAGTCGTAGGTCTTAGGTCCCTTAAGTCATCAAGTTGGCAACAGCCTTAAGTCGTAGGCTTTTTGAGTCGGACCATTTTGACTCGTACACTGTTAGGTCGGAGCATTCCCTGACTCGGAGCATTCCTTAGGTTGGCAACCTACTTAAGTCGGTGTTAGCTCTTAACTGATAGATTATATTAAGTCGTACGCTGTTAGGTCGGACCTATAGCTTAGGTCGTATGCTGCTTTAAGTTGGACCGGTTAAGTCGGCACACTTTAACTCGTACGTTTTTAGGTCGGAACTTTCTTAACTCGGAAGGACGTAAGTTCCCATAGGTTGTTAAACTTCTTGAGTCGGAGGCCCTTGTTAACTCGCAATTTGTTAAGTCGGTAAGCTTCCTTAGGTCGTAGCCTGTTAGATTGGTTCATGCCTTAAATCGTAACTGCCCTAGGTTGTAACCCATTGAGCCGGAATCGTCTTTAAGTCATTATGTCGTAAGTCTTAGGTCGCGAATGAAAGAGGATTAACACAATATTACTTCAATGGTCTTTCAATTTCTTTTTCAATATTCCATAACTTTGTGATGAAATTTTACAATTAATTTCCATCGTTGGATACCCCATAACAGAAAATAAATATTAGTTCCTTAATAGAGTAGGCTATAAGTGCCTGTATGACAAGTTTTCTTATATAGCTCCACCTAAAAAAATTATTATTATTAGTTGATAGTTGAAGTGGATCTTTTGTACACTTGGGATCCAAAATATTTGGATCGTAATGCTTTATGATCTCTAACCAATTTGATGTTTTATCTATAAGCATATAATCTTTTTATTCCTTATAAATATCTCATAAGAATTTTGGTTACTAACCGTCAAATCACTTTCAATATAAATAAGATATCTGCAAAATAATACAGGCAATTTCCATATGTGTATATGCCTTAGCATGCATTAGACTCCGCACCACAAATGCATGAGGAATCTTTTGCATTTCTTTATCTTCAAGGATGTTCTTACATTACTATATAAGACAACATTTATCTATTTTGGAAAAAGAGAATCAATTGATTCACAGTTTGCATACCAAACCTTTTTAAGCACTTATCTGCCTCCTCTTTTGTGATAATCCAAATATCACCCCATGAATAATAATGGTGTATTTGAATCCCTAATATAAAAGTGTAATCCATAAGTGGGTTTCTTAAATTGTTTCATCGATGTCTCTATTATAAAACACTACTTTAATATCCTTCCAATATTGCTCAAAATTATAATCTGTAATAAGTTCCAAAATGATTTCAAAGAGTCTTTTAGTAAAAACCAAAGAGAAAGTCTCTTTAAAAAATAAAATATAGTTTTCCTTTTGATTATAGTCTTTTCTACAACAAGCTTTATATCTTTCCACATTACCCACTTAATTTCCTTTGGTTTTGAATAGTTATTCATAACCAATTGTCTTGTTACCTTAAGGTAGAAGGAAAGATCTCAAACTTTATTGTCATGTATAGATTTACACTATATATTCATATCCTAATTCCACAATTCAAATTAGTAGATTATATGAATTGATGTAAGTCCATAAAATCATCTTACCAATCCGTTATTTATCTTTATGTAGAAATACTACAAAGTTGTCTTACCAATCCATTATTCTGTTTAACATTGTCTTATTATGGTTTCTGATTTACTTCTTGTTCAATGAAAGGAATAGTATTTCCTCTTTTTTTAAATGCATTTCCTTAATGACCTTACACCTTGAGGTTATTGAGTTTGTTTTCTTGAGATATTAACCTTAATTTGAAGAGAATTTTGTTTAAAATTGTCTTATTATGGTTTCTGGTTTACTTCTTGTTCAATGAAAGGAAACAAATCATATACATTATCTGAAGAAGTAACCATCGTTGAATCAAAAAATAATGATTCCCTTCAAAGAAAGTAACTGTAGTTGAATCACTAATAATGATTCCCTTCAAAGATAATAAGTATAGTTCAATTCAAAAAAAATAATGATTCTCTTTAAAGATAATAACCACAACTGAATTAAAAATAATGATTCCCTTCTAAGACAATCAAAAATAACTGTTACTTTTAAGTCGTTTAGAATATCAATAAAGTATTTGCTATCTTTAGTGCTTTAATTAAGAATTATTTAGTAAGATGGAATAAATAATTAAATTAATCACTATATCCAAATTCAAGGCTTCATTAACAGGTATTTATCATGAATTTTAAAATATTAAATTTCAATAATGTATGAATTTACAGATAGATTAATCTTATTATTTATAAAGAAATATTAATAACTAAATTTGTTAATATCAAAACTAGAAACCAAAATCTATCTAAGTGACAGTATAACAAAAATAACGAACAAATGTAAACAATATGCATATCCTTTTAGACACAACATGTGTAATATATAGTAAAATTCCATTTATATGTCCACAGATTTCATAAAAGAAACAACTATAAATATAGTCGTATGTTATTTCTTTTGTTTAGATCCTTACTGACTTCTTTATACTTATTATATATTTATTTACAATGCACGTTAAATGGATATTTATCATACTTCAATCTCTCTTATTCTTCCCACAATGCGAAATGAGTTCAATAAGATCATTTTATTCTTAAAAAAATAAAAATAATTAATAATAATCTTAAAATGGTTATACTGTTAATAAAGAGAGTGCTAAAAAATTAATAATAACTTGAGCGCCTTTAACTATTGAAGCAACATTTTTCCATGTTGTACTCATTTATGTTTCCCTTACTTTGACTTTATGGAATCAAGCAATATAAAGCGTGGTTGTTTCTCTTGTCGTTTTTCTATTTAAAAAACGCTTTTTAATTTATAAAGAACTCTAAATTGATTATCCCTACGGATATCACATCCTTGAAAACTTTTGAAATTTATAACTTATAATCATTTGACTCTTGCAATTTGAATTATCTCACTTCTCAATGTTCTTCATAACATTATAAGAACATTCAACTGTCATAGTGGTGGTTTTGATCCTCCTAGTTGTAAGACCTAGATCCACGAAGACAAGAAAAAACAATTCTCTTATTAATCCTTATAGTTAATCCCAAACAAGATGAGAACATTATTAAAATTGGCAAACACTTTAGCCAAATTAATTGAAAGTTGAACAAAAAAATAAAGATTGACCATATATGCTCGTATACAAATAATAGTCATAGTAAATTCAAATAATTGGTAAGTCTCCTCTAAAGATACCTAGCATAACATTAATATTAAGACTTTGGACAATAATATTAACTGTAAGTGGTACTCTTGTTGTAGTGATCAAACACTGACAATAAATTCAGGTGAAACAACAATCTTCATTTAGGCCGATTTTTATTCACTTGTAAAATCTTATAATTGTCATATATTTATCATCATACATGTGAAGGCCCATAAATCCGTACCCCTTTGAGCTGACAAAATTCCACCGCAATTCAGCTCAAAGTGGAACAAAAGTACGAATCTTCAGGTTAAAAAGAAGAGATAGAAGAAGACAGAAGAAAAGGAACTAGAAACAATATCAGAATCTCACATTCGCAGTGGAACAATATATAATAGAGGAATAAATAATCTTTAAACAAAGAACTATATCGGTTTATACAATACATCATCAGAGTTTACAACAACAACACACATCACTGTACAGTTATATAAACTTGTCCATATAACACAATACACATCGGATAATACATAACATAAGTGATAGCTCTTGCCATCCAGCTTGTTAACGTTAAAGAATGAACACTAACACCCGGTGTATGTAATAGAATCGTGAAAGCACCACCCGTGTGACGGGAACAGAACTTAAGCAGTAAACTGGCAGAAAAGTAGTAAAAGACAGCAATTTATAGTGGTTCGGCTTGAGATTAAGCCTACGTCCACTTTGAATCTCTTTATTACTGAATTCGGTTACAAATTGGTACAACTCTCTTATCAAAACAGTACAACTTGATCAGAAGAAACAATCTTGACTACTAGCTCAATCTTCATCGATGAAATTCGATGAATTCATGTTGAATGCAGGGAATTATCTCTTGAAGATCGTTGTAGCGTCTTGAATGTTTGAGGATCTTTGATTGCTGGTTGAATGGAGACTTCGACAGAGTAACGACGCTTGAAGAAATGATTTGGCAAAAAGTCCCCCTCATGTTGGAAGTGGTGGCCTATTTATAGAGGCTGATTTCTGAGCAGAAAATTTGACTAAGTCTTAGGTCGCGTACGACCTTAGTTAAGTCGTAGGTCGCGAGCGACCTAAGCTAGGTCGCAGTTTCCTTGCGGCTTAAGAGATTAGCTGGTGAAGTAGTACATGGCTTTATTTGATCAAGTGGTAGGTCGCAGGCGAGTTAAGGAATAGCTGTGGGAGCTCTAGGTCGTTGAAGTCTTAGCTCGTTGGCCTCTTAGGTCGTAGGCCCCTTAGGTCGCAAAACTTTCCTGTAGTTAAGTCGCGAGCTTTTTTAGGTCGCTATGTTCTTAGGTCGTAGGTCGCAACCTTTTCTTGTTGTTAGGTCGCAAACCTCTATGTCCTTAGGTCGCGAAGCTTCCTTAAGTCCTTAGGTCGCGAAGCTTCCTTAAGTCCTTAGGTCGCAAACTTCTCCCAAGTCCTTAGGTCGCAAGTCTTTCTATCTTTAGGTCGCGAGGTCCTTCTGTTACTAGGTCGCAAACCTTCTGCTGCTAGGTCGCTAAGCTCCCTGTTCTTAGGTCGCGAAGCTCTCTTAGGTCACTAAATTCTAGGTCGCGGAGATAATGGAATTAACATTTGCCCCTCGAGGCATATGATTATGCCATAGGTCGTATGCTTCGATTCAACCTTGCTAAGTTGCAAACGACCTAGAACTTTACGCCTGTTCGCCTCCCATTCTCAGCTTCATATAAATTGGTTAGGTCGCACCTTCTTCCTCACCTTACTGTTTTGAGCCTCCATCGCCATTAACGATTTTTCGAGCTTCCGAAGACAAATTCGACTCCTTCAACTGACGATTCATTCTCACCAATCATAATCCGTAAGTGGATCGACCTATACTTGTCCATAGCCACTGCTTTGATCATGAATCGTTGTTGCTCGTCCTAAGCCCAATTTCATGCATCATGCTTTCTGTACGGTAGTCTCAATTGACTTTCGTTCGTCATTTGACGTGTCGGGGTGATTTGCGATCATACGAAAGCTTTTACTACGGATCTGTAGGGTTTGCCATTGATTTGCTAGTTAATCGGTGGTACGTTGAGGTAGGATGAAGGGGAAGATGAATTCTTTTTGAACTGGCGGTATTGGGTTATTGGACCCAATATGATGTTGCTTGGAGAGGAAGTCAATCAACCTACCAGATTTAAATGCCCTAAAAGTTAGGTCGCGGAGGAACGCTTAGCGACTTAAGCCTTTGCGATCTGACAACATCTGCGACCTAGAAAATTTCCAACCTAAAAACACTTGTGCACGACCTAGGACTTAAAGAAAATTGCCTCATCCTAATCCATTCAACTGCAACGTGCGACTTACAGAAAGCTTGACCCATGATAGGTCGCTGAACGACCTAATACTTAGACAATTTTTCACAGCCCTGAATTTTTAACCTGAACAACCCAGCATATGGACGCTGCAACCTGTGTTAGGTCGTAAGCGACCTAACACTTAGAATTTTTTAATAGAACTTGACTGATTTTCTGAATTTGAATTGTTTTGGACTTTGTACTTCTTTTCAGATTGCTTCAACTTTAATGCTGATAACCTGTTTAAAAGCTACATTCACAGAAAAATGGGACGAATATACTGCTATTGATTGCCCACATCAAACAACAGATTAGTTGACAAAGAATATCAAACTTAAATGAACTTCGTGAATGAAATGCTGTGAACTAACAAATCTAAGTGAAGTATTTATTAGTTGACAAAGAATATCAAACTTAAATGAACTTCGTGAATGAAATGCTGTGAACTAACAAATCTAAGTGAAGTATTAAAGCGAAATTGAAATGATCAACTAAAGCTGACTTATTTGCATCAACACGACACTATTCTTGGACTTAAGACATCAAGCCCTGAAACTTTATAATCGACAAGTATCAATTAGTTTAGTTTCATTTACATTTGCTTGTTATTGTATTAGTTTTGCACAACACTTCACTCTTTTTAGGAAACGTGCACCTTAATATTTGATCGTCCAGTTCCTTGTGTAGAATGGAATCTCAACAGGAAGACCTGGAAATAGCCGGAGAAGCTTTTCCACTTGCTACTCCACTAAATGACCCTCCGGAAAGGACTCCTACCACTCTAAGTCATAAAGTCTTCCGACAACTGTGCATCCAATTTGGCATTGCCGAAGCAGATGCTTTACTTCCAGGGCCAAGCGACACTGCTGACAGACCGCCTCTTGGCTTTGTTGCTGTGAACCGGCAGATGTGTTCGAGTGGAGCCATTCCCCCATTTAATGACTGTCTTCGAGAACTTCTCCTTCGGCTAACTATTTCTCCCTTTCAACTACACCCTAATGGATACTCCATCCTGCTGGGATTGTGTGTGCTTTTCAGGAGAACGTTGGACCGTTTTCCCTCTTTTGACGAAATTCGTTTCTTATGTACATTTGCAAAGAACAAAGACCATCCCTCCATCATACTTGTAAGGAGTGCCAGGAATCGTAAACTAATTCTGGACTTGCCTGAAAGTGCCCATGGATTCTTGACTCAATTCTTTTATGTTCGCTGTCCTCCGGGATTTTATGCCATCTGGAGAGTCGGAAGTAAGATTACCTTTTACCGACTCATTTTCTAGATTTTTCAGAATTCGAACCTGAAATGCATAATTCCATTCTTTCTTTGTGCAGCACTTCCTTCTCTTCTTCGAGATACCAGCCGCAAGTCGATTTTAGATACTTTGAGTGCCGTTGATGCTGAAGAGAGGAGTGCCAAATTCTTACTGAAAGATGAATTTCTGCACCAGTTTGGTCTTTTACACCCTTCTAGATCGACTCAAATTCATGAAACCTCTAGTTCTGATGCGGAAACGTTAGTTGCTTCGGGCTCTCAAGCAGAGGCCTCGAATGCCCCCTCTTTTGTAGAAGAAATTGCGTCAAAAGCACCCGTTGCAGAGGCTGCTTTGATAAAATGTTCCGCATCCATCGATGTTGTAGGGTCAGCCAGCAAGTCGGCACTTGCCCCAATTATTGAGGAGGAAGAGAATCCTCGAGTTTCTGAGAAATCCATCGATACGGAAGTTGAAAAGGAGAAGTCTGCTGAGTTCCAGGGTGATGACACTTTTGATGGCTTGAGCGATATCATGATAACTTCTCAAGAGCTTTTCGGGGATAATAATCCAAAAGTGACTTCTCCCATTGTTGAAGCGACTTCTACCCTAAAATAAACCCTGACGCCTACTATGCCAGTCGTCTCTGTTTCCTCACTAAAGCGTGGTCTGTAGTTTGACGCATGTAGCTTGCACGCCGCACACACTTAGGATTTTTCAGCACTTATAAGCATTTATCCTTTTTTTCTGGAAATTTCTAAACTTCACTTCTTTTCCGTTTTTCAAATTCTCCGATGGGACGTACCGGCTCATACTACGACAACTTTCGGCGCTACGGAGGGCGTGATTCTTACGATTATGGACGTTATCTTCCCTCCCGCAAAGAATCTGACGAAGAGCGTGCAGCTAGAAAAGCTCAGGAAAGGCGTGCTTATGAAGAGCAACAAAGAAGGAGAGACAGTGACTCTCATAAAAGAAAATATCATGATGACAAAGGGAAGAAGCATGCTACCGAAGACCCAATTAAACGGGTTAAACTTGATGAAAAGGACACGTCTGAAATTTCTGAAAAAGCTGACGCTCCTATCCCTTCTGATACTCCGGCCTGCTCTCCTCCTCTAAAGAAGTCTGATATTCAAACAATCATTAACAGGCCACAATATCAAGTTAAAGACGGCCCTCCAACGCTTCAGAGCCGATTTCCAAATTGGTGCCTAAAAGGAGTGCGCTTTGACTTGGATTTGGTTCCGATTGATAAGCAAGACATGCTTAAAAGCCTTGACGCGGTCAGACTTAATATTGAGAGGATGTCGCAATGGCAGAAACTTGTCGATGAACTCCAAAGGGTTAATCACATAAATCTTGAGGCGATGATGACCATGGAGAATGATAAATCAGAATGGGACAGATGGTGTAAGCAACACGATGCGGAGATGACAAGCATTGCAGATGACAACGCAAAGCTTGCATCTGAAGTCAAGCGACTAAAGGAAGATCTGGCCTCATCTTCTGCATCGCACACTCAAAAGGAAGAAGTCTTTCAGAAGCAAGTGCGGGATGCACATGCTGCGCAAAGGGACGCCGAAATGAAGCTTGCAGCTGAGCAGCACATTACTGAGAAATATCGCACAGAAAATACTGAGCTGCGGGGAACAATTGCGTCCAAAAGTGCAGAAAATGAGATGCTGAAACTAAGCTTCTTAAAGTTGAGAAGGAGCGTGATGACGCGGTCGCTGGACAAGTTGCGGCCGAAGAGTCTCACGACGCCACTAGAGCTAGCATCGATTCTACTCTATTTGACTTCTATATGCACAGCGTTTTGGGCCGTGGCATCCTTTCCTTCTTGGGTCCCAAATATGAGATTACACTTGCTGAAGTTTGGGAGACCATACTTGATACATTTGCCGGTTATGCGGAAGCAGACCTTGTAGCGCTTTATCTAGACGATGAAGCACGTGATGCGCTTATTAGAGACAAAGAGCAACTTGCCGAAGCTAGAACCGGGACAGTGGTGGAGGAATATCCAGAAAAGATAACATCACTTCCTGCCCCTGTCCATACTTCAACTTTGACTGATGCTGATATCATCGGCTCTAGCTCTCAATCTCCACTTGCTGCAAAAGATGCTGAAGCTAAACTCGATACTTCCGAGACTCATCTTTCCCAAATTGAAGAGAAGAGCCAGGAAGAAACTAAGGCTGATAAATATGAAATTGAACTTGCGAAGCCAACTCCTCCAGGTAACTTTGGCGAAGTTCCGGGTCTAATGAACCAGTTATTTGATTTAACCGAGTTTGATGACCTTCTTACTTGTTACTTGAACTTTGGTGAACCGATACCTTCTCTATTTTCAGAAGATGTTGACTTTAACTTCTTTTCTTCTACAGCGGAGGCACCAAACACTGCGCAAGTTTCCACTCCTTCAGTTGCCGTTCCTCCGTCTTTACAGGTTACTCCTCCTTCTTACTTGTTACTTGAACTTTGGTGAACCGATACCTTCTCTATTTTCAGAAGATGTTGACTATAACTTCTTTTCTTCTACAGCGGAGGCACCAAACACTGCGCAAGTTTCCACTCCTTCAGTTGCCATTCCTCCGTCTTTACAGGTTACTCCTCCTTCTGCTTCCCAGCCGGGATCACAGGCAGAGAAAATCGAAGCCCTTCAAGACCTGGATGATCCGGAAGCTTCGCAGGAACAGAAGGTGGAGGACCTTGAAGACGTCGAGAAGACCCCGGAGCAGTCCCTTGACGATGATACGAAGCTTTCAACACTGCTTGCTACTCCGGGGAGCGAATCTTCCTCAAAGAGGAAGGGGAAGCGTGGCATAAGGAAGAAGAAGATTAGTGCTTCAACTGGGGACGAAGCAGAAGTTGATCCAGCCGCGCCTTTTCCTCCTTCTGCCCCGACCCGTCCACAACGGCTCCAAAAACTAATCATTAGGCCGGGGAAAGGCTCCAAAGGTGGCGAGAAGAAGGAATAACAAGCTAGATTTTCTACTCCTTACTTTTGTTTTTTGCATGTATCGACCGGGGATTGTGCGGGTACCGGTCCCTGCTTTTACTTTTTGAGATATCTACACATGTAAAGAATTTTCACAGTACTAAATAAAACAATTATTTTACTTGTACAAACTCTTGTGTATGTGAGAATGCATCTGTTTTTTATTTTTGGTGTGGAACAAACGATTCTTTTTACTTGTGCAAACTTTTGTCTGTGTTTGAGAATGCATTTATTCCACATCATTTATTTTTCATGATATTGTGATGAACTCGCGGTATGTTGCTTGTATATTACTTTGTTCATGCAACTGAATCGTATAGTATTGCCCCCATACCGCAAGTGCATTGCAATATTCTTAGCTTTTTTCAAGACTGATACTCTTATTTCAGAGAATAACTATTCCACTTTTATGGGAAGAATCATTCTGCTTTTAATAAAGAATATCTCGTCTTTCGAGAAGTTTTTACTTTCTCTTTCCTTCTGAAGAACACTTCAACTTTTAGGGACGATCACTTTTATTTGTTAAAAGCGAATTTTCCTACGCAGTGAAATGAGTTTCCGAAGAAGGTTTTGATTTTGTGCCCCAGCAAGGGGCTTATTTTTGGTACTTCAAGCAAGGTGAAGTGCGCCTCTGAAGAGGTTTTTGAAGAGAAGCGATTCTGGTCTCCGAAGAGAAGCAATTTTGGTCTCCGAAGAGAAGCAATTCTGATATTTTAACTCTGGTGAAGTGTGCCTCCGAAGAGGGCTTTTTATTTTATGCTTCAAGCATGGTGAAGCGTGCCTCCAAAGATGGCTTGTGCTTCCGAAGAGGGCTTGTGCCTCCGAAAAGGGCTTTTGATTTTGTGCTTCAAGCATGGTGAAGCGTGCGTCCGAAGATGGCTTGTGCCTCCGAAGAGGGCTTGTGCCTCCGAAAAGGGCTTTTGATTTTGTGCTTCAAGCATGGCGAAGCGTGCCTCCGAAGATGGCTTGTGCCTCCGGAGAGGGCTTGTGCCTCCGAAAAGGGCTTGTGCCTCCGAAGAGGGTTTGTGCCTCCGAAAAGGGCTTTTGAGTGCCTGGAAGTTACTTTCTCATGGTCGGATGGGTCCACGGGGCAGGCGTAAGTTGTTTGATTGGATGTTTGTTTATACAAACGACCGCAATCAATTAACAAGGTGCCCCTTCGGTGGTCCCACCGATCTTTTTGATTGAGGAAAGCACTCCCATTTATTGGCGTGCCTCGTTAGAGGGCTTTGGTTTGTTGGTGTGCCAGGTAGGTTGCGTCTCAGGGGCGGGTGGATCCACGGGACGGACGTAAGCTATCTGATCGGATGCATCACGACCAGTTAGCGAGGGTCCTATTCCTTCCGCTTGGGAAGGTGTCCCTTTAGTGGATCTTCCGGCCTTCCTGTTGAGATGCAAGCCTCCCTTTGTCTGCCTCTTTGTTTGCTTGGCAACTTTCTCTCATCATCTGCTCATTAGCGATCTCTTATTATCGTTCCCAAGCACATCTTCTTTTCCTTTTACAAGTAAATTGCTTCATCCGAAGGAGTGGACTTCACTGTTGAATGACTTCACGAGACAAACGCAAGTTATCTAGTTGGATGTCTATTCATAACGACAATCTCAACTAGTGAACAAAGGTTTGTCACAGTGGAGTCGCCCACTTTTATTTGAAGTTTTCCTTGCATGGGATTTGAGTTTGGAATTCTTTTTGTGGCTTGGTTTTCGTGTAATAGCTGATTTATAGAGGTCGCTTAGCTTTGTGACGAGCAAGCATTGTTTTGATGTCCTGCAATTTTGAATCGACATTTTAGCAATACATTTTAAAGTATTTACATATCGAAATAAAACAGGCATTATGAAATAGTAAAGAACACAAGATTTATAGTGGTTCGGCCAAGAATCGGGCCTACATCCACTTTATAGCTTTCATTCATTCACACTGATTTACAATATTTTACAATACAACTGATACATTCATCATTATTTCACAATTTTGAATCAAGCTTTTTCTTTCAAGTAAAATAAGGACGTAAGTGGTTGCTGTTCCAGGCTCTTGGAATTGGATCCCCTTCAACAGTTATGAGTTTGAAAGTGCCATCAAGAAGTTTAGTGCCTATGACATATGGTCCTTCCCAATTTGGCCCAAACACACCAGTTGCTGTCATGATCCTTTTCAAAACTAAGTCTCCGATCTCAAAGCTGCGTTGGCGAACCTTAGAGTTGAAATGCCTGGCAATTCTCTGCTGATGAGCTGAAACTCTGAGCCTAGCTTCTTCTCTTTTTTCGTCAAGAAAATCAAGTGCTTCAAGTTGTAGTTTCTCATTTTCAGCTTCGTTGAAGTAAACTCTTCTATGTGAAGGAACTTCTAATTCCACTGGAATCATTGCCTCTGATCCGTATGCTAGTGAAAATGGAGTGTGCCCAGTCGCAGTTTTGTGAGTAGTTCTGTACGCCCATAGTGCTAATGGAAGTTTATCAACCCAACCACCTTTTGCTCTTTCGAGCTGCTTTTTGATAGTTGACTTGATGATCTTATTAACTGCTTCCACTTGCCCATTTTCCTGCGGATGAGCTACTGCTGAGAAGCTTTTTCAAATTCTGAAACGTTTGCAGAAATCCTGGAATTCTTCACTTTCAAACTGAGTACCGTTGTCTGTGATTATCTTCTGTGGCACACCATATCTGCAAATGATATTCTTTGTTACAAAATTTATCATCTTTTTAGAAGTGATGGTGGCCAAAGGTTCAGCTTCAGCCCATTTGGTGAAATAATCAACGGCAACAATAGCATATTTAATCCCTGATTTGGCGATCAGTAATGGTCCAATTAGGTCTATTCCCCAAATGGCAAATGGCCATGGGCTGACCATCTGTGTGAGTTCGGTGGAAGGCGCCCTTGGGATTTTTGCGAATCTTTGGCATTTGTCACACTTCCTGGAATAAGCTGCAGCATCTCGATTAATATCCGGCCAGAAATACCCATATCGGAGAACTTTCTTGGCTAAAGTTTGACCAGCTGAATGATCTCCACATTCTCCTCCGTGTACCTCGGCTAGAATTGTCTTGGCTTCTTCCTTAGTTACACGTCAGAGCAGAGGCATTGAAAATCCCCGTCTGTATAATCGGCCATCTTGTAGTATATATCTCGACGCTTTTCTCAATAATTTTCG
Organism: Allium fistulosum; assembly: GCA_030737815.1. NCBI lineage: Eukaryota > Viridiplantae > Streptophyta > Magnoliopsida > Asparagales > Amaryllidaceae > Allium > Allium fistulosum. Next base: position 35,227,079 of record JASFAW010000010.1, on the reverse strand, counting down.
ACGTTTCTTAGAACTTTCTGGCAGGGAACCACTGAGTAAGTATCCTTTGATTGGAGTCATCCATGATTCATGCTCTTGAGACGTAGTCATAATCCAATCAACATCCATTTCATCAATGCTTGGAGCTGACAGAACTTCTACAGGAACCAATCCCAGCAATTGAGCTTCTCCGGAACTTGAGTACTTTGCTAAAGAATCTGCCTTCATATTTTCCTCTCGGGGTATGTGGCTTATTGAGTAGTGATCTAAATCATTGAGGAGTTCGGAAGTTTTTGTCAAATATGCAGGCAAATTCCCTCCTTTGGCTTGAAATTCTTTCTTCACCTGGCAAACAATAAGCTGAGAATCACTGAAAATCTGTATCACTTTGATGTTTAGTTCCTTGGCGATTTTTAAACCGGCAATAAGGGCTTCATATTCTGCTTCATTGTTTGTCGAAGGGAATTCTAGTCTCAATGCATAACATAGTGATCGTCCTTCGGGGGTTTCAAGCACAACTCCTGCCCCAGAACAATAATCATTTCTTGAGCCATCAACATACAACTTCCACTGTATCGGAATGCAGTCAGTTGTTTCTTCCTTGATGTCACCTTTGTCAGTGGACTCTGCAATGAAATCTGCTAAAGCTTGTCCGTTAATTGTTCTTCGGGGATGGTAAGTGATGTCGTATTGGCTGAGTTCTATGTTCCACTTCAAGAGACGACCCGAAGTTTCAGGACGATACAGGACTTGCTTTAGAGGTTGATCAGTCAGGACCTTGATAGGATGAGATTGAAAATAGGGCCTCAACTTCCTGGAAGCGATTAACAAACAATAAGAAAGCTTTTCTATCATTGAATAATTCATCTCTACCCTAGTGAACCATTTACTGATGTAATAGACTGGACGCTGTATTTTCATATCTTCCCGTACAAGTGCTGCGCTGAGGGCGTGAGATGAAATTGCTAAGTAGATGAAAAGATCTTCACCGTCAGTAGGCTTGGAAAGAACTGGAGGTGTTTCCATGTGATGAATTAGTTCATCGAAAGCATTCTGGCATTCGGGAGTCCATTCAAAATTTTTCTTTCCTTTCTTCAAAGCATCAAAGAAGGGAATGCATTTGTCTGTGGCCTTGGAAATGAAGCGACTAAGAGCGGCAACTTTTCCATTGAGACTTTGCAGTTCTCTCTTTGTTCTAGGGGCTTTAACTTCTCTTAGAGCTGTGATTTGAGCAGGATTAGCCTCAATACCCCTAACGCTTACGATGTAACCCAGGAATTTCCCAGACTCTACCCCGAATGAACATTTCAAAATATTGAGCTTCATTCCGTACTTTCGAAGAATTGCAAACATTTCCTCCAAGTGTCCCATGTGATCTACAGCTTTCTTTGATTTTACCAACATATCGTCGACATAAACTTCCATGGTTCTACCAATCTGAGGCTTGAACATTGCATTGACGAGTCTTTGGTAGGTTGCCCCAGCATTTTTCAATCCGAAAGGCATAACTTTGTAGCAGTAGAGACCCACATCTGTGATAAAGCTTGTGTCTTCCTGATCTGGTTCATTCATCATAATCTGATTGTATCCGGAGTAGGCATCCATAAAAGACAACAACTCATGTCCAGCCGTCCCATCTACAAGTTGATCGATTCTAGGCAACGGGAAGCAGTCTTTGGGGCAGGCTCTGTTTAGATCTGAGAAATCAATGCATACTCTCCACTTTCCATTTGCCTTCTTAACCAGTACTGGATTTGAAACCCAATTTGGATAAGTGGATTCTTTGATGAAATTAGTCTCCATGAGACGATCTACTTCTTCCTTTAAAGCTGCTGACCTCTCCAGACCTTGAGTTCTTCGTTTCTGTTTAACTGGTGTGAATTTCGGGTCGATATTCAGAGTGTGAACAACAATTGTTGGAGAGATTCCACACATATCAGCATGACACCAAGCGAACACGTCCAGATTTGCTTTTAGAAATGATATCAGTGTGTTTTGAACTGTTGTACTTAGTTGCGAACCCACATTAAGTACTTTGTTCGGGTCTTTGGAGTCGACAGGTATTGGTACCGTAACTTCCACGGGCACCACTCTATTCTCCTCTGCACTGGATTTTCTGGGGTCCATTTCTCGCCTTGCACCACTATGCTCACCAGTGCAGGGACCACCCTGTATTTGCTATAAGGTTGGGTTTTTGATGCGGAGGGGAGTTGCCGCATCTTTACCCATTTCTCTCTTTCTGGCTTCTCGAAGCTCTATAAGATAACATTCGCGTCCAGCATTTTGATCTCCCTTGATGACACCAACACCATTTTCTGTAGGAAACTTCATAGTTAGGCACCACGGGGCCAAAATGGCCTTGAATGTAGCTAGAGTTGGCCTGCCCAGGAAAGCATTATAGGCAGAAAATCCATCAACAATAACAAAGGTTTGCTTGCGAACTACTCTTTTCTGCCCTTCCCCAAGTTCCACGAACAACTCGACAGTTCCGATTGGTTGCTGTGGTTCCCCAGTGAAACCAATAATCTTTTGTGACGAAGCTTGAACGTCGGTCATTGGGATCTTCATCTGGTCAAACGTTTTCTTGAAGAGTACATTGCAGGAAGCACCGCAATCAATGAGCACTCGTCTTACTATTGCCGGTCCAATTCCTGCAGAGATAACCAAGGGATCTATGGTGGGGGCTTCAATACCAATAGAATCCCTAGCTTTGAACATAATATCATCATCTGAAATCTTTTGCTGTTTCAGGGGTGCAGCATTTTCTACAGCAAAAACATCTTCCTCTGCTGGGATGTATTTTAGAGCATGAGCATATCGTTCCATTTCACCCCAGCTTCTGCCCGCTGGGTGTGGGCCCCCCGTAATCACATTGATAACGGTCCTCTCAGATTCTTGTGCTGTAGTACCTTTACCTGAACCTGATGGCTGAGTAGGGAGTTGCTGCCCCTGAGTTGACGAAGATGGGTCACTTCTGTTCTTCTGGACATACTGTTGCAGCTTGTTTTCCCTCAACAATTCTTCAATTAGGCTCTTTAAGTGACGACAGTCATTGGTATCATGACCGGGTTGGTTGTGAAAACGGCAGAACTTTCCATTTCTCATAGCGCCCTTTCCCGGTTTTATCTCAGCCGGTTTGGGGTAATCCACAGCATCTTTGGTGGCGAAGAAGATATTTTCCATAGTGTCGGTCAATGGAGTGAAATCTGAGGGTTTGAAGAAGCGAGGTTTCTTTGTATCCTTTTGTTTCTTCCCCTCGTGATTTTCCCTTTTCTGACCTCCAGAATCTTTCTTTTCCGAAGCGACAGTATTATTTTCCACCTTTGCTGCCATCACCTTCATCGAAGCTGGAAGATTTTCCAAGCGTATGAATTCATCAGCTTTCTTGTAGAATTTTTCGAGGGAATTTGGCTCTTTCATCTTCAGCCATTTTCCAAATTCGCTCGTTTTGTCGATAGCATGCATCAAATAGGTCAAGATCATCCGTGGCTCTGCGTTATCAACTTCTGCCAGAGCTATATTGAAACGGTTCAGGAATGATTTAATAGGTTCTCCCGGATTCTGTTCAAGACTGGACAATGACATTATGTCCTTTGCCTTTGAAGCGTATAGCCTGAATTGCTCTTTGAACTTTCGGGTCAGATCGGAAAACTGATCAACTGATCGGACAGGAAGCTTGGTAAACCAGAGGAGTGCCACTCCTTCCAAATATACTGGGAAATACCGGCACTTAATTTCATCAGTTGCTCTTGCGCCGGTCATGTGCCAGTCGTATTTATACAAGAACTGATTTGGATCACTTGTTCCCCGATAAGCAGGAATGGTGGGGGGAACAAACTTTCTAGGAAATTCAGCCTTTAGAATCTTCTCGGTAAACGGAGTTCTACTTGGTGCGAATCCCCATTCGCTCTCATCTTCATCCCTCTGCATGCTCTCCTTCATTATTTGCTTGATCATGCCAGAAAGATATTCCTCATTGTTCAAAGATTTGGCGGAATAGACCTCGGCCATTTTCTCAGAAGTCTGTCCGGGCAGATGTTCGCGGAAAATCGGCGATGGCCTCGATCCTTCAGCTTGGAGGGGTGCCCCTGCAGCAGCACCTGATCCTCCTTGAGGAATATCTTTTCCTTCGGAGTTGCGAAGAGCATCAGCGATGTTTTCTTCATTACCCACTGGTCTTTGATTGGCGCCGAGCAGAGCGTTCAGTTTTTCCATCATCAGATTGTTTTGAGTTTCAATCTGTTGGTATAGTCCAGATACAGCAGCGTCTAGCTCCTCTCGCGTCACCCCGACGCTTGGAGCCGCATGACTTGGTGAAATAGAAGTGGCGGTATTATCTTGCACATTTTCAGATCTGACAGCCTTTCGTTTCCTTCCAGGAGCCATTATGTCTGATAAATTTCTGGTTTTGTAGGAAACATTTTCAACAAACTTGTGTGAAGCAATGGTGAGTAGTAGCCTGAGTTCAATTCTCAGTGAAAGCACCAAAATGTTAACGTTAAAGAATGAACACTAACACCCGGTGTATGTAATAGAATCGTGAAAGCACCACCCGTGTGACGGGAACAGAACTTAAGCAGTAAACTAGTAGAAAAGTAGTAAAAGACAGCAATTTATAGTGGTTCGGCTTGAGATTAAGCCTACGTCCACTTTGAATCTCTTTATTACTGAATTCGGTTACAAATCGGTACAACTCTCTTATCAAAACAGTACAACTTGATCAAAAGAAACAATCTTGACTACTAGCTCAATCTTCGTCGATGAAATTCGATGACTTCATGTTGAATGCAGGGAATTATCTATTGAAGATCGTTGTAGCATCTTGAATGTTTGAGGATCTTTGATTGCTGGTTGAATGGAGACTTCGACAGAGTAACGACGCTTGGAGAAATGATTTGGCAAAAAGTCCCCCTCATGTTGGAAGTGGTGGCCTATTTATAGAGGCTGATTTCTGAGCAGAAAATTTGACTAAGTCTTAGGTCGCGTACGACCTTAGTTAAGTCGTAGGTCGCGAGCGACCTAAGCTAGGTCGCAGTTTCCTTGCGGCTTAAGAGATTAGCTGGTGAAGTAGTACATGGCTTTATTTGATCAAGTGGTAGGTCGTAGGCGAGTTAAGGAATAGCTGTGGGAGCTCTAGGTCGTTGAAGTCTTAGCTCGTTGGCCTCTTAGGTCGTAGGCCCCTTAGGTCGCAAAACTTTCCTGTAGTTAAGTCGCGAGCTTTTTTAGGTCGCTATGTTCTTAGGTCGTAGGTCGCAACCTTTTCTTGCTGTTAGGTCGCAAACCTCTATGTCCTTAGGTCGCGAAGCTTCCTTAAGTCCTTAGGTCGCGAAGCTTCCTTAAGTCCTTAGGTCGCGAAGCTTCCTTAAGTCCTTAGGTCGCAAGTCTTTCTATCTTTAGGTCGCGAGGTCCTTCTGTTACTAGGTCGCAAACCTTCTGCTGCTAGGTCGCTAAGCTCCTTGTTCTTAGGTCGCGAAGCTCTCTTAGGTCGCTAAATTCTAGGTCGCGGAGATAATGGAATTAACACAGCTTGCCTCCAGATCTCCATAATAACTTCTGAATTCCAGAATGACCTGATAACCTGACTATAGGCTGCCCGCGTAGAAAATTATGGGCACCCGGAGTTTAGAAAGGAAACAATAAACTCCAGGTCAGTCGTGGGACTGGTGTGAGATCTTAAAAACAGCTATTTTCACAAAGAAAATAAAAGAAATTCGCAATGTTTTTGGAAAATGAAACTACCATAAGACCTCCCACCATACACCCAATGCAATTGCAGACTTGGAGGAGATTTCTTATTATGATAGTCAAATATGCTTAATACGAGAAAACTCTTTTTTAATATTATTACTAGTTCATAGTGTGAAAATCCTTTCGAAAGTATAATATTAATCTTAGCCAGCATATAACCATTATTGTATGCCTACTATAGCTACTATGTTCAATAGCATATTACCACCATATTCCATAGCAGGTTATAAAACTAGAACCGTACAAAGCTCGTATTGTTTCTTTGGATTTTCCAACAAATGGTCAGGCTAAGGAACTTCCTACTGCCACATGAGAACGCCTCTGGCGGGACGTCCCGAGAACCAACCTGGCTCTTTGCCAACACAAGGCTGAGTTACCACACGCTTCGGGGTGCAATGAAGCTGTAACTTGATAACTCTACACAAAAGTATACCATCCCCGGTCGTTACCGACCTTTATCCGAGGCGCCTCGATCACAAAGCAACAATCACACAGTAAATAAGATTGATGCCACCAAACAGGTAAAGCATCTGGGCTTCATACCATGATACCACCTTTTTCCAGAAGGAAATGGCATACCCTAAAGGGAGCGACCCTCATAACCTTGCCTCCTTTTCCTGTTTTGACCATTTCCAGGGTGTGAGGTCCGATGAGGTCTCGTCCACAAAGCAACGCTTTTCACAAAAGCCATGCTTTGATCACAAATGATCAACGAATGATCATTAACACACAGTAACACTTAGCATGCCACACTACCAAATTTGGAATATATCACAGATAACCTTCAACTACATAACCTCTGAGCTCGTACGTCTCAGAGAAGGGTGTTAAGCTAAGAGAATAAATTCTCCACCACCAAACAGAAATGTATTTGAAAGAAATCAGCTTTATATCTCAAAGTGTAGCGTCAGACATACAACCATACAAGTCTGTTCTGGGTTCGAACAGAACTGAAGATATTTCCAAAGAAGTCTTTGCAATCCATAATGTCGTATCATTATTCAGAATGGGTTATATGACACAAAGTCCTCTCCCGGCTAAACCGAATAATGAGCGCTTATTTAAAAATAAGTGTTGCATTCAAATTTCAAGCAAATCACAACAAATACCCATTTAAAGGTCAATATTGATAGTCGGTTATTTAACTATCAATCGATATTCACAACATCACCAGGTTCCAAATAATTTCCCAAATTATTTATTTTCAAAATTATATTCTTAAGATATAATTTTCAACACTTCAACCATTTGAAACAAATTTCAAATCACTTTTCACCTTTCAAACTTTTGAAAACAAATTTCAAATCAATTTCCCTACACGGGATATATTTCCAAATATTTATTCATTTCCACTGGAAATCTGCCGAATTCAAATACTTTATCTCCAAAATATTCCCTTAAAATCCAATTTCATAATTTCTTCATTTATAATTTAAAACTACTTTTGAAATATACTCGGCTTTATAGGCAGAATACACTTTCACTTCAAAATGGTCCATTTAAACCAATTAAATAATCCTTATCGATTCATTTAAATTTACGTTTCAAATACATAAATTTATTTCCACACTTTAAAAATAAATCAGTGTTTATTTTTAAAACAAATTTCCCTTTCCTTTATAAATTCCATTTTGAACTTACATTCCGAAATATTCACTTTTTATACGATTTTCAAATCGATTTCTCAAATATTCACTTTCAACTCCAAATCAATTTTCAAATTGATTTCCAAATTTACTTCAAATCCAAAATTGATTTTCCAAACATTTCAAAACACCAAATAAATTTCCAAATGGATTTCCAGATTTATTTCCCTTTTAAAACAAATTCCTTTTTAAGAAAACAAATTCTTTTATCTCTTCCAATCTATTTAAAAATCCAAATTTTAAATAAATTCTTCAACTTATAAACAATATTACTCGAAATCCACTTATTAAACCTTTTTTCCCATATTTGGAATTTTATTCAATATGATTCAAAAATAAAACTTTATCTTTTCCAAACTTCTTTTAAATTTATCCCATTCTCAAAAATAAATTTTTACTACAAATCTTCTAACTTGAATTTTAAAAATCCAATTTTATCTATTTATGGTATCCTACAATACCAAAAATATATTCGGCTAAATTATAGCCTTCAACAATTTCAATCACAAAGATAATCACACGGAGATTATAAATAATCAACGCACAACATTTGAAACCAATTCAAATTTTTGAGGAATCCTGTTGGATCCCTCCAACCTGTTTCCCTGCATCCACAGACGTTAGCACAACAATTAAATACCTATTCCACTTCGAGGTGGAATATCGCGGTATATGGGATTTATAAAATATCATCTGCTATTATGCGGCGCATAGGTTCTCATCCGCTATATAATGCGGGAAATCAATCACCAAATATATTTATATACTATCACCCAAACAATCAATCAATCAATAACTAAATTTCCAATTTTTAATTTGAGTGAGAAGATCTCACCTTTTATTTGCAATCCATTTTCCATTCAAGCTTGTTTTCTTTGCAATCTTGACCTTGTATAAACATTAGATGATTTTTATTAATATTCAAACGAATTGAGTAATCAAATTACTATTTAATAATTTAATTTACTAATACTTTTATTTAAACCAATTCCTCTTAATAATTTATTTATTTTATTTAATAATTTGATTCCAAATCAATTCCCTTTTAAAATAACCAAATTTATTTTACTATAAATTTCGGATAATTCACAAAATAAACACAAATTAAACTAAAGTTTTCACTAACATTAAATTTAACCAGAACTATAAATTCCTTACTGTAAAAAATTTTCTTTGCTCTCTATTTTCATTCCAACTGAAAATAAATTTAAAAAAAAATTCCTAACTTATAATTAAGTCGACATATAATCTTAATCACCTTAATGTTGTAATTACCTCACTGCTCGATAAAGGCCTCGCGAGAGCAAAACCCTAAAGTTGACCTCGCAAACAACCGCAATCTGAATCGAGCATCAACTTCATGACCAGCAAATCACCCATTGCCCAATGTCGCCCCTGCTTCGAGTTCATCGCTTGACCATCGAAATTCATGCCAGTGCCCCAAATCTCATCGCGAACTCCAGCAACCGCGACCCTCTAAATAACGATTCCAGAACCGTCGATGCCCTAGCTCGCGTCACCGCTTGTCCCCACTCCATCTCTCGAGCGCGCTTCCGCTACGTCGAAGAATCACGAGAGGAATTTGTTCCTCGAGCCTCGAATGCTTAGTTCGATCAAGTTTCGAACGATTCGAGAATGAAGGCTTCAACTTGATGAGCAAAGATTTCAAGATGCGGTAAGCATCTGAATTTTGAAAGCGGCGGCTATTAGTTAGAGAAATTTGGGAGCAGTGGAAATACAAATTTGAAGAGAAAAGAATGAACGAGTGAAATTTTTTATGTAGCCATGGTTTTATTCTTTAATTTCTTCTAAATGATAAAGAACTGCTCGCGTGATAAAAGAAAACGAAGGGGACAAGATGTGATGTCGATCAGAAGATGGCTTGCAAAAGAAGGCTACAGTGATAGCAAAAAGTTTAGACGTAAAACAATACGGCTGAGGGTTTGACTAGTGTAAATATTCAATTTAAATTCAAATTCAAACCGTTCCGATAAACGCCACTTCAAAACTTGACCTCCTATCGAGGCATGCCGCCAGGCATTTATAATGTTATATGCCTATTCCGAACGCAATGGAAAAGGTTCCGAGTCCAAATTTGATCGTATGGAGAAGATAGCTTTTTGGACCCAGTTCTTATATTGAATTTCGATATAAATTTCAGTGCGTTTGCTTATCGTACGGCCAAACGATCACTCCAAACACTACGAAAATTGAAATCCGATAATAATACAATATTACGGATCCAATGGAACTAGTTTCGTCGAATTCCGAGACTGTGCCTCGAAAGGCTATTTTTAAATTCAATTTAAACGATAAAATTTCAAAACTGAACAAAACAATTTCAAATTCAATTCTGAATGTTCCATTACTTCCAGTATCATAAATATGAATTTTCTAAGCCTTAAAAATATTTTTAACAAGCTTAAAACTGAAGATACAAATTTTTGCCCAGTTTCAATAATTAAATTAATTAAATTGCAAAATTCACTCTGATATTTGAATTTCAAATTAACCTAACTTCCAGATATTTAAAATCAATTAAATATCCTGATTTCCAATGTCAAAAATTCAGGGTCGTTACATTCTTCCCCCTTAAAAGAATTTCGTCCCGAAATTACAAGTTAAGAAGAATGCTCCAATACCTGTTTGTCATTTTCCCAAAACCAACAATTTTATCAACTTTTCAAACCAATATTCTTATTAAAGACACTATCATTCCTCTTATTAACTTTCCAAACATTTTCATAGTTTCAAACAACTTTATTTTACTTCACAATTCAAATTTAAATTCAAATTTTAAATTATCCAAAATTTCTCAAAAATTTTCTAACTCTCTAAATTTTCAAAAAATTTCGCCAGCGTCTCCTTTGCGCGGCTAGCTCAGTACGACTACAAATGTCCCTACGGACTGCCAAATTCCAATAGAAAACAAAATGCCAAGTGGCAAAATCAGAACTCGTCAAATTTCATACTGAAATTTTTAAATACATACCTTTGCCAAGCAAATTCAAATTTACCTTCGAAATCAAAATCCAATTCCATTTTCCTTGATCACCCTTGTATATTTTTCTTAACAACAATGTCCAAATTTACTTATTGGATTCCCAATACCCATTTTACTTAAGAATTTTCTCCATTTCTTAAGTTCAATATAAGTATTTACATATTTCTTATATTTATTTTCACTTCACTAACAAAGTTATATATTCATTTCCGTTCAACTTTGCATTTTCAATTCCATTTGAATTCAATTTACAATTTCAATTCTATTTGAATTCATTTTATCTTCAAAACCAAAAATTCGTTTTCTAGTTCAATTCCTACATTTCCATTACAATTTGAAAATTAATTTTCCGCTAACAAAAATTTTCCAAATTTTTTTAAAAAAATTTCTAACTCCTAAAATTTTTAGAAAATTTTGGCGGAGTCCCCTTTGTACGGATGAGCTTTTGCAATTTGACAAAAGATATAAATATATATACATCGACCCACACGGTCGGAAAAACAAAAACAGTTCATATTTCCTATTTTGTATTGCGTAGGCGTACCTTTATTAGCATTTTAAGCAAACCGGCTTATTTTATTAGCATTTTGCGCGACCAAATGCAGCCAAACGGCTTCCAGAAACCAGTACTTACTCAATTTAAATATGTAAGTGACATATATAGGAATTTCATTTACATTTCACTTAATTTCAATAGTAAACACATAGTTTTCATAGGCAATACACTCAAAATAATTCCCATAAGCAATTTATATGGTTTCGGTACAAATTAAATTTCTTATGACCAATTCACATACAATTTCCATTTAATTCAAGTGATTTACAGCTCACTTTCTTACATTCTATTCATTTTTAAGAGAAACGAATTTATATCCATTTTAATTGATTCAAAAATCAATTTTATTTTTTTTCTTTTAATAACTCATAGAATTTTATACAATCTCGTTTGCGTCAACGACAACCATTTATATGCAAATTTCGACGATATTCATTTAATAGAATATCCATTCTAGTTTATAAATAATTTAAATTGATACCAACTCAATTTACTTTAATTCCATTTCATTTCCAATTGATTCCATTCAATTCAATTTGCATTCCATTAATCAAACAAATTTCATTGAAAACCATTCAATAAAATTCGACAAAAACCATTTCACAATTTTACTTAAGTCGGGCATTTGTCCAAATATTGCTTAAGTTATTTCAACTCAAAGCTCAAATTATAGTTTTCTTGTAAACCATTTCCAATTTAATTCTTTGATTTGATTTTTCATTTAATCAAATCCATTTCATCTACTAATTTAATTCAATTAGTATATTCACTTATCCTTTTTAAATTTCAAATTTCCATATTCAATTCATCTCGAATTTATTTTTATCAATAACAAGGAAATTTTCAGTTTATTTCTACTACTTGAATTTATATGCAAATTCAAACAATTTTTATTTCCAACCTTTATTATCATTAGTCTACTTCGAACTAATTCTACAATTTCATTTTATTCTACACAATTTAAGCTGGATTTTAATATTCAGTTTCAATTCCAATTTTATTCATTCGTTTATTCCTTTATTCACAATTTCTATTTCACAATTTCCAGTTTAATCTTCATTCATTTAGAATATTTTCTCAACTCCAAATTCTACTTAAGAATTTTATCATTTTGGTTAATAACCACTTATATTTAAACTGGATTTCAAATTCCATTAATCAATTTATTTTCAAATATCTTTCTGGAATTCTATTTCAAATTATAAATCACATTTACAATTTACATTTACAAATCTCACTCGTACATGAATTCATTTCCTTATCCTTTCAATTCATATCTGTAAATTTCATTTGTTAAATGAATTTATCTCCAAATCTTTGGTTATATCATTATTTCTTATTCAATTTCCATATAACAATGATAATAATTTAATATTATCACTTCCTAACAACCAAGCATCCATATACTATAATAACTCATAGAAAATCATTTCTTTTCTATACAAAAATAATTTTGGGTAAAATTATTTCATTTACCCTATTTTAAAACAATACTGTGTCGGTTTATCTTGTTTAAGAGTTTAGAAAACCCTATCGATTACAGTTGGCCAGATAGCACCGACCAGAATTTATAAACAATCAACCGATAAGTCAACACAATACAAAACAATTTTTATATTCACTAACAATTACGCGCTCATATCTATTATTACACTCACAATCATTCTAGAGTACTACTGACTCTATCTCTAATGAGTAACACACAACAGAGCCAAGGTTATCGCTTAACTAATTGCTCTGATACCAACTGTGAAGGCCCGTAATCCGTACCCCTTTGAGCTGACAAAATTCCACCACAATTCAGCTCAAAGTGGAACAAAAGTACGAATCTTCAGGTTAAAAAGAAGGGGTAGAAGAAGACAGAAGAAAAAGAAATAGAAACAATATCAGAATCTCATATTCGCAGCGGAACAATATATAATAGAGGAATAAATAATCTTTAAACAAAGAACTATATCGGTTTATACAATACATCATCAGAGTTTACAACAACAACACACTTCACTGGACAGTTATATAAACTTGTCCATATAACACATTACACAGTGGATAATACATAACATAGATGATACGTCTCGCCATCCAGCTCGCCTCCAGATCTCCACAGTAACTTCTGAATTCCAGAATGACCTGATAACCTGACTCTAGGCTGCCCGTGTAGAAAATTATGGGCATCCATAGTTTAGAAAGGGAACAATAAACTCCAGATCAGTCGTGGGACTGCTGTGAGATCTTAAAAACAGCTATTTTCACAAAAAAAAAAAAGAAATTCACAACGCTTTTGGAAAATGAAACTACCATAAGACCTCCCACCATACACACAATGCAATCGAAGACTTGGAGGAGATTTCTTCTTATGATAGTCAAATATGCTTAATACGAGAAAACTCTTTTTTAATATTATTACTAGTGCACAGTGTGAAAATCTTTTCGAAAGTATAATATTAATCTTAGCCAGCATACAACCATTATTGTATGCCAACTATAGCTACTATGTTCAATAGCAGGTTACCGCCACATTCCATAGCACGTTATACAACTAGAACCGTAGAAAGCTAGTATTGTTTCTTTGGATTTTCCAACAAATGGTCAGGCTAAGGAACTTCCTACTGCCACATGGGAACGCCTCTGGCGGGACGTCCCGAGAACCAACTTGGCTCTCTGCCAACACAAGGCTGAGTTACCACACGCTTCAGGGTGCAATGAAGCTGTAACTTGATAACTCCACACAAATGTATGCCATCCCCGGTCGTTACCGACCTTTATCCGAGGCGCCTCAATCACAAAGCAACAATCACACAGTAAATAAGATTGATGCCACCACACAGGTAAAGCATCTGGGCTCCATACCATGATACCACCTTTTTCCAGAAGGAAATGACATACCCTAAAGGGAGCGACCCTCATAACCTTGCCGCATTTTCTTGTTTTGACCATTTCCGGGGTGTGAGGTCCGATGAGGTCTCGTCCACAAAGCTACGCTTTTCACAAAAGCCATGCTTTGATGACAAATGATCAACGAATGATCATTAACACATAGCAACACTTAGCATGCCACACTACCAAATTGGGAATATATCGTTGATAACCTTCAACTACATAACCTCTAAGCTCGTACGTCTCAGAGAAGGGTGTTAAGCTAAGAGAATAAATTCTCCACCACCAAACAAAAATGTATTTGAAAGAAATCAGCTTTATATCTCAAAGTGTAGCGTCAGACATACAACCATACAAGTCTGTTCCGGGTTCGAACAGAACCAAAGATATTTCCAAAGAAGTCTTTGCAATCCATAACGTCGTATCATTATTCGGAATGGGTTATATGATACAAAGTCCTCTCCCGGCTAAACCGAATAATGAGCGCTTATTTAAAAATAAGTGTTGCATTCAAATTTCGAGAAAATCACAACAAATACCCATTTAAAGGTCAATATTGATAGTCGGTTATTTAACTATCAATCGATATTCACAACATCACCAGGTTCCAAATAATTTCCCAAATTATTTATTTTCAAAATTATATTCTCAAGATATAATTTTCAACACTTCAACCATTTGAATCAAATTTCAAATCACTTTTCACGTTTCAAACCTTTGAAAACAAATTTCAAATCAATTTCCCTACACGGGATATATTTCCAAATATTTATTTATTTCCACTGGAAATCTGCCGAATTCAAATACTTTATCTCCAAAATATTCCCTTAAAATCCAATTTTAGAATTTCTTCATTTATAATTTAAAACTACTTTGGAAATATACTCGGCTTTATAGGGAGAATACACTTTCACTTCAAAATTGTCCATTTAAACCAATTAAATAATCTTTATCGATTCATTTTAAATTTACGTTCCAAATCCGTAAATTTATTTCGACACTTTAAAAATAAATCAGTGTTTATTTTTAAAACAAATTTACCTTTCCTTTATAAATTCCATTTTGAACTTACATTCCCGAATATTCACTTTTTATACGATTTTCAAATCGATTTCTCAAATATTCACTTTCAACTCCAAGTCAATTTTCAAATTGATTTCCAAATTTACTTCAAATCCCAAATTGATTTTCCAAACATTTCAAAACACCAAATAAATTTCCAAATGGATTTCCAGATTTATTTCCCTTTTAAAATAAATTTCTTTTTAAGAAAACAAATTCTTTTATCTCTTCCAATCTATTTAAAAATCCAAATTTTAAATAAATTCTTCAACTTATAAACAATATTACTCGAAATCCACTTATTAAACCTTTTTTCCCATATTTGGAATTTTATTCAATATGATTCAAAAATAAAACTTTATCTTTTCCAAACTTCTTTTAAATTTATCCCATTCTCAAAAATAAATTTTTACTAATAATCTTCTAACTTGAATTTTAAAAATCCAATTTTATCCATTTCTAGTATCCTACAATACCAAAAATATATTCGGCTAAATTATAGCCTTCAACAATTTCAATCACAAAGATAATCACACAGAGATTATAAATAATCAACACACAACATATGTAACCAATTCAAATGTTTGAGGAATCCTGTTGGATCCCTCCAACCTGTTTCCCTACATCCACAAACGTTAGCACAACAATTAAATACCCATTCCACTTCGAGATGGAATATCGCGGTATATGAGATTTATAAAATATCATCCGCTATTATGCGGCGCATAGGATCTCATCCACTATATAATGCAGGAAATCAATCACCATATATATATATATATACTATCACCCAAACAATCAATCAATCAACAACTGAATTTCCAATTTTTAATTTGAGTGAGAAGATCTCACCTTTTATTTGCAATCCATTTTCCATTCCAGCTTGTTTTCTTTGCAATCTTAACCTTGTATAAACATTAGATGATTTTTATTGATATTCGAACGAATTGAGTAATCAATTACTGTTTAACAATTTAATTAACTGATACTTTTATTTAAACCGATTCCTCTTAATAAATTTATTTATTTTATTTAATAATTTGATTCCAAATCAATTCCCTTTTAAAATAACCAGATTTATTTTACTGTAAATTTCGGATAATTCACAAAATAAACACAAATTAAACTAAAGTTTTCACTAAAATTAAATTTAACCAGAACTATAAATTCCTTACTGTAAAAAATTTTCCTTACTTTCTGTTTTCATTCCAACTGAAAATAAATTTAAAACAAATTACCTAACTTATAATTAAGTCGACATATAATCTTAATCACCTTACTATTGTAATTACCTCTCTGCTCGATAAAGGCCTCGCGACAGCAAAACCCTAAAATTGACCTCGCAAACAACCACAACCTGAATCGAGCATCAACTTCACGACCAGCAAATCACCCGTTGCCCAATGTCGCCCCTGCTTCAAGTTCATCGCTCGACCACCGAAGTTCGTGCCAGTGCCCCAAATCTCATCGCGAACTCCAACAGCCGCGACCCTCTAAATAACGATTCCAGAACCGTCGATGCCCTAGCTCGCGTCTCCGCTCGTCCCCACTCCAGCTCTCGAGCGCGCTTCCTCTGCATCGAAGAATCACGAGAGGAATTTGTTTTTCGAGCCTCGAACGCTCAGTTCGATCAAGTTTCGAACGATTCGAGAATGAAGGCTTCGACTTGATGAGCAAAGATTTCAAGATCCGGTAAGCATCTAAATTTTGAAAGCGGCGGCTATTAGTTAGAGAAATTTGGGAGCAGTGGAATACAAATATGAAGAGAAAAGAGTGAACGAGTGAAATTTTTTATGTGGCCATGGTTTTATTCTTTAATTTCTTCTGAACGATAAAGAACAGCTCGCCTGATAAAAGAAAATGAAGGGGACAAGATGTGATGTCGATCAGAAGACGGCTTGTAAAAGAAGGTTACCGTGACAGCAAAAAGTTTAGATGTGAAAGAATACGGCTGAGGGTTTGACTATTGTAAATATTCAATTTAAATTCAAATTCAAACCGTTCCGATAAACGCAACTTAAAAACTTGACCTCCTATCGAGACGTGCCGCCAATTGTTTATAATGTTATTTGCCTATTCCGAATGCAATGGAAAAGGTTCCGAGTCCAAATTTGATCGTATGTAGAAGATAGCTTTTTGGACCCAGTTATTATATTGAATTTCGATATAAATTTTAGTGTGTTTGCTTATCGTACGGCCAAACGATCACTCCAAACACTACGAAAATTGAAATCTGATAATACTACAATATTACGGATCCAATGGAACTGGTTTCGTCGAATTCCGAGACCATGCCTCGGAAGGCTATTTTTAAATTCAATTTAAACGATAAAATTTCAAAACTGAACAAAACAATTTCAAAGTCAATTCTGAAAGTTCCATTACTTCCAGTATCATAAATATGAATTTTCTAAGCCTTAAAAATATTTTTAACAAGCTCAAAACTGAAGATACAAATTTTTACCCAGTTTTAATAATTAAATTCAATAATTAAATTGCCAAATTCACTCTGATATTTGAATTTCAAATTAACCTAACTTCCAGATATTTAAAATCAATTAAATATCCTAATTTCCAATGTCAAAAATTCAGGGTCGTTATAATACATATGCAAGTAATTCGGCCAAATATTAGTGTTTTTTGGACTGACTAACATCCGCATGAATAAATAAACACAAATATCAAACATTTTAATGAACAACTAAAATAAAAGAGGTCACTTTGGTAACAAGTTATTTCAATTAGCTTACTTGGAATGTAGGATATTTAAAATTAGTTTGCAAAGAGACACCAAATATATATTTGAATTTATTTCATAGTGTATGTACAATATATTTCGAGTGCTATAAAGCACTCTAAAAAAGCTTTAAGTTTATATGACACGTGAAAATCTCAGAATTATAACAGTGTCACAACATGTTTTAATCATAGCCGTTATAATATTTTGCTTTAATTATGTGGTCATATTCATGGCATTCCCTAAATAAACATGATACAAGGCATTATGAATAAATCATATAACAAATATCATAGATGAACGCCAGAATTAAATGCCACATTAAGTTATATATAAATGACATAGTAAATGTCATACTAAATAACATGAATGAATGTAGTAGCTATGTTGTATTTCTGAACCATATAGTTATATAGAATACTATCATTTCCAGGTAAGGACGTTTTAAAGCTCAGGAGGCGAGCTGGATGGCAGGAACGTATGGAGTTTACCCCTGTGTATTTGAGTGCTTATTGATAGTAGTCTGGGACAGGTTGATAACTGTCTAGTCTATTTGTGTATATGTTGTAACTCTGATATATTGAATGTAAAGTAACAATTACAGCTTTTCTTTGTATAAATGCTATTATTTGTTATTATATTTTATCCGCTGCGAATGTGAGGTTTCTGTGTTTTGATGCTTCTGCTTCTTCTTTTTCTTCTATCTCTTCTTCTTTTCTCTAACTATCTGGAAATTTCGGGATCGAAATTTCCGGGTCGTTACATATGGTACTTTATCTTTTTGTTTATTATTTGAATACTCAGTTAAAGTCAGTAACCATGCATTTTGGTAAATTATGAAAATAATTGCTACTTTTATTTTATGATAACCGAAGCATGAAAGTGAAACATATTTTCAATGAGTGTGGTTATACATATAAAATATTTGTATTTATCAAACATAAATGCATCAAATAATAAACTATATGTCTTTTCTTATTCCAGGTACGAACATGCTACATCATTAAATTTATTGCAACTGACGCATTTAGTGTATTTATGAGAATAAGTTAATAATTTATTACCATAAAAACCACATTTAATGCATTTATGATAAAAATAAATGTAATTGATTGTTATGTGGTCTAAAATGTAAATGTCATATTAAAATTTATTTCAATAATAAAATAAATATAAACACCTTAATGGAGCATACTTTATTTCTACTTAATCAAAATTTCTAAAATAACTCAAATACCTATATATACACATATATATACATATACATACATACATACATACATACATTTATATATATATATATATATATTCAAATTACTTAATCAAAAGTTAAGTAAGGTAAAATAATCATCGAACCGAATTTATATTTCTTGCATAAATGGTTTTAAATTATATATATTTATCCATACCATTAATAAACATTAAAGAAAACGACTGTATATATTAGATCCAAAGTATTTCTCACACTAAAATTCATAACTTATTTATAAAATATATAATAATTAACATCTAGATGTTTTAAACCAAAAGTTGTTTTTTAAATTTAGAGGAATTTAGATTATTTACCATAATTTAATGATTTCAAAATTATAACTTGTTTCATAAATAATATACAGATCATTTAGATCCATCTTTCTTTCTACCTGAATTAGCTTCACAATCAGCCTTTCAATTTACCATATAAAAAATAGATACTAAACCAAATCCAAAATCATCATAAAAAAATGGATATATGGATTAACCAAATCTGAAATTTAAGTAGAATTTAATGACTTCTAAATGAAGTTCAATTCAAAAATTACTCATAATAAAAACATATAAATTTCCCAATGAAATCAACGATGAATGACTCCGATACCACTTGTTAGGATCCAATATTCTTCAGGATTGATTATCATGAAACCCTAGATCTAAATAGGTGACCCATATTGATTTGCTTGAGAAGAAATCAGAGGAAGGCAAACAAATTATCGGAAGTCATATCTGATTCCATAGTTGTTGATTGAAAGTAGAAGAATGATTTGTTTAATCTTCCAAATTGACAGAAACTCTAAATCTGAATTATTTCCATAGAAGAGATCAGGAGGATAACGAGAGCTTGTCTAATTTTGGGACCATAAACACTTATTTATAATATTGACTTTTTCTAATTTAACCCTTTAACAAATTAGAATTGTCCCGATATCTATACATTAATATCATGATAAGTATACCCTTAAGTCCCACATGTTGAAATTTTCCAGCACCATCAACGCCATTCGTATCAAAATCTAGTAGCACACAAATGCATTTATCAAATAAAACAGCAGATTAAACCATATGGTTAGCCTTTAATTTTCCAACTTAAAAGATGATATGTTTGTTGATCGAATAAAAACAGTGTCCTATAGAGAAAGAAGTAGTAAATCAATTTTAAAATCAGCTTAGGTAATAAATTTTAATTAGACCATGGGAATTACAATGTCACATGAAATTGTTTAGGATTCCTTTAGCCCTAATACTGTAAGTTCAACCTCTATCGATGTTGTAATTGTGTGAAATAAATCATAATGGAAAAATGAATCATACCAATTGTCATTACTGTACATACTTAAACAAAGTTCACAAACCAATCTATTATCAGCATATGTGGGAACAGTTATATTGAAGATTAAAGAAGGAAGTTCAAAGATAGTATTGGTGAATAGTGAATTATCTAGAATCAACGTATGAGTGAAGCAATAGATATCAAACAGCCGCAGCTACGATGTTCTTCAACTTTGATAAGTAGCATGAACAATACAGGAAGAAGTTGTATTTTGGTGAATTTTTTAAAATAAATCAAGTTTCAGAGTGATTTGGGGAAGAAAATTAGGGTAGTAAAAACATAGAGGAAGAAGTTGTATTTTTTGTTATCTTGAAAAACACGTCGGCTTTGCAGATTGAATTGGGGAAGAAAATTGGGGTAAACGAGGAAGTTACAAATGGAGGGGGAACAGTTGGTGGTACGATAAAAGGAAAGATGGAGACGTACAAAATTGTGGCATTTTAAAATGTTGCATTGATAATAAAATTTCTAAGCCTGCTTTTGGTTACTGGTTTAAGTTACATAGATAGATGTAAACATTTAGTTTGCTGTTAAGGCACTGCGGTTTGCATCAGGGGTTACCGTCATGCAAATCGGTCGGCTGTTCTAAAAAAACGCTCGGTCGGCAAACAACTGCCGATCGATTTGCACGGCGATAGCCTCGGTGCAAATCGTGATGCACTTGGGACTTATCTTTTCTTTCTTTCTTCTTGTCTCTCTCTGTTTTATTTAAATGAAAAATGCAGCCCTCCGTCTCTTTACAAATGCCAACAAAAATTTAAAACCCTAGCTCCTAATTTATCACCATTCAAATGATCATACTCCTGCCCATTTAACAGATATTTACAATCTTCTCCATCACCGATCACGCCTTATGGTACTACCGACACTAACAACTATGTTGAAGATGCGATTTGCAGTCATCAACAATCACTCTTCAAATGTACTGTCGAAGGGAATCATCAACCAGCACCGTGGATTTTGAAGTCGATATTTGCAGCATGATTGAAGAATAAAATGCATTGAAACTGTCAACTATGTTTTAACGAAATCTGGAACAATAATGAAACCTACTGTATTACATGAGACAAATATGTCAAAAAAATTAAGATAGCTCCGGCTATCAGAGATAACGATGATGATAATAAATTTAGCGATGCTAAATGAAAATCCAAATTTTAAATGCAAAAAGAGTTGATCAACAAGCATTCTCTTATGATCTAGTTACTTGTCGGTTTGAATAGCAAAAGTAAGGTTCTACACTAATTATGTTCATTTTTCTTGTAGATATTTCATGCAATGATGCTAAGTTGATTTAAAAAGCCTCTTTAACAATATATAATTTCTTATTTTTAATTTTATTTGGTTTTCTATATTTGAACATTCAACTTTTGTTATGTAATACAATATATAGAGACCTACCGAAACATTGAAAACATCATTCCAGGAACCTGAAATATTTATTGTAACGACCCAGAATTTTCGATCACGAAAATTCCAGATAGTTAGGAAAAAAGAAAGAGATAGAAGAAGAAAAAACAGATCACAACACAGATTCTCACATTCGCAGCGGATCAAAATATAATATAAAATAAATAACAGTATACAAAGGAAAATTGGTATCAGTTAATTTACATTTTTATACATCAGAGTTACGACATATTCACAAACACTGGACGTATATAATCAACATGTCCAAATATACAACAATATATCATAGCAGAAACACTCCATACGTTCCTGCCATCCAGTTCGTCTCCTGAGCTCTAGAACGTCCTTACCTGAAAATCTGTAATACTCGGTCTGACCCGAGCATTACAACAAAGTAACACCCGGGTCAGGCTGGAAACCAGCGTGAGTAAACCCATCTAACAAGAAATACCAAAAGCATACGACTGATATGTATATAACCCGGGTAACTTATATCAACTACAAATTTACATATCATTATTGACACCACTTACATCACAATAAGTTTCTAAGTATCAAAACTTAGATTAATTGATCCATTTCACTTAAATCGTTCCATTCAGCCTATAGAAGTACATATTAATTTATAAGAATCGAAGTGATTTCGGGTATTTGCTAATACTTGACTCCCGTCTCTTCGAATCCAATGCCATCTTAACCTAAGTTATCCATTTAAATACAATTCGACTTAAATTACCGGATAACACTTTTACACAACAATTCATAATTGATAGATTGTCCATCATATCACAAAGTAATTCATATTAGAGATATCAACCCACCTAAGTTACTATCATCATGAAGTCGTTCATAAGCAAGATTGATCACTTTCATTAATTACATTAATTAATTAATGATACTCTAATTATTAGTTAATTATTCTTAAATTTCATTAAATAATTAACCTTTAACCTAATTACGTTCATTTATCAATCTTGATTTATCACCATTAGTAATTAACTTTCCTTAATTACTTCGTCAATTGAACCAACTCCTTGATTAATTATGATAATTAATTCTTCAATTACACTGAGTATCATCACTTTACTTTCCACCTTATTATTAATTACACCAAGTAATTGTCTCTTAATTATCCTTTTAAATTAATCACACTTGATTTAGTACTCTTTAATTAATCAATCTTGATTAATCACTCTTTAATTACATTTAGTAATTAAACCTTAATTATAGATTAATTATTCTGTAATTATTTATTTACCAATTGAATTATTTATTTCCATTACTTAATGTTAGTTCATTTATTAAATTTCTTTTTAATTAATTACCCTAACAAGTAATTAATCTCATTATTAAATTCTCTTAACCCAATTAGTTAACCATTAACTAAATAATTTAAACCTTTAATTACTTATATAATTAAATTCTTCATTAATAACACTAAGTGATTAACCCTTAATCACTTCCACTTAAACTACTTCCATAAAGTAATAACCCTTTACTTCATCAGTAAAACTTGGTTTACTTTTGTTTAAAACTTAGAAACCACGTAACATTCAAATTATTTTGTTTAAAACTTTTAACTTCCAGTACAAAATTTATATATATATATATATATATATATATATATATTTTTTTACCTGCCCAACACAAACTCGAGCCAACCTCTCGTTCTTCCTAAAGAAACACGCTACCACCCACTAATCTCCCCGAAGTAAATGCGAGTAAAACCCATGCTCCTTCCCCAACCCAACAGATGCACAGAATCGTGCACATCCATGTGCACATCGCTGTTGGTCGACAGCGAACTCCACTCCGGCCTCCGACGCATCGCCTACGACCACGGTAACCACACACGAACATCCATCAATCTCGATTCGCTCGAGAATCAAAAACGACCAAAATCCTCACAGACCGGTACGCACATCACCAGGGAAACGCTCGTCACCACCGATCTCTGGCTCCATTCCCCTCGTCATCATCACCCAAGCTTCGCCACACCTTCCAACATCTAAAGCTCAACTCGCGATCGATCCCGATTGCCCCTAGTCATTTCGATGCTCATCTGAACACTCACGACAAAACCAAGCACTAAAACCCTACTCTCAATCTCATCTATCTCCATGGTGATTATAAAAATCAATCACCATTTTCCTAGGCCTCGACAACCTTCCGACTACCTCCGACGGCAACCACTAGATCCCACCATTTTCTAGAAGACAGAAAATGCCCAGAAATCAAAAATCGATCAACTCAGAAATGCTCTCCCAAAGCATCACTAAAAATTTAGATTTTCATCTTAAAAATCATATTTTACAAATTCGATTTCGGTTATAAACTTAAATCAGAAATTTACAAGATTTGATTTAACATGTTTTAAAAGATCTCTACTGTATATTTCAGATTCTAGTATTATTTCAATCTTAAAATGCTTAAAACCATTTTTAAATCCTAGATTATGTTTAACCCAAACTATTTTGTTTAAATCTCAAAATCTATCAGAGATCAGATGCTAAGATTTTGAATTTTTATCAAAACCATAGGCTTTGAACTAAGAACAGAGAGGTTCAAAAACATCAGATATGTACACTTCATATATACGCAGAGGCATACTTATATACATACCTGCAACCAGTCATCATCATAGAAACTCCCATGCAACAAATAACTATTTACTTAAGTTTAAATTTTAAAACGGGTACTCACCTATTATCAAGTAGAGAGCACTGTTTTATTGCATTGTTGTTTTCCTGGAACTTGTATATGATCTGTACTTTGAATCTGTTGAGTTCTTTTGCTTGATTCTTTAGTTTGTAGTGGCAATATATATTTTTATTTTATCTAAGTTTGCACTGTTATTTTATTTATTTATTATTATTTTTTTTCCAGAGGTAATACACATGATTTTAACTTAAACACAATTTTAAACTTAAAACTATGATACAACAAACATACTTGTTTTCAGAGACAAGCATGCAACAAAATTATTACTTAAATTTTAAAATAATGATGTTACTCACCTAGAAAAATGATGGAGAACAGAGCACCAATTTGAAGTTGCTTTTAACTCAGAAACTTGAATTGCCTTAAAACTGAGTTGTTTGTCTCAGGTTGAATGCAGGCTCGTTCTTGCTTCTTCTTCTTCTTCTTCTTCTTTTTCTTTTAAATGAGTTTACAGGGTTGACACAAAAATAGGCTTTTCTTGCTCTAAATTTTAAATGAAAGAATTTTGCTTTAGTATGTTCGAGTGGTATTGACCAGGTAGGGATTAGTAGTTACATTTATAAAGAAGAGGAGGAAGTGTATCAAACAAGCCATAGTGTGGCTACAGGTTTTGTACAGGCTGGGATCTCTTTTTTTTTAAGGTACGAAATGTAAACAAAAAGGGAATATATATCAAGGATTGTGTGAACGGGTTTTAAAGGAATTGTTGGTACTGAATTTGCATTGTACTGGTAAATTTTGTTTTTAAATATGATTAGAGATTTTTTCTTCTTAATGGTGGCTGATATGATATAATTTAAGCTAGCATTTATTAACTTTGTCTTGTTTCAAAAACTCATATTTATCTCCTTGATTTTTATGTTATGTACAACTTGTATACATTTACTTTTGCCTTATTTCATTTCATACTTAACATTTTTTTATTTTTTTTTCAATCTGACTATACTTTTTTTTTCCACTCTTCATTTTATACTTCATGTATTCATTCTATTTTCTTTGTCTCATCCCATTTTATTATATTTGCTAAGTGTTTATTCATTTAATAACCTCATAACTAAAATTTTATTTCTTACAAAAGTTGACTACCCAAATTAATTTACTTACCTATTATTTATCATTTCATATTCTAAACATATTTCATTTCTCTCTTATGTTTTAAATATTAGTAAAGTATATTTTGTTTACATTAAATACATATAATATCAGTTCTGAAAATAATAAGTCCACATTTCATTTTATCAGATTAAATACTCGTTTAAAATAATATTGCTAAATTTCCGGAATGTCACAGATTGCTTATTTTAAACATTATTATTTAGATTACATTTTATATGTATTATATTAAATATTAATAATACAGAACCTTCGATTTTATTGAATAAGACAGATTTTATTTCAAATATTTTCGAAAGATTTTATTTTAAATTTCAAATCAAAATTCCCTTTGTAATACACATATAACCGGTAAATTCCCAAAAATCTTATTTATTTATAAGATGAAAGCTTGTATTTTATTTTAAATGGATTAAATACTTATTAAAATAATATTGCTAAAATTTCGGGTCATCACATTTATCATACTGTAAGTATCGCCTTTAGTGTCACTAGTATAAATCGCACGTACATGCATCCGATAGCTTTGGTGGTCACAACATTTTTGTCTCAAAAAGTTACGTTGATTGTGTTGAATACAAATTTATAGTGAAATTATGTTTAAGAGTGCTTGGAAAAGGGATGGTGGTGAAGGTTGTAAATGGACGGTAAGATTTTGTTGGTGGACATAGGGTATTTTCGAAATTTCAAAAAGACGCGATTGAAATTTTATTCATCGAATTCTCATTATTAATAGTAGAGATAAGCCATCGCTCTTGTAGAAAATACATGAAGCTATTTTCACAACATTTTGGTACACTCATTTGAAATGCCTTATGAGATATTTTAAACTAGATTGAAAATTATCATTCATTTTGAACAAATTGTTGACAGCATATTCTAGATGTAGCAACTCTTTTTCCTGGCAAATGATGGCTTTTTAACTATTTAGATGAACTATACAAATGTTTAGTTGATATTCTTCTCTCATCTTATTCTTTTGTACTTAATGATACTAGTTTATTTTCGCTCCTGGTTATACACATTTTCTATTATGCTACCGATATTGATTTCAAATGGTTATATGTGTTTTGGGTTTTATATGTTTTCTATTATCAACGTCATCCACAGCTAGATTAAGATGGAGATAAGGTAAACATGATGGATAGTTATGAAAATGACATTGAGAAAAGCAACCGGGTGGAGGAATATTGCAAGCCTATAGCACATTCAGTAGACAAATCTGATATAAATTATAAATGATATTTGAGTATTGTAGACTGTAGGTGAATAGGCACAAAGGTTGTCAAAATGTTGACTTGAACGTCATATAGGAACGTGGGATGCAACAAAAAAAATATGTTAGAAGGCTTTTCTAAAGACGAAAAATTTGATGTTGACAATTAGACTTGATGCAGTAGCATACCTAGAATCGAGGACGAGTTCGCTAGGTCGCTCTGCCTTGAGTCGCGATGAAGTCCTGGCTCGCGAAACAGCTCCAATTGATCATTCCTCTGCTTTAGGTCGTGAACGACCTACCCTAGGTCGCGAGCGACCCAACTTCAGCGAACAACGACCTAACGAAGAACAGCGACCTACCAATCACCGCGACCTAACTCCACCACGACCCCGCGACCTAACTCCACCTTCACGACCTACCAATCACTGCGACCTAACTCCACCACGACCCCGCGACCTAACTCCAACTTCACGACCTACCAATCACTGCGACCTAACTCCACCACGATCCCGCGACCTAACTCCACTTTCACGACCTAACAGGCTCCGACTTAGCAAGCAGCGACATGGCGAAATACGACTTAGCGACCGACGACCTAACAAACCACGATCTACGAGCTACGACCTAGCGATTTAACTTGCTCACCGGTGCATTGTTGAATGCCGCATTCGTTAAGTCGCAAGTTCCAAGAGATGATTCTTTAGGTCGCGTAAAGCTGGACTGTCTTCATATGTTGTTAAGTAATATTTTGTTAAGTCGTTTGTACTGATGTGATTTTTTTAAGTCGTTGGATAAAATTGTAAAGTGTGTTGTAAGCCTATAAATAGGCGGGTTTGTATCACTTGTAATAGTTGTTGAATTTGAATAAAATTTCTTCTGTGTGCTTTTGTGCCACCATTAAAATCGGTAGTTGAGTGTTATCTCCTATCTCCACCTTCGGCATTCGAGTGCGCTCGAATCAACGATTGTTGAAGCCAATTCACGGAATCAAGTTCGCTTGATCAACGTCAAAGAATTGTAGATCTTCTCTCACGGCATCGTGCGCGATCGACGTGTCGAAAATTGCTAAAGTCCGGTATCTTCGTGATCAACGGATTTGGGCGTTTGGTATCATTAATCCATCGATTCATATTGCTTCATCTAATTGTTTCATCGATTAGTTTGACACGAATTCTTCAATTCATCGTCAAGTGTTATTTCCGCTGCGTCATTTGGTATCGGAGCTAGATCGCAAGGAGTTTGCGTAGATTTTTGGAGTTGTGCAAGATTTACATCATTTGGAGAATTGGGTTATCGAGATTTTGAAGAGATTTGTTTGTTTGAAGATTTTTGAAGATTTTGACAAGTGGGTAGTTTTGATTTGAAGATTTTTAGATCGAAGTAAAGTTTTTGTTGGAATTTGTTGAAGAGTGATCATGCCTCCGAGAAGAGCTAACCGTTATAGCAACATTGATGCTTTGTATGGGAGAGAAGAGGCCGATGAGATGGAGCAAAGAATTAACGAAAACTTTAATGAGAAGCTTAATGAAGGGATTGGTCGATTAGAGAGAATGATGTTGGAGATGAGTCAAAATCAAAGAAGAGTTTCACCTGAATCTAACCATGGGGGAAGTAGAGTTTCACCACATTCAAATCGAGAGAGAAGTGTTGATAGTGATCATAGAAGTATGGGTCGAGATTGTGATAGAAATGTTGATGATCGAAGTTGTGATAGAAATGTGAATGATCGTGATCGGAGGAATGTAGATCGAAGGGATTTTGGTGGAAGAAATGGTGGTAGTAAAGATGTTGGTGGTCAGGATCGACATCGATATACATCAGATTTTGAAGAGGAGTTTGATGGTGGTAGTGTTCATGGACGAGGACGAGGTCAAGGAAGAAATCATTCGGAATATGATCACAAATGGGAGTCTGGGATGAAAACTGAAATACCGGAATTCAAGGGAGGTATGCAGGCCGAGGAATTTCTCGATTGGCTAGCTTATGTTGAGTAAATTTTTGACTTCAAGGAGGTTCCGGAAGATCGTAAAGTGAAGTTGGTTGCTACTAGGTTGAGGTGGAGAGCTATGGCGTGGTGGCAGCAAACCAAACTTACTAGAGAGCGGATGGGGAAGTCAAAGATTGTTGCTTGGGAGAAGATGAAGAAGTTGACGAAGGCTACTTTCTTACCCTACAATTACCAATCACTGATGTATCAGAGATTACAGAACCAGAGGCAAGGGACGAAGCCTGTTGCTGATTATGCTGATGAGTTCTACCAGTTGATTGCTCGAACTAACATTATGGAGACAGAAGAACAATTGACCGCTAGGTTTGTTGGGGGACTTAGAACACAGATCCAGGATATGGTGAACATGTTCGACCCTAGATCTGTAGCAGAAGCACATCAAAAAGCGTTGGCTTGGGAGAAACAAGGTCGACGTGGGGGAGGTGTGTTTCCAAGTTTTACGGGGCAGAACAAAGGAGCGGGTAGTAGTTCTAATGTTCCTAAAGTATCGAGTAAGCCGGTTGTTCATGAAGTGGCTAAACCAAAAGTCAATGCCAATTTCAAATGCTATAATTGTCAGGAAGTGGGTCACAAGAGCAACGAATGTCCGAAACCGTGATGAGGAGGAAGAAGAGTTGTCGGGAGACGACGGATGTAATCTGATGCTACAGAGATCTTGTTTAACCCCGAAGCAGGAAGAGAAGTCGAGTTGGTTGAGGAGTAATATTTTTCAGTCAACGTGCACTATTTTGGGGAAGGTTTGCAAGTTTGTTATTGATACGGGCAGCTGTGATAACATCATTTCTACCGAGGCTGTGAAGAAGTTGAAGTTGAAAACGGAGAAACATCTTAGTCCTTATAAACTTGCTTGGTTGAGGAAAGGATGAGAAGTGAAGGTAGAGAGGCGAGCTCATGTTTCATTTTCTATTGGAAAGAAATACAAAGATGAGATTTGGTGTGACGTGGTTGACATGGATGTTTGCCATTTGCTGTTGGGAAGGCCGTGGCAGTACGATCGGGAGGGACAGCATAATGGTCGAAAAAATAGCTAAAGTTTCTTGTTCGAGGGCACGAAAATCATTTTAGTTCCAAAGAAGCGACAGCAGAATGAGAACAAGCTAGAGGAGATTGAGGAATTGAAGACTTTGTTGTCCTTGAAGGAGTTCGTGGAAGAGGTAGACGAGAGTCCTAAAATTTTTATGTTGATTGGGCATGAAAGCAGTGAAGTTACTGAAGTTCCAGAGGAAGTGAAGCCAGTTTTGGACGAATTCAAAGATGTGTTTCCAGAGGAGTTACCGAAGGAGTTACCACCGCTTAGAGACATACAGCATCAAATTGACTTGGTGCCAGGTGCTGCATTGCCTCATAGACCACACTATCGGATGAGTCCAAAAGAACACGAGGAGTTGAAAAGACAGGTGGAGGAATTACATGGAACAAGGGCGTGTTCAGGAGAGTTTGAGTCCTTGTGCAGTGCCAGCTTTGTTGGTGCCGAAGAAGGATGGAACGTGGAGAATGTGCACAGATAGTAGAGCATTGAATAAGATTTCCTATGCTGAGACTGGATGATCTGTTGGATCAGTTGAGCGGTGCTTTTGTGTTTTCAAAGATTGACTTGAAAAGTGGATACCATCAGATTCGTATTAGACAGGGTGATGAGTGGAAGACTGAATTTAAAACTTGGGAGGGTCTGTACAAATGGTTGGTGATGCCGTTTGGCTTGTCAAATGCTCCGAGTACATTCATGAGAGTCATGAACCAGATTTTTCGACCATTTATCAGGAAGTTCGTAGTGGTATATTTTGATGACATCTTGATCTACAGTGGAAGCACTGAAGAACACCTACAACATTTGCGGGAAGTGTTGTTGGTTTTACGACGTGAGGAATTTTATGCTGCAACGAATGTTAACGTTAAAGAATGAACGCTAACACCCGGTGTGTGTAATAGAATCGTGAAAGCACCACCCGTGTGACGGGAACAGAATTTAAGCAGTAAACTGGCAGAAAAGCAGTAAAAGACAGCAGTTTATTGTGGTTCGGCTTGAGATTAAGCCTACGTCCACTTTGAATCTCTTTATTACTGAATTCGGTTACAAATCGATACAAATCTCTTATCAAAACAGTACAACTTGACCAAAAGAAACAATCTTGACTACTAGCTCAATCTTCGTCGATGAAATTCGATGAATCCATGTTGGATGTAAGGAATTATCTCTTGAAGATTGTTGTAGCGTCTTGAATGTTTGAGGATCTTTGATTGCTGGATGAATGGAGACTTCGACAGAGTAACGGCGCTCGAAGAAATGATTTGGCAAAAGTCCTCTTCATGTTGGAAGTGGTGGGGTATTTATAGGAGGTGATTTGGACTCTGGAAATTTTCCTAAGTCCTAAGTCATCGCCGACTTAGTATAAGTCGCGGCCGACTTATGATAGGCCGGAGCCGGCTCATCAACACTTCCTTAGTAGCTCACCTCCTCATCTGGTTTCATGCTTCAAGTCCTAAGTCGCCGAAGACTTAAGGTAAGTCGGTGACGAGGTAAAGGTGTATAAGGTGTTCTGAGATTGTACACGACTTAGTATAAGTCATAGGTCGGTGACGACTTAAGAGATAGGTTGTAGGTCTTAAGTCGAAGACTTTTTTAGGTCAGAGCCCCTCCTTATCTCGCGAACTGCTAAGTCGGAGGCCTTCGTAACTTGCTAATCGGTTAAGTCAGACTACTCCTTAACTCGTACACTGTTATGTCGGAGCATTACTTAACTCGGAATCCTTCTTAACTCGGTCTCAGCTCTTGAGTCACAAATTACCTTAAGTCGTGACCTGTTGAGTCGGCACATATCTTAAGTCGGCAGCTCTTTTCAGTAGTTAGATCGGCAACTGTTAAGTCGGACCTGTAGCTTAGGTCGCATGTTGCTTTAAGTCAGATCTGTTAGGTCGGTCTTTGTCTTGAGTCGGTCGCGTTTTTAACTCATTAGGTTATGAACTAAAAGAGGGTTAACATTTGCCCCTCGAAGCATACGCCTAAGTCGTAGGTCGTGTGCTTCGATTTTCTTAACCTGCTCTTTGATTAGGTCAGAAGCGAGTTAACAGAGGTCTTAGGTCGGCAGCGTGCAAGTCTCCTCACCTTCCTGCGAATAAATAGTTGAGTCATCCTTCCTCTTCCTCACTTATTCTTCTTCCTGATTCAGCCATTGACGCAGTTTAGAGCCCTTAGAGACAAATTCCATCCATCCAATCGTCGATCAACCTTCTGTTATACATCGTAAGTTAATCCAATCCGAGTTTACCCATGTCCACTATCGAATCGATGACTCCCCAGTTTTCGACTTCCATTAGTCTGCCGTGGTTCGTTACGAATAACCCTTCGACTGTTCTGCCACTGCCATCGATCATGTCATAGTTGTGATAGGGCAATAATACATCAGATTTGCAACAAACCCGAGGCGATTCGAATTGGTTTTCTTAGGCGATCCAATGGTGTGATGGAATTAGGATCGCCATTGACTGTGAGGTTATTGGGCTAGCGAGTTAAGAGTTATGGAAGAAAGTGGGTTGATGTATTGACTCAGTCATGACTTAGTGATTTCACTGATTTAAGTCGGAACCGACTTAGCAATTTCACGTTTCCCAGGTTTTGAGTCGCTTCCGAGTTAGGACATAGAGGATTTCTTGTTGCTTCGAACCAGTTTTGCTTCTTAATCCGGCCAAGACTCGGGAACTACTAGCTTTGATCCACAGGGAATTTCCCTTAAGTCGTCACCGAGTTAGTACTTAGGTTTTCGGCGACTAAGCAGATGACTTTTGAACTTTGCCCAGACTTTGAACTGTTGAACTACGAACTGTGTTGCATGTATTTCTTTTTACAGATTGCTTCAATTTGCAAATTAACAATCCTGTTTAACACAACATTCATAGAGTACTGGGATGAATATACTGTCACTGACTGCCCACATCGAATGACAGATTAGTTGGTAAAGAGAAAGTTAAATTAAATGAATATGAATGAGATGCTATACAATAACCAATTCAAGTGGAGTATTAAAACAAAATCGTAATAGTCAAATGAAACTGATTTGTCTGCATTAACACTATACTTGAACATTAACAAGTTCTGAAATTCTGTAATCGATCGATTGTCGACTAATTTAATTCCAGTTATGCTTGTCTTTTATTTTCATTAGTTTTGCACAACACTCCACACTTTTTAGGAAACGTGCACCTTCACATTTGAACATTCAGCTGATTGTGTAGAATGTCTTCTCCACAAGAAGGAACAGAGCAAGTTGAAGATGCATTTCCAGTTGCTGTCCCGCTAAATGATCCTCCAGAAAGGACTCCTACCACTCTGAGCCATAAAGCCTTTCGTCAATTATGCACCCAGTTTGGCATTGCCGAAGCTGACGCTTTGCTCCCTGAAATGAATGATACTGCTGATAGGCCGCCCCATGGCTTTGTCGCAGTTAACCGCAAAATGTGCTCGAGCGGAGCTATCCCCCCATTCAATGACTGCCTTCGAGAACTTCTTCTCCGACTATCTATTTCCCCTTTTCAATTACATCCTAATGGCTACGCCATCCTGCTGGGACTGTTTGTGCTTTTTAGGAGAACGTTGGACCGTTTTCCCAGTTTTGGAGAAATTCGCTATCTGTGTACTTTTGCCAAAAACAGAGATCATCCCTCTATCATAGTCGTGAGGAGTGCTAGAAATCGTAAGTTGATCACCGGTCTCCCTGAAAGTGTTCATAGTTTCCTGAGCCCGTTTTTCTATGTTCGCTGTCCCCCAGGGTTTTACGCTATTTGGAGAGTAGGAAGTAAGATCACTTGCCTCTGTTTCTTATGTTCTTTCAAACTTATCGAAATCCGAGTTATCAAGTGCTAACTTTGCCTTTTTTCCTTTTCAGCACTTCCTCTTCCTTCTAAAGATCCCGGTCACAAAGTGATTTTTGAGAGGCTTATGGCGGTGCCGATAGAGGAGAGGAGTATTCAGTTTCTATTAGATGATGAGCTTTTGCACCAATTTGGACTTTTACATCCTTCCAGGTCGACCCGAATTCATGAAATTTCTAGTTCTGATGCAGAAGCGTTAGCCGCTTCGGGCTCTCAAGCAGAGGCCTCGAATGCCCCTTCTTCTGTAGAAGAAATTGCATCAAAAGCACCCGTTGTAGAGGCTGCTTTGATAAAATGTTCCGCATCCATCGATGTTGTAGGGTCAGCCAGCAAGTCGGCACTTGCCCCAATTATTGAGGAGGAAGAGAATCCTCGAGTTTCTGAGAAATCAATCGATACGGAAGTTGAAAAGGAGAAGTCTGCTGAGTTCCAGGGTGATGACACTTTTGACGGCTTGAGCGATATCATGATAACTTCTCAAGAGCTTTTCGGGGATAATAATCCAAAAGTGACTTCTCCCATTGTTGAAGCGACTTCCACCCTAAAACAAACCCTGACGCCTACTACGCCAGTCGTCTCTGTTTCCACACTAAAGCGTGGTCTGTAGTTTGACGCATGTAGCTTGCACGCCGCACACACTTAGGATTTTTTCAGCACTTATAAGCATTTATCCTCTTTTTCTGGAAATCTCTAAACTTTACTTCTTTTCCGTTTTTCAGATTCTCCGATGGGACGTACCGGCTCATACTACGACAACTTTCGGCGCTACGGAGGGCGTGATTCTTACGATTATGGACGTTATCTTCCCTCCCGTAAAGAATCTGACGAAGAGCGTGCAGCTAGAAAAGCTCAAGAAAGGCGTGCTTACGAAGAGCAGCAAAGAAGGAGAGACGATGACTCTCATAAAAGAAAATATCATGATGACAAAGGGAAGAAGCATGCTACCGATGACCCAAGTAAACGGGTTAAACTTGATGAGAAGGACGCGTCTGAAATTTCTGAAAAAGCTGACGCTCCTATCCCTTCTGATACTCCGGCCGGCTCTCCTCCTCTGAAGAAGTCTGATATTCAAACAATCATTAACAGGCCACAATATCAAGTTAGAGATGGCCCTCCAACGCTTCAGAGCCGATTTCCAAATTGGTGCCTAAAAGGAGTGCGCTTTGACTTGGATTTGGTTCCAATTGATAAGCAAGACATGCTTAAAAGCCTTGACGCGGTCAGACTTAATATCGAGAGGATGTCGCAATGGCAGAAACTTGTCGATGAACTCCAAAGGGTTAACCACATAAATCTTGAGGCGATGATGACCATGGAGAATGATAAATCAGAATGGGACAGATTGTGTAAGCAACATGATGCGGAGATGACAAGCATTGCAGACGACAACGCAAAGCTTGCATCTGAAGTCAAGCGACTAAAGGAAGATCTGGCCTCATCTTCTGCATCGCACACCCAAAAGGAAGAAGTCTTTCAGAAGCAAGTGCGGGATGCACATGCTGCGCAAAGGGACGCCGAAATGAAGCTTGCAGCTGAGCAGCACATTACTGAGAAATATCGCACAGAAAATACTGAGCTGCGGGGAACAATTGTGTCCCAAAATGCAGAGATTGAGATGCTGAAAGCTAAGCTTCTTAAAGTTGAGAAGGAGCGTGATGACGTGGTCGCTGGACAAGTTGCGGCCGAAGAGTCTCACGACGTCATTAAAGCTAGCATCGATTCTACTCTATTTGACTTCTATATGCACAGCGTTTTGGGCCGCGGCAGCCTTTCATTCTTGGGTCCCAAATATGAGATTACACTTGCTGAAGTTTGGGAGACCATACTTGATACATTTTCCGGTTATGCGGAAGCAGACCTTGTAGCACTTTATCTTGACGATGAAGCACGTGATGCGCTTATTAGAGGCAAAGAGCAACTTGCCGAAGCTAGAGCCGGGACAGCGGTAGAGGAACATCCAGAAAAGACAACATCACTTCCTGCCCCTGTCCATACTTCAACTTTGACTGACGTTGATATCATCGGTTCTAGCTCTCAATCTCCACTTGCTGCAAAAGATGCTGAAGCCAAACTCGATACTTCCGAGACTCCTCTTTCCCAAATTGAAGAGAAGAGCCAGGAAGAAACTGAGGCTGATAAATATGAAATTGAACTTGCGAAGCCAACTCCTCCAGGTAACTTTGGCGAAGTTCCAGGTCTAATGAACCAGTTATTTGATTTAACCGAGTTTGATGACCTTCTTACTTGTTACTTGAACTTTGGTGAACCGATACCTTCTCTATTTTCGGAAGATGTTGATTTTAACTTCTTTTCTTCTACAGCGGAGGCACCAAACACTGCACAAGTTTCCACTCCTTCAGTTGTTGTCCCTTCATCTTTACAGGTTACCCCTCCTTCTGCTTCCCAGCCGGGATCACAGGCAGAGAAAATCGAAGCCCTTCAAGGCCTGGATGATCCGGCAGCTTCGCAGGAACAGAAGGCGGAGGATCTTGAAGACGTCGAGAAGACCCCGGAGCAGTCCCTTGATGATGACACGAAGCTTTCAACACTGCTTGCTACTCCGGGGAGCGAATCTTCCTCAAAGAGGAAGGGGAAGCGTGGCATAAGAAAGAAGAAGATTAGTGCTTCAATTGGGGAGGAAGCAGAAGTTGATCCAGCTGCGCCTTTTTCTCCTTCTGCCCCGACCCGTCCTCAACGGCTCCAAAAACTAATCATTAGGCCGGGGAAAGGCTCCAAAGGTGGCGAGAAGAAGGTATAACAAGCTAGATTTTTACTCCTTACTTTTGCTTTTTGCATGTATCGACCGGGGATTGTGCGGGTACCGGTCCCTACTTTTGCTTTTTGATATATCTGCACATGTAAAGAATTTTCATAGTACTAAATAAATCAATTATTTTACTTGTACAAACTCTTGTGTATGTGAGAATGATCTGTCTTTTATTTTTAGTGTAGAACAAACGATTCTTCTTACTTGTGCAAACTTTTTGTCTGCGTTTGAGAATGCATTTATTCCACATCATCTATTTTTCATGATATTGTGATGAACTCGCGGTATGTTGCTTGTATATTACTTTGTTCATGTAACCGAATCGTATAGTATTGCCCCCATACCGCGAGTGCATTGCAATATTCCTAGCTTTTTTCAAGACTGATACTCTTATTCCAGAGAATAACTATTCCTCTTTTAAGGGAAGAAACATTCTGCTTTTAATGAAGTATATCTCGTCTTTCGAGAAGTTTTTACTTTCTCTTTCCTTCTGAAGAACACTTCAACTTTTGGGAATGATCACTTTTATTTGTTAAAAGCGAATTTTCCTACGCAGTGAAATGAGCTTCCGAAGAAGGTTTTGATTTTATGCCCCAGTAAAGGGCTTATTTTTGGTACTTCAAGCAAGGTGAAGTACGCCTCTGAAGAGGTTTTTGAAGAAAAGCGATTTTGGTCTCCGAAGAGAAGCAATTTTGGTATTTCAACTCTGGTGAAGTGGGTCTCCGAAGAGAAGCATTTTGCACTTCTATCCTAGTGAAATGTGCCTCCGAAGTGGGCTTTTTTTTTATTTTATGCTTCAAGCATGGTGAAGCGTGCCTCCGAAGATGGCTTGTGCCTCCGAAGAGGGCTTGTGCCTCCGAAAAGGGCTTTTGATTTTGTGCTTCAAGCATGGTGAAGCGTGCCTCCGAAGATGGCTTGTGCCTCCGAAGAGGGCTTGTGCCTCCGAAAAGGGCTTTTGATTTTGTGCTTCAAGCATGGTGAAGCGTGCCTCCGAAGATGGCTTGTGCCTCCGAAGAGGGCTTGTGTCTCCGAAAAGGGCTTTTGAGTGCCTGGAAGTTACTTTCTCATGGTCGGATGGGTCCGCGGGGCAGGCGTAAGTTGCTTGATTGGATGTTTGTTTGCACAAACGACCGCAATCAATTAACAAGGTGCCCCTTCGGTGGTCCCACCGATCTTTTTGATTGAGGAAAGCACTCCCATTTATTGGCGTGCCTCGTTAGAGGGCTTTGGTTGGTTGGTGTGCCGGGTAGGTTGCGTCTCAGGGGCGAGTGGATCCACGGGACGGACGTAAGCTATCTGATCGGATGCATCACGACCAGTTAGCGAGGGTCCTGTTACTTCCGCTTGGGAAGGCGTCCCTTTAGTGGATCTTCTGGCCTTCCTGTTGAGAGGCATACCTCCCTTTGTCTGCTTCTTTATTTGCTTGGAAACTTTCTTTCATCATCTGCCCATTAGCGATTTCTCATTATCTTTCCCAAGAACATCTTCTTTCCTTTCACAAGTAAATTGCTTTATCCGAAGGAGTGGACTTCACTGTTGAATGACTTCACGAGACGAACACGAGTTATCCAGTTGGATGTCTATTCATAACGACAATCTCAACTAGTGAACACAGGTTCGTCACGGTGGAGTTGCCAACTTTTATGTGAAGTTTTCCTTGCATAGGATTTGAGTTTGGAATTTTTGTCGCTTAGTTTTCGTGTAATAGCTGATTTATAGAGGTCGCTTAGCTTTGTGACGAGCAAGCATTGTTTTGATGTCCTGCAATTTTGAATCGACATTTTAGCAATACATTTAAAGTATTTATATATCGAAATAAAACAGGCATTATGAAATAGTAAAGAACACAAGATTTATAGTGGTTCGGCCAAGAATCGGGCCTACATCCACTTTATAGCTTTCATTCATTCACACTGATTTACAATTTCTTACAATACAACTGACACATTCATCATTATTTTACAATTTTGAACCAAGCTTTTTCTTTCAAGTAAAATAAGGACGTAAGTGGTTGCTGTTCCAGGCTCTTGGAATTGGATCTCCTTCAACAGTTATGAGTTTGAAAGTGCCATCAAGAAGTTTAGTGCCTATGACATATGGTCCTTCCCAGTTTGGCCCAAACACACCAGTTGCTGTCATGATCCTTTTCAAAACCAAGTCTCCGATCTCAAAGCTGCGTTGGCGAACCTTAGAGTTGAAATGCCTGGCAATTCTCTGCTGATGAGCTGAAACTCTGAGCCTAGCTTCTTCTCTTTTCTCATCAAGAAAATCAAGTGCTTCAAGCTGTAGTTTCTCATTTTCAGCTTCGTTGAAATAAACTCTTCTATGTGAAGGAACTTCTACTTCCACTGGAATCATTGCCTCTGATCCGTATGCCAGTGAAAATGGAGTGTGCCCAGTCGCAGTTTTGTGAGTAGTTCTGTACGCCCATAGTGCTAATGGAAGTTTATCAACCCAACCACCTTTAGCTTTTTCGAGCTGCTTTTTGATAGTTGACTTGATGATCTTATTAACTGCTTCCACTTGCCCATTTGCCTGCGGATGAGCTACTGCTGAGAAGCTTTTTCGAATTCTGAACCGTTTGCAGAAATCCTGGAATTCTTCACTTTCAAACTGAGTACCTTTGTCTGTGATTATCTTCTGTGGCACACCATATCTTCAAATGATATTCTTCGTTACAAAATTTATCATCTTTTTAGAAGTGATGGTGGCCAAAGGTTCAGCTTCAGCCCATTTGGTGAAATAATCAACGACGACAATAGCATATTTAATCCCTGATTTGGCGATCGGTAATGGTCCAATTAGGTCTATTCCCCAAATTGAAAATGGCCATGGACTGACCATCTGTGTGAGTTCGGTGGAAGGCGCTCTTGGGATTTTTGCAAATCTTTGGCATTTGTCGCACTTCCTGGAATAAGCTGCAGCATCTCGATTAATATCCGGCCAGAAATACCCATATCGGAGAACTTTCTTGGCTAAAGTTTGACCAGCTGAATGATCTCCACATTCTCCTCCGTGTACCTCGGCTAGAATTGTCTTGGCTTCTTCCTTAGTTACACATCGGAGCAGAGGCATTGAAAATCCCCGTCTGTATAATCGGCCATCTTGAAGTATATATCTCGACGCTTTTCTCAATAATTTTCGACGTTCCTTAGAACTTTCTGGCAGGGAAACACTGAGTAAGTATTCTTTGATTGGAGTCATCCATGATTCATGCTCTTGATACGTAGTCATAATCCAATCAACATCCATTTCACCAATGCTTGGAGCTGACAGAACTTCTACAGGAACTAATCCCAGTAATTGAGCTTCTCCGGAACTTGAGTACTTTGCTAAAGAATCTGCCTTCATATTTTCCTCTCGGGGTATGTGGCTTATTGAGTAGTGATCTAAATCATTGAGGAGTTCAGAAGTTTTTGTCAAATATGCAGGCAAATTTCCTCCTTTGGCTTGAAATTCTTTCTTCACCTGGCAAACAATAAGCTGAGAATCGT
Source organism: Allium fistulosum (assembly GCA_030737815.1). Lineage (NCBI taxonomy): Eukaryota > Viridiplantae > Streptophyta > Magnoliopsida > Asparagales > Amaryllidaceae > Allium > Allium fistulosum. Next base: position 35,187,285 of record JASFAW010000010.1, on the reverse strand, counting down.
TGAAAATCTGAATCACTTTGATGTTTAGTTCCTTGGCGATTTTTAAACCGGCAATAAGGGCTTCATATTCTGCTTCATTGTTTGTCGAAGGGAATTCTAGTCTCAATGCATAACATAGTGATCGTCCTTCAGGAGTTTCAAGCACAACTCCTGCCCCAGAACAATAATCATTTCTTGAGCCATCAACATACAACTTCCACTGTATCGGAATGCAGTCAGTTGTTTCTTCCTTGATGTCACCTTTGTCAGTGGACTCTGCAATGAAATCTGCTAAAGCTTGTCCGTTAATTGCTCTTCGGGGATGGTAAGTGATGTCATATTGGCTGAGTTCTATGTTCCACTTCAAGAGACGACCCGAAGTTTCAGGATGATACAAGACTTGCTTTAGAGGTTGATCAGTCAGAACCTTGATAGGATGAGATTGAAAATAGGGCCTCAACTTCCTGGAAGCAATTAACAAACAATAAGCAAGCTTTTCTATCATTGAATAATTCATCTCTGCCCCAGTGAACCGTTTACTGATGTAATAGACCGGACGCTGTATTTTCATATCTTCCCGTACAAGTGCTGCGCTGAGGGCGTGAGATGAAATTGCTAAGTAGATGAAAAGATCTTCACCGTCAGTAGGCTTGGAAAGAACTGGAGGTGTTTCCATGTGATGAATTAGTTCATCGAAAGCATTCTGGCATTCGGGAGTCCATTCAAAAATTTTCTTTCCTTTCTTTAAAGCATCAAAGAAGGGAATGCATTTGTTTGTGGTCTTGGAGATGAAGCGACTAAGAGCGGCAACTTTTCCATTGAGACTTTGCAATTCTCTCTTTGTTCTAGGGGCTTTAACTTCTCTTAGAGCTGTGATTTGAGCAGGATTGGCCTCAATACCCCTAGCGCTTACGATGTAACCCAGGAATTTCATAGACTCTACCCCGAATGAACACTTCAATGGATTGAGCTTCATTCCGTACTTTCGAAGAATTGCAAACATTTCCTCCAAGTTTCCCATGTGATCTACAGCTTTCTTTGATTTTACCAACATATCGTCGACATAAACTTCCATGGTTCTACCAATCTGAGGCTTGAACATTGCATTGACGAGTCTTTGGTAGGTTGCCCCAGCATTTTTCAATCCGAAAGGCATAACTTTGTAGCAGTAGAGACCCACTTCTGTGATAAAGCTTGTATCTTCCTGATCCGGTTCATTCATCATAATCTGATTGTATCCGGAGTAGGCATCCATAAAAGACAACAACTCATGTCCAGCCGTCCCATCTACCAGATGATCGATTCTAGGCAACAGGAAGCAGTCTTTGGGGCAGGCTCGGTTTAGATTTGAGAAATCAATGCATACTCTCCACTTTCCATTTGCCTTCTTAACCAGTACTGGATTTGAAACCCAATTTGGATAAGTGGATTCTTTGATGAAATTATTCTCCATGAGACGATCTACTTCTTCCTTTAAAGATGCTGACCTCTCTGGACCTTGAGTTCTTCGTTTCTGTTTAATTGGTGTGAATTTCGGATCGATATTCAGAGTGTGAACAGCAATTGTTGGAGAGATTCCACACATATCAGCATGACACCAAGCAAACACGTCCAGATTTGCTTTTAGAAATGATATTAGTGTGTCTTGAACTGTTGCACTTAGTTGCGAACCCACATTAAGTACTTTGTTTGGGTCTTTGGAGTCGACAGGTATTGGTACCGTAACTTCCACGGGCACCACTCTATTCTCCTCTGCACTGGATTTTCTGGGGTCCATTTCTCGCCTTGCACCACTATGCTCACCAGTGCAGGGACCACCCTGTATTTGCTATAAGGTTGGGTTTTTGATGCGGAGGGGAGCTGCCGCATCTTTACCCATTTCTCTCTTTCTGGCTTCTCGAAGCTCTATAAGATAACATTCGCGTCCAGCATTTTGATCTCCCTTGATGACACCAACACCATTTTCTGTAGGAAACTTCATAGTTAGGCACCACGGGGCCAAAATGGCCTTGAATGCAGCTAGAGTTGGCCTGCCTAGGAAAGCATTGTAGGCAGAAAATCCATCGACAATTACAAAGGTTTGCTTGCGAACTACTCTTTTCTGCCCTTCCCCAAGTTCCACGAACAACTCGACAGTTCCGATTGGTTGCTGTGGTTCCCCAGTGAAACCAACAATCTTTTGTGACGAAGCTTGAACGTCAGTCATTGGGATCTTCATCTGGTCAAATGTTTTCTTGAAGAGTATATTGTAGGAAGCACCGCAATCAATAAGCACTCGTCTTACTATTGCCGGTCCAATTCCTGCAGAGATAACCAAGGGATCTATGGTGGGAGCTTCAATACCAAAAGAATCCCTAGCTTTGAACATAATATCATCATCTGAAATCTTTTGCTGTTTCAGGGGTGCAGCATTTTCTACAGCAAAAACATCTTCCTCTGCTGGGATGTATTTTAGAGCATGAGCATATCGTTCCATTTCACCCCAGCTTCTGCCCGCTGTGTGTGGGCCCCCTGTAATCACATTGATAACGGGCCTCTCAGATTCTTGTGCCGCAGTGCCTTTACCTGAACCTGATGGCTGAGTAGGGAGTTGCTGCCCCTGAGTTGACGAAGATGGGTCACTTCTGTTCTTCTTGACATACTGTTGCAGCTTGTTTTCCCTCAACAATTCTTCAATTAAGCTCTTTAAGTGACGACAGTCATTGGTATCACGACCGGGTTGGTTGTGAAAACGGCAAAACTTTCCATTTCTCATAGCGCCCTTTCCCGGTTTTATCTCAGCCGGCTTGGGATAATCCACAGCATCTTTGGTGGCGAAGAAGATATTTTCTAAAGTGTCGGTCAATGGAGTGAAATCTGAGGGTTTGAAGAAGCGAGGTTTCTTTGTATCCTTTTGTTTCTTCCCCTCGTGATTTTCCCTTTTCTGACCTCCAGAATCTTTCTTTTCCGAAGCGACAGTGTTATTTTCCACCTTTGCGGCCGCCACCTTCATCGATGCTGGAAGATTTTCCAAGCGTATGAATTCATCAGCTTTCTTGTAGAATTTCTCGAGGGAATTTGGCTCTTTCATCTTCAGCCATTTTCCAAATTCGCTCGATTTGTCGATAGCACGCATCAAATAGGTCAAGATCATCCGTGGCTCTGCGTTATCAACTTCTGCCAGAGCTATATTGAAACGGTTCAGAAATGATTTAATAGGTTCTCCCGGATTCTGTTCAAGACTGGACAATGACATTATGTCCTTTGCCTTTGAAGCGTATAGCCTGAATTGCTCTTTGAACTTTCGGGTCAGATCGAAAAACTGATCAACTGATCGGACAGGAAGCTTGGTAAACCAGAGGAGTGACACTCCTTCCAAATATACTGGGAAATACCGGCACATAATTTCATCAGTTGCTCTTGCGCCGGTCATGTGCCAGTCGTATTTATACAAGAACTGATTTGGATCACTTGTTCCCCGATAAGCAGGAATGGTGGGGGGAACAAACTTTCTAGGAAATTCAGCCTTTAGAATCTTCTCGGTAAACGGAGTTCTACTTGGTGCGAATCCCCATTCGCTCTCATCTTCATCCCTCTGCATGCTCTCCTTCATTATTTGCTTGATCATGCCAGAAAGATATTCCTCGTTGTTCAAAGAAGTCTGTCCGGGCAGATGTTCGTGGAAAATCGGCGATGGCCTCGATCCTTCAGCTTGGAGGGGTGCCCCTGCAGCAGCACCTGATCCTCCTTGAGGAATATCTTTTCCTTCGGAGTTGCGAAGAGCATCAGCGATGTTTTCTTCATTACCCACTGGTCTTTGATTGGCGCCGAGCAGAGCGTTCAGTTTTTCCATCATCGGATTGTTTTGAGTTTCAATCTGTTGGTATAGTCCAGATACAGCAGCGTCTAGCTCCTCTCGCGTCACCCCGACGCTTGGAGCCGCATGACTTGGTGAAATAGAAGTGGCGGTATTATCTTGCACATTTTCAGATCTGACAGCCTTTCGTTTCCTTCCAGGAGCCATTATGTCTGATAAATTTCTGGTTTTGTAGGAAACTTTTTCAACAAACTTGTGTGAAGCAATGGTGAATGGTAAGCGGGAGGTCCTGAGTTGGGTTCTCAGTGAAAGCACCAAAATGTTAACGTTAAAGAATGAACGCTAACACCCGGTGTGTGTAATAGAATCATGAAAGCACCACCCGTGTGACGGGAACAGAATTTAAGCAGTAAACTGGCAGAAAAGCAGTAAAAGACAGCAGTTTATAGTGGTTCGGCTTGAGATTAAGCCTACGTCCACTTTGAATCTCTTTATTACTGAATTCGGTTACAAATCGATACAAATCTCTTATCAAAACAGTACAACTTGACCAAAAGAAACAATCTTGACTACTAGCTCAATCTTCGTCGATGAAATTCGATGAATCCATGTTGGATGTAAGGAATTATCTCTTGAAGATTGCTGTAGCGTCTTGAATGTTTGAGGATCTTTGATTGCTGGATGAATGGAGACTTCGACAGAGTAACGGCGCTCGAAGAAATGATTTGGCAAAAGTCCTCTTCATGTTGGAAGTGGCGGGGTATTTATAGGAGGTGATTTGGACTCTGGAAATTTTCCTAAGTCCTAAGTCATCGCCGACTTAGTATAAGTCGCGGCCGACTTATGATAGGCCGGAGCCGGCTCATCAACACTTCCTTAGTAGCTCACCTCCTCTTCTGGTTTCATGCTTTAAGTCCTAAGTCGCCGAAGACTTAAGGTAAGTCGGTGACGAGGTAAAGGTGTATAAGGTGTTCTGAGATTGTACACGACTTAGTATAAGTTGTAGGCCGGCGACGACTTAAGAGATAGGTTGTAGGTCTTAAGTCGAAGACTTTTTTAGGTCCGAGCCCCTCCTTATCTCGCGAACTGCTATCTCGGAGGCCTTCGTAACTTGCTAATCGGTTAAGTCAGACTACTCCTTAACTCGTACACTGTTATGTCGGAGCATTACTTAACTCGGAATCCTTCTTAACTCGGTCTCAGCTCTTGAGTCACAAATTACCTTAAGTCGTGACCTGTTGAGTCGGGACATATCTTAAGTCGGCAGCTCTTTTCAGTAGTTAGATCGGCAACTGTTAAGTCGGACCTGTAGCTTAGGTCGCATGTTGCTTTAAGTCAGATCTGTTAGGTCGGTCTTTGTCTTGAGTCGGTCGCGTTTTTAACTCATTAGGTTATGAACTGAAAGAGGGTTAACAACGAAGAAGTGTACCTTCATGAATACAAGTATTCTATTCTTGGGCTATATTATGTCGAAGGATGGTATTCAAGTTGATCAGGGTAAAGTTGAAGCTATTCGAAATTGGCCACAGCCTAAGACAATAACAGAAGTGAGGAGTTTTCATGGTTTAGCATCATTCTACCAAAGATTCATTCCACAATTCAGTAGCTTGATGGCACTAGTTACAGAATGTATGAAAGGGAAGAAGTTTGTTTGGACTGAAGAGGCTGCTTCTACTTTTCAGAGAATCAAGACACTCTTGACCACAACGCCCATTCTTAGATACCCAGACTTTCAGTTACTCTTTGAGCTAAATACCGATAAGTCCAAGGTTGGAATTGGGGGAACGTTGAGTCAAAGGGGTCATCCTATTGCCTACTTTAGTGAGAAACTGACGGGAGCTAAAACGAGATACAATACTTATGACTTGGAATTCTATGCTATAGTCCAAGCCATAAAGCATTGGAGACACTATCTATTTCATAAAGAATTTGTGTTATACACTGACCATGAAGCTTTGAAACATTTGCAGAGGCAAGATAAAATTTCAGCAAGGCATGCTTCGTCGGTCGCTTACTTACAACAGTTTACTTTCGTTGTGAAGCACAAATCAGGAGTTATTAACCGAGTTACCGATGCATTGAGCCGTAGAAATCATTTGATGACAACTATGTGAGTGGAAGTAGTGGGATTTGATTTGTTACCAGAATTGCTTATTTTAGATTCTTATTTTTCGAAAGTGCTGGATCAGATGCAGGAAGGGAGTTCTGATGATTTTGTGATGAAAGATGGATTCTTGTTCAGAGGAAACCGATTGTGTATTCCGGATTGTAGCTTGAGGTTGAATATTGTCAAAGAATTACATGAAGAGGGTCACGTGGGCAGAGATCGTACATTGCAGTTGATTTCACAGTCATATTTTTGGCCTTCTATGAGAAAAGATGTTGAAAGATTTATTGAGAGATGTCATATTTGTCAAGTTTCCAAAGGGACAGCGACGAATGCGGGATTGTATATGCCATTACCCATGCCTACTAGACCCTGGGTTGAGATCAGCATGGATTTTGTTTTGGGATTACCAAGAACTCAGTGAGGGAATGATTCCATATATGTGGTGGTGGATAGATTTTCCAAGATGGCACATTTTATAGCTTGTAAAAAGATCGCTGATGCAGTCCGTGTTGCTCAGTTATTCTTTAAAGAAATCTATCGTTTACATGGGTTACCTGAATCTATTATTTCTGACCGAGATACTCGATTTCTGAGTCACTTTTGGTTGAGTTTGTGGAAAATGGTTGTGACGAAGCTAAATTTTAGTAGTGCATATCATCCTCAAACAGATGGGCAAACGGAAGTGGTGAATAGATCGTTGGGAAACTTGTTGCGATGTCTTGGGCAAGACAATTTGAAGAGTTGGGACTTAAAGTTGTGTCAGGCAGAGTTTGCTCATAATCATGCTGTTAACCGAAGCACTGGTTATAGTCCATTTCAAGTTGTATATTCAAGCTTGCCAAAGGGGCCGTTGGATTTAACGGTAGTGCCACAACCGAAAGGAGTGATTAAACGGGCCTCAGATTTTGTTGATGAGTTGAAAGATTGCCATAGAATCGTTTAGGAACGATTGGAGAAGACGAATGAGAAGTATAAACAACTAGCAGATAAGAAGCGAAGAAGTGTAGACCTCAAAGAGGGTGATTTTGTGTACGCGGTGTTGACAAAAGATCGTTTTCCAGTTGGAACGTACAACAAGTTAAAAGCTCGAAAGATTAGTCCAGTCGAAATCTTGAAGAAGATCAATGATAATGCATATCGGTTGAAGTTGCCAGATCATATTCATACTGCAAACGTTTTCAACGTTAAGCATTTGATTCCGTACCATGGGGATGATCTTGTTGGGGTAGAGAGAGGTACAAATTCGAGGTCGAATTTTTGACAACAAAGGGAGGATGATGCAGTATCATACCTGGAATCGAGGACGAGTTCGCTAGGTTGCTCCGCCTTGAGTCCCGATGAAGTCCTGGCTCGCGAAACAGCTCCAATCGATCATTCCTCTGCTTTAGGTCGTGAACGACCTACCCTAGGTCGCGAGCGACCCAACTTCAGCGAACAACGAACTAACGAAGAACAGCGACCTACCAATCACCGCAACCTAACTCCACCATTACCCTGCGACCTAACTCCACCTTCACGACCTACCAATCACTGCGACCTAACTCCACCACGACCCAGCGACCTAACTCCACCTTCACGACCTAACAATCACTGCGACCTAACTCCACCACGATCCCGCGACCTAACTCCACTTTCACGAACTAACAGGCTCCGACTTAGCAAGCAGCGACATAGTGAAATACGACTTAGCGAGCGATGACCTAAGAAACTACGATCTACGAGCTACGACCTAGCGATTTAACTCGCTCACCAGTGCACTGTTGAATGCCGCATTCGTTAAGTCGCAAGTTCCAGGAGATGATTCTTTAGGTCACGTAAAGTTGGACTGTCTTCATATGTTGTTAAGTAATATTTTGTTAAGTCATTTGTACTGATGTGAATTTTTTTAAGTCATTGGATAAAATTGTAAAGTGTGTTGTAAGCCTATAAATAGGCGGGTTTGTGTCACTTGTAATGGTTGTTGAATTTGAATAAAATTTCTTTTGTGTGCTTTTGTGCCACCATTAAAATCGGTAGTTGAGTGTTATCTCCTATCTCCACCTTCGGCATTCGAGTGCGCTCGAATCAACGATTGTTGAAGCAAATTCACGGAATCAAGTGCGCTTGATCAACGTCGAAGAATTGTAGATCTTCTCCCACGGCATCGTGCGCGATCAACGTGTCGAAGATTGCTAAAGTCCGGTATCTTCGTGATCAACGGATTTGGGCGTTTGGTATCATTAATCCATCGATTCATATTGCTTCATCTAATCGTTTCATCGATTAGTTTGACACGAATTCTTCAATTCGTCGTCAAGTGTTATTTCCGCTGCGTCAAGACTTTAAATAAAGATGCTGTTTAAGGAAGAATGACAAGAATCAGATCATTAGAAGGTATTGACTCTTGGTTGCATTGTTAGTTTGTTCTCATGGCATATATTGTTCTAAGTTATATTTTTTTTCATGTTGCATAAATATGATGTAAAATTTTATATTTACAACCTGTGCAACAATTACAGTAGATGGTATTCACTCCTTCTACAAACTCATCTTGCAACAAAACAGAGATTAGTAATCCACAAACGTTGGGTACAGAGCAGCACATGTAAGATTCTTCCTAACCTTTAAGTTACTTCTACAATATCTTAGTACAACAAAATGTACTAAATACAATATCTTTGAACTACCTTCATATCCAGCAAAGTACAATGCATTATCATGAATTGTTTTTGTAGTTGATGGCTGGTGTAACGACCCTGAATTTTTGACATTGGAAATCAGAATATTTAATTGATTTTAAATATCTGGAAGTTAGTTTAATTTGAAATTCGAATATCAGAGTGAATTTGGAAATATAATTATTGAATTTAATCATTAAATCTGGGTAAAAAATTTAAATCTTCAATTTTAAGCCTGTTAAAAATGATTTGATGGCTTAGAAAATTCATATTGATTATACTGAAGGTAATAAAAGCTTCAGAATTGAATTTGAAACTGTTTTGTTCAGTTTGAATTTCTATCGTTTAAATTGAATTTAAAAATAGCCTTCCAAGGCACAGTCTCGGAATTTGATGAAACTAGTTTCATTAGATCCGTAATATTGTATTATTATCGGATTTCAATTTTCGTAGTGATTGGAGTTGTTGTGTGAGCGTATGATATATAAACGCGCTGAAAATTATTTTGAAATTCAATATTTTAACTGGTCCAAAATGCTATTTTCTCCACACGATCGAATTTGGAGCCGAAACCTTTTCCATTGCGTTCGGAATATGCGTATATCATTACGAACGCCTAGCGGCACGCCTTGATAGGAAGTCGAAATCTTTGGCTTCGTTTTTGAGTCAATTTGAATTTGAATTAAATATTTATATTAGTCAACTGCAGTTGATATTATTTCACATCAACCGTATTTTTATTCATTTCGAATCACTGTACACACCCTCTCCTTCACGCAACCTTTCACTCAAGTTCAGAAATCACGTCTTTATTTCATTTCAAATCAAAATTCAGAGAAAGCAAAAACAATGGCCGACCTTCTCTTATCATTGAAAATTAAAAAAATTAAAAAATGGCCAAACCCTATTTCCATTTTTTTCCAGTTCAAACAAATCACGACTTTCTCCTCTTCTCTTCTCTTTTCTGTATTCGTTCAAAAAAAAAAGGGGAAGGCGATTTCAAATCGCAAGCATTGCCTCGCGAGCCGCTCATAGGTCGAGCTTCGAATTTGGAGACTAGCAACTGCTCATTGGTGGTGCACATGTATTTGGGGAGCGAGCAAATCAAGGACCAAGTGGGAGCTCGCGATGGAGATTGAATCGCGCGAGCAGGCGATGGCCAAGGGAAGGTCAGGTCGCGATACTGGTGAGGCTAGGGTTTGGTGAGCTAATCGGCGACAGGGCGTGATGGCATTGGCGAGGCGCGGCATGTTAGTGCGCGACTAGTTTCGCGTGTTCGAAGGGCGGTGTAGTTCTTGGCGTAGATTCAAGAACGAGTACAATGAGGTATTTTATTTTTTTGTTATAATTTATTAAATTATATGTATAAGTATATATGCAGAAATCAAAGAAAACAAAATCATTTTACAGTAAAGTAAAATTTATTATTATTATTTACCGAGGAAAAAATATAGGAATTTTTAAATAACATTTTTTTAAAAGAGATTAATTTTTTTAATAAACTCGTTAATTTATTTTAGTCACTAAAGATTTTCAAAAAGGGAAATTATTAGTTTAACACCAAATTAATTATTCTAGTTACTAAAAAGAAAAAAAATTAGTTGAATTAAAATTATAAAATGGAAATTGATTATTCGATTGATTCGAATATTAATAAATTGTATAAAATTGTTTATACAAGGTTTAAAATCGAGAAACAAGCCGGAAATGGAAAGGAGTTTGAATGAATTGCAAAATTAAAACCAAAGGTGAGATCTTCTCACTCAAATTAAAAAAATTGAATTGCAGTTATTGATTGATTGCCTGATTGTGATAGTATATATAGTAGTATATAGCACTATATATATATATATATATATATATTGGAGATTGATTTCCCGCATTATATAGCGGATGAGACCCTATGCGCCGCATAATAGCGGATGATATTTAATAAATCCCATATACCGCGATATTCCACCTCGAAGTGGAATTGGTATTGTGCTAACATCTGTGGATGCAAGGAAACAGGTTGGAGGGATCCAGCAGGATTCCTCAACATTTGAATTGGTTTCATATGTTGTGTGTTGATTATTTATAATCTCCGTGTGATTATCTTTGTGATTGAAATTGTTGAAGGCTATAATTTAGCCGAATATATTTTTGGTATCGTAGGATACTAGAAATAGATAAAATTGGATTTTTTAAAATTCAAGTTAGAAGATTTTTAGTAAAAATTTATTTTTGTGAATTGGATAAATTTAAAAGAAGTTTGAAAAAGATAAAGTTTTTATTTTTTTTAAATTCCAAATATGGGAAAAAGGGTTAATAAGCGGATTTCGAGTAATATTGTTTATAAGTTGAAGAATTTATTTAAAATTGGATTTTTAAATAAATTGGAAGAGATAAAAGAATTTGTTTTCTTTAAAAGGAATTTATTTTAAAAGGGAGATAAATCTGGAAATCCATTTGGAAATTTATTTGGTGTTTTCAAATGAATTTGGAAAATCAATTTGGGATTTGAAATAATTTGGAAATCAATTTGAAAGTTGATTTTGAGTTAAAAGTGAATATTTGAGAAATCGATTTGAAAATCGTATAAAAAGTGAATATTTGGGAATGTAAATTGAAAATAGAATTTATAAAGGAAAGGGAAATTTGTTTTAAAAATAAACACTGATTTATTTTTAAAATGTGGAAATAAATTTACAGATTTGGGATGTAAATTTAAAATGAATCGATAAGGATTATTCAATTGGTTTAAATGGACCATTTTGAAATGGAAGTTTATTTTCCTTGAAAAGCCGAGTATATTTCCAAAGTAGTTTTAAATTATAAATGAAGATATTCTGAAATTGGATTTTAAGGAATATTTTGGAGATAAAGTATTTGAACTCGGCAGATTTCTAGTGGAAATGAATAAATATTTGGAAATATATCCCGTGTAGGGAAATTGATTTAAAATTTGTTTTCAAAAGTTTGAAAAGTGAAAAGTGATTTGAAATTTGTTTTCAAATGGTTGAAGTGTGGAAAATTATATCTTGAGAATATAAATTTGAAAATAAATAATTTAGGAAAATTATTTAAATATGATGATTGTTGTGCATATCGATTGATAGTTAAATAACCGACTATCAATAATGACCTTTAAATGGGTATTTGTTGTGATTTGCTTGAAATTTGAATGCAACACTTATTTTGAAATAAGCGCTCATTATTTGGTTTAGTCGGGAGAGGACTTTGTGTCATATAACCCATTCCGAATAATGATACGATGTTATGGATTGCAAAGACTTCTTTGGAAATATCTTCGGTTCTGTTCGAGCCCGGAATAGACTTGTATGGATGTATTATCTGACACTACACTTTGAGATATAAAGCTGATTTCTTTCAAATACATTTCTGTTTGGTGGCGGAGAATTTATTCTCTTAGCTTAACACCCTTCTATGAGACGTACGAGCTCAGAGGTTATGTAGTTGAAGGTTATCTGTGATATACTCCCAATTTGGTAGTGTGGCATGCTAAGTGTTGCTGTGCGTTGATTATCATTCATTGATCATTTGTGATCAAAGCATGGGTTTCATGTAAAGCGTAGCTTTGTGGACGAGACCTAATCGGACCTCACACCCCGGAAATGGTCAAAACAGGAAAATGCGGCAAGGTTATGAGGGTCGCTCCCTTTAGGGTATGTCATTTCCTTCTGGAAAAAGGTAGTATCATGGTATGGAGCCCAGATGCTTTACCTGTGTGGTGGCATCAATCTTATTTACTGTGTGATTGTTGCTTTGTGATCAAGGCGCCTCGGATAAAGATCGCAAACGACCGGGGGGTGGCATACTCATGTAGTAGTTACCTAGTAAGAGGTAACCCGGCCTTGTGTTGGCAGAGAGCTAGTTAGTTCTCGGGACGTCCATCCAGAGGCGTTTCCATATGGCATAGGAAGTTCCTTAGCCTAACCATTTGTTGGAAATCCAAAGAAACAATACGAGCCCTTTACGATTGCAATTTGTATAACCTATCACCTCAGGTGGCGGCTATAGCAGGCATAATATAATGGTACCTATGCTGGCTAAGATTAATATTATATTTTCGAAATGTTTTCACACTATGCACTAGTAATAATATTAAAAGAGTTTTCTCGTATTAAGCATATTTGATTATCATAAGAAGAAATCTCCTCCAAGTCTGCGATTGCATTGTGTGTGGTGGGAGGTCTTTTGGTAGTTTCATTTTCCAAAAGCAATGCGAATTTCTTTTATTTTCTTTGTGAAAATAACTATTTTAAGATCTCACGCCAGTCCCACGACTGACCTGGAGTTTATTTTTCCCTTTCTAAACTCTGGGTGCCCATAATTTTCCACACAGGCAGCCCAGGGTCAGGTTATCAGGTCATTCTGGAATTCAGAAATATGCTGTGGAGATCTGGAGGCGAGCTGGATGGCGAGACGTATCACTTATATTATGTATTATCCGTTGTGTATTCAGTATGAGGACAAGTTCATATAACTGTCCAGTAATGTATATTGTTGTTGTAACTCTAATGATATGATGTATTGTATAAACTGATATAGTTCTTTGTTTAAAGATTATTCATTTATCTATTATATATTGTTCCGCTGCGAATGTAAGATTCTGATATTGTTTCTGTTTCTTTTTCATCTATCTTCTTCTACCTCTTCTTTTTAATCCTAATGATTCGGTTTTCCGGCATTCGATTGTGCGGCAGTTGATACAGTGGACGTATTAATGTCGACTTTCGAGCGTCGAAAGATCGTATCGTTACATGTGGTATCAGAGCAATTGGTTAAGCGATAACCTTGGCTCTGTTGGGTGTTACTCATTAGAGATAGAGTCAGTAGTACTCTAGAATGAGTGTGAGTGTAATAATAGATATGAGCGCGTATTTGTTAGTGAATATAAAAATTGTTTTGTATTGTGTTGACTTATCGGTTGATTGTTTATAGCAATGGTCGGTGCAGTCTGGCCAACTGAAATCAATAGGGATTTCTAAACTTTTAAACAAGATAAACCGACACAGTATTGTTTAAATGGGGAAAATGAAATAATTTTACCCAAAACTATTTTTGTACAGAAAAGGAATCATTTTCCGTAAATTATTATAGTATATGGATGCTTGGTTGTTAGGAAGAGATAATATTGAATTATTATCATTGTTATATGGAAATTGAATAAGAAATAATGGTATAACCAAAGATTTGGAGATAAATTCATTTGACAAATGAAATTTATGAATATGAATTGAAAGTATAAGGAAATGTATTTATATACAAATGAGATTTGTAAATGTAAATCGTAAATGTGATTTATAATTTGAAATAGAATTCAAGAAAAATATTTGAAAATAAATTCATTAATGGAATGAAATTGGTAATGTGAATTTATAAATGAGTTTTATAAATTGAAATAAAGTGTCAAAGAAATTTTTGAAATAAGTATTAAAGGATTTGGATTGAAAATTCAAAAGATTGAATTCCTTTAATTTGAAAATGGTTTCCGGGAGTCTGGAAAATAATTATTTGAGAAGTATTTTGAGTTGGACCAAATTGATTTCAAAATTAGTTTTGAAATGTGAGTAATTGTTTAAAAGACTCTGGAATTTCTTTTAAATGTTATGGAATATAAATAAGTTGATAACTTATAAAAATATTTGAAATTTGATTGGAATGAGATCCTAATTGAAAAGGAATGAATGAGTGAATGAACAAATGAGGTTACATTTGTAAATAAATGAATTGGAATTTGAATTAGTTAAATCAAAGTTGAATTGTGAGCTGAATAAAAATGGTTTGAATTTGTATATAAATTCAAGTAGTAGAAAAAATATATTGAAATTTCCTTGATAAAAATAAAGTAAATTCAGGATGAACTGAATATGGAAATTTGAAATTTAAAAAGGATAAGTGAATATACTAATTGAATTAAATTTGTAGATGGAATGGATTTGATAAATGAAAAATCAAATCAAAGATTTAAATTGGAAATTCTTTGCAAGGAAACTATAACTTGAATTTTGAGTTGAAATAACTTATGCAATATTTGGATAAATGCTCGACTTAAGTAAAATCGTGAAACGGTTGTTGTTGACTTTTATTGAATGGTTTTCAATGAAATTTGTTTGGATTAATTAATAAACCGAATGTAAATATGAAATGCAAATTGAAATTGAATAGAAATGAATGTCGTTTGACGGAAACGAGATTGTAACAAAATCTATGAGTTAATAAAAGCAAATAAAATTAATTTTGGAATCAATTGAAATGGATATATGTTAGATTCATTTGAAAATGAATTGAATATAAGGAATTGCATTGTAAACCATTGAATTGAATGTAAATTAGATGAAAGCAATTTAATTTATATCGAAACCATATAAATTGCTTGTGGGAATCATTTTGAGTGCATTGCTTATGAAAACTATGTGTTCACTATTGAAAATAAGTGAAATGTTAAATGAATTTCCTATATGATACTTATGCATTTAATTTGAGTAAGAACAGGTTTTTGGGAGCCATTTGGCTGCATTTGGTCGCGCAAATGCTAATAAAGGTACGCCTACGTAATACAAAATAGGAAATATGAACTGTTTTTTTTTCCGACCTAGTGGGTCGATGTATATATATTTATATCCCTTGTCAAATTTCAAAAGCTCCTCCGTACAAGGGAGACTCTGCCAAAATTTTCCCAAAATTTTGGGAGTTAGAAAATTTTTGAAATTTTTTACTTAACAATTAATGATTTAAAATTGGAATTTGAGATAAAGGTGAATAAAACTCAATATTCAGAATTAGAAGATGAATCGAATTCAAGTAAAATTTGAAATGAGAATCTGAATGAAAATTTGGAAATAAATGTATTGAGATTTGAAATGAATTAGCAAATTGATTTTATATGAAATTGGAATCCAAGTTGAATAGAAGTAAATTAAAACCAAGTGGTATAGTGAAAGTAATAATATAAAGATATACAAAGTGCCTATATTGAACTTAAGAAATGAATGGTGAAAATTCTTAAGTAAAATGGGTATTGGGAATCCAATAAGTAAATTTGGACATTGTTGTTAAGTAAAGTAAACAGGGATTATAAAGGCTATAGGAAAATGGAATTGGATTTTGATTTCGAAGGTAAATTTGATTTTGTTCGA
This sequence comes from Allium fistulosum, assembly GCA_030737815.1. Classification (NCBI taxonomy): domain Eukaryota; kingdom Viridiplantae; phylum Streptophyta; class Magnoliopsida; order Asparagales; family Amaryllidaceae; genus Allium; species Allium fistulosum. The sequence goes on along the minus strand of JASFAW010000010.1, from coordinate 35,171,601 downwards.
CAATAAGGTATGTATTTAAAAATTCAGTATGAAATTTGATGGGATTCTGATTTTGCCACTTGGCATTTTGTTTTCTATTGGAATTTGGCAGTCCGTAGGGACATTTTGTAGTCGTACAGAGCTAGTCGCGCAAAGGAGATGCAGGCGAAATTTTACGAAAATTTAGAGAGTTCGAAAATTTTTGATAAATTTTAGATAATTTAAAATTTGAATTTAAATTTAAATTTGAATTGCGAAGTAAAATAAAGTTGTTCGAAAATTATGAAAGTGGTTGGAAGGTTAGTTGAGGTGATATTAGATCTTTAATAAAAGATTATTTTGGCGAGTTGATAAAACTGTTCGGTTTTGGGAAAATGATAAACGGGTATTGGAGCATTCTTCTTAACTTGTAATTTCGAGACAAAATTCTTTTAAGGGAGGAAGAATGTAACGACCTTGAATTTTTGACATTGGAAATTAGAATATTTAATTGATTTTAAATATCTGGAAGTTAGTTTAATTTGAAATTCGAATATCAGAGTGAATTTGAAAATTTAATTATTGAATTTAATCGTTAAATCTGTGTAAAAAATTTGAATCTTCAATTTTAAGCCTGTTAAAAATGATTTGATGGCTTAGAAAATTCATATTGATTATACTGAAGGTAATAAAAGCTTCAGAATTGAATTTGATACTGTTTTGTTCAGTTTGAATTTTTATCATTTAAATTCAATTTTAAAATAGCCTTCCGAGGCACACTCTTGGAATTTGACGAAACCGGTTCCATTAGATCCGTAATATTGTATTATTATCGGATTTCAATTTTCGTAGTGATTGGAGTTGTTGTGTGAGCGTACGATATATAAACGCGTTGAAAATTATATTGAAATTCTATATTTTAACTGGTCCAAAAAGCTATTTTCTCCATACGATCGAATTTGGAGCCGAAACCTTTTCCATTGCGTTCGGAATAGGCGTATAACATTACGAATGCCTATCGGCACGCCTTGATAGGAAGTTGAAATCTTTGGCTTCGTTTTCGAGTCAATTTGAATTTGAATTGAATATTTATATTAGTCAACTACAGTTGATATTATTTCACATCAGCCGTATTTTTATTCATTTTGAATCGCTGTACACACCCTCTCCTTCATGCAACCTTTCACTCAAGTTCAGAAATCACGTCTTTATTTCATTTCAAATCAAAATTCAGAGAAAGTAAAAACAATGGCCGACCTTCTCTTATCATTCAAAAATCAAAAAGAAAAAAAATGGCCAAACCCTATTTCCATTTTTTTCCAGTTCGAACAAATCGCGACTTTCTCCTCTTCTCTTCTCTTCTACGTAATCATTCAAATAAAAAAATAAAAATAAAAGGGGGAAGGCGATTTCAAATCGCAAGCTTTGCCTTGCGAGCCGCTCGTAGGTCGAGCTTCGAATTTGGAGACGAGCAACTGCTCGTTGGTGGTGCGCGTGTATCTGGGGAACGAGCAAATCAAGGACCAAGTGGGAGCTCGCGATGGAGATTGAATCGCGCGAGCAGGCGATGGCCAAGGGAAGGTCGGGTCGCGATACTGGTGAGGGTAGGGTTTGGCGAGCTAATCGGCGACAGGGCGTGATGGTGTTGGCGAGGCGGGCCAAGTTAGTGCGTGATGAGTTTCGCGTGTTCGAAGGGCGGTGTAGTTCTCGGCGCAGATTCAAGAACGAGTACAATGAGGTATTTTATTTTTTTGTTATAATTTATTAAATTATATGTATAAGTATATATGCAGAAATCAAAGGAAAAAAAATCAATTTACAGTAAAGTAAAATTTATTATTGTTATTTACCGAGGAAAAAATATAGGAATTTTTAAATAACATTTTTTTAAAAGAGATTAATTTGTTGAATAAACTTATTAATTTATTTTAGTCACTAAAGATTTTCAAAAATGGAAATTATTAGTTTAACACCAAATTAATTATTCTAGTTACTAAAAAGAAAAAAAAAATTAGTTGAATTAATATTATAAAATGGAAATTGATTATTCGATTGATTCGAATATTAATAAATTGTATATACAAGGTTTAAAATCGAGAAACAAGCCGGAAATGGAAAGGAGTTGGAATGGATTGCAAAATTAAAATCAAAGGTGAGGTCTTCTCACTCAAATTATAAAAATTGAATTGCAGTTATTGATTGATTGCCTGATTGTGATAGTATATATAGTAGTATATAGCAATATATATATATATATATATATTGGAATATATATATATATATACTGGAGATTGATTTCCCGCATTATATAACGGATGAGAACCTATGCGCCGCATAATAGCAGATGAAATTTTATAAATCCCATATACCGCGATATTCCACCTCGAAGTGGAATTGGTATTGTGCTAACATCTGTGGATGCAGGGAAACAGGTTGGAGGGATCCAGCAGGATTCCTTAACATTTGAATTGGTTTCATATGTTGTGTGTTGATTATTTATAATCTCTGTGTGATTATCTTTGTGATTGAAATTGTTGAAGGCTATAATTTAGCCGAATATATTTTTGGTATCGTATGATACTAGAAATAGATAAAATTGGATTTTTTAAAATTCAAGTTAGAAGATTTTTAGTAAAAAATTATTTTTGTGAATTGGATAAATTTAAAAGAAGTTTGAAAAAGATAAAGTTTTTATTTTTTTTTAAATTCCAAATATGGGAAAAAGGTTTAATAAGCGGATTTCGAGTAATATTGTTTATAAGTTGAAGAATTTATTTAAAATTGGATTTTTAAATAAATTGGAAGAGATAAAAGAATTTGTTTTCTTTAAAAGGAATTTATTTTAAAAGGGAGATAAATCTGGAAATCCATTTGGAAATTTATTTGGTGTTTTGAAATGAATTTGGAAAATCAATTTGGGATTTGAAATAATTTGGAAATCAATTTGAAAGTTGATTTGGAGTTAAAAGTGAATATTTGAGAAATCGATTTGAAAATCGTATAAAAAGTGAATATTTGGGAATGTAAATTGAAAATAGAATTTATAAAGGAAAGGGAAATTTGTTTTAAAAATAAACGCTGATTTATTTTTAAAATGTGGAAATAAATTTATAGATTTGGGATGTGTTAATCCTCTTTTGTTCGCGACTTAACAAGCTGGAACTTACGACCTAAAACCATGCCGACCTAAAAAGCATGTCGACTTAAGAAGCGTGCCGACTTAACAATTGACCGACCTAACTACTGAAAGGAGCATACCGACTTAAGATGTGGACCGACTTAAGGAGCTAACGACTTAAAAGGACTTACGACCTAGCGACTTAAAGAGGCCTGCGACTCAACAGGCTCCGACCTAAGGAATGGTCCGACTTAGCGGTTTACGAGTTAAGGAAGGTGACGACCTAAGGCAGTTAAGACTTAAGGAAGTTTACGACCTAAAGAAGCTCCGACTTAGCTACAGGGCCGGTTTAGGATAATTACCGACTTAAATGATCTTACGACTTACCGATCTAAGGAGTTAACAACTTAAGTGGACGAATGACTTAGCAAGTCAAAGCATGTCTTTGCCGACCTACGACTTACACTAAGTCGCTGCCGATCTACGACTTATACCAAACAACTCATTCTGTACATATTCAGGAGTAACTAATGCAAGTGCTCCTATCTCGTCGCCGACTTAGGACCTACGACTTACTATAAGTCGGCAACGACTTAGAACTTGGGAAAGATTTCCTATTCAGATTCCACCCTATAAATACCCCCTAAACTCCAACAAGGGAGGGACTTTTGGCCGGTCATTTCTTGAAACGTCGTTACTCTGCCGAACTCTCAACTCATTCAACAATTGAAGATCTTCAAACATTCGAGACACTACAACAAGCTTCAAGAGGAATTTCCTACATCCAACACGGATTCATCGAGTTTCATCATCGAAGTTTGAGCTAGTAGTCGAGATTGTCTTTGTGATCAAATTGTATTGTTTTCATAAGTGTATTGTATCGTCTTGTAACCGGATTCAGTAATAAAGAGATTCAAAGTGGACGTAGGCTCGATCTCAAGCCGAACCACTATAAATTGCTGTATTTTACCGCCTTTTCACTGTTTTACTGCTTACTTCTTATTCCCGTCACACGGGTGGTGCTTTCACAATTCTACTACACACACCGAGTGTTAGCGTTCACTTTTTAGCGTTAACATTTTGGTGCTTTCATTGAGAACCCAACTCAGGCGATCATTCACCATTGCTTCACAGAAGTTTGTTGAAAATATTTCTTACAAGACCAGAAGTCTAACAGACACAATGGCTCCTGGAAGAAAACGTAAGTCTGTCAGATCGGAAGATGCTCGTTATAACACAGCCACTTCTCCCTCTCCAAGTCAAGCAGCTCCGAGTGTCGGAGTGACGCGAGAAGAATTAGATGTTGCTGTATCCGGTTTGTACCAGCAATTTGAAACTCAGAATACTCTGATGATGGAGAAGTTAAATGCTTTGCTCGGGGCAACCCAAAGACCAGTTAATAATGAAGAAAACATTGCTGATACTCTTCGCAACTCCAAAGGAAGACATATTCCTCAAGGGGGATCAGGTTCCGCTGAAGGGGTAGCTCTCCAGGCTGAAGGATCTAGGCCATCGCCAGTTTTCCGTGAACATCTACCCGGACAAACTCCCGAGAAAATGGCCGAAGTCTACTCTGCAAAGTCACTAAATAATGAGGAATATCTTTCCGGCATGATTCGGCAAATAATGAAAGAAAGCATGCAGAGAAACGAAGATGAGAATGAATGGGGATTCGCACCGAGTAAAACTCCATTTACTAAGAGGATTCTGAAAGCTGAGTTTCCTAGAAAATTTGTTCCCCCCACCATTCCTGCTTATAGGGGAACAAGCGACCCAAATCAATTCTTGTATAAATATGACTAGCACATGACCAGCGCAAGGGCGACTGATGAGATTAAGTGTCGGTATTTCCCGGTATATTTGGAAGGAGTGGAATTACTTTGGTTTACCAAGCTTCCTGTGCGATCTGTTGACCTATTTTCCGATCTGACCCGAAAATTCAAGGAACAATTCCGATTGTACATTTCAAGAGCAAAGGATATAATGTCTCTCTCAAGTCTTGAACAGAATCCTGGAGAGCCCATCAAATCCTTCCTGAATCGCTTTAATTTAGCCCTAGCAGAAGTTGATAATGCGGAACCGCGAATGATCTTGACCTACTTAATGCGGGCTATTGACAAGTCAAGCGAATTTGGAAAATGGTTAAAAATGAAGGAACCAAATTCGCTCGAAAAGTTCTACAAAAAGGCTGATGAGTTCATGCGCCTAGAGAATCTCTCCGCATCAGCTAAAGTTGTGACGACAGTGGTGGAAAATAATGCTACAGTTCAAAACAAGAAAGAATCTGCAAATCAGAAGAGGGAGAGTAATGGTGGAAAGAAGTAGAAAGATCTCAAAAAGCCCCGCTTCCTCAAGCCTTTGGATTTTACCCCTCTGACTAATACACCGGAGAATATTTTCATTGCCACTAAGGATGCTGTTGAATTTCCAAAACCACCGGTAGTAAAAGTTGGGAAAAATGCTGCTCAAAGCGGAAGATTTTGCAAGTTTCATAACCAACCAGGCCATGATACCAACGAGTGCCGCCACTTGAAAAGCCTGATTGAAGAATTGTTAAGAGAGAATAAGTTGCAGCAGTACGTTAAAAGGAATAGAAAAGACCCATCTTCATCTAACCAAGGGAAACTACCCCCAGCTCATTCATCTGGTTCAGGAGAGAGGTCTGCTGAAAAGGAAAGACCTGTTATCAATGTGATAACAGGAGGACCTCATCCGGCTGGCAGGAGTTGGGGTGAGATGGAAAGGTATGCTAGAGCTTTGAAGTATGCCCCAGCTGAAGAAAGTGTCTTAATCTTGGAAGATGCTACACCTCTAAAGCAGCAGAAGACTTTTCATGATGATATTATGTTAAGAACCAGGGATTCTATTGATGTGGAAGCTCCTACTGGGGACCCTTTAGTTGTCTCTGTCGGTATTGGGCCGGCTATTGTCAGAAGAGTGCTGGTTGATAGTGGCGCCTCGTGCAACATACTCTTTAAAAAGACATTTGACCAAATGAAAATTCCAATAACAGACGTACAAGCTTCTTCACACAAGATTGCCGGATTTACAGGAGAGCTGAAATAGCCAATTGGAACGGTGGACTTGTTTGTTGAAATGGGCGAAGCACATAAGAAGTTGGTTCGGAAGCAAACTTTTGTAATTGTTGATGGATTCTCCGCCTATAATGCTTTCTTGGGTCGGCCTACTCTTGCTGCTTTCAGGGCCGTCCTCGCTCCGTGGTGTTTAACAATGAAATTTCCCACTGATAATGGGGTTGCTGTCATTAAGGGAGATCAGAACGCGGGGCGAGAATGTTATCTTGTAGAGCTCCGAGAAGCCTGGAAAAGAGAAATGGGAAAAGATGCGGCAGCTCCGCTCCGCATCAAAGAACCAACCTTGTAGCAGCTACGGGGTGGCCCCTGTACTGGTGAACACAGCAATGCAAGGAAAGAAATGGACCCTAGGAAAGCCAGTACAGGGGAGAATAGAGTGGTACCCGTGGAAGTAACGGTACCAATATCTGTTGACTCGAAAGACCCGAATAAAGTACTCAATGTGGGTTCACAGCTGAGCATAGCAGTTCAAAACACGCTGGTATCATTCTTAAAAGTCAATCTGGATGTGTTCGCTTGGTGTCATGCTGACATGTGCGGGATCTCCTCGGAAATTGCTGTACATACTCTGAACATTGATCCAAAATTCACACCAGTGAAACAGAAAAGGAGAACTCAAGGCCCAGAAAGGTCGATGGCACTAAAGGAAGAAGTCGATCGACTCATGGAGAACGACTTCATCAGAAACTCCACTTATCCAAATTGGGTTTCAAATCCAGTACTGGTTAAGAAGGCAAATGGGAAGTGGAGAGTCTGCATCGATTTTTCGGACCTAAACAGAGCCTGCCCCAAAGATTGCTTCCCACTGCCCAGAATCGATCAGTTGGTAGATGGAACAGCTGGGCATGAGTTGTTATCATTTATGGACGCTTACTCCGGGTACAATCAGATAATGATGCATGAGCCGGATCAGGAAGACACAAGCTTTATCACAGATGTGGGTCTCTACTGTTACAAAGTTATGCCTTTAGGATTGAAGAATGCTGGGGCAACCTACCAAAGGCTCGTCAATGCGATGTTCAAACATCAGATTGGTAGGACCATGGAAGTTTATGTTGACGATATGTTGGTAAAGTCAAAGAAAGCTGTAGACCACATGGGTCACTTGGAGGAAATGTTTGCGATTCTTCGAAAGTACGGAATGAAGCTCAATCTATTGAAATGTTCGTTCGGAGTAGAGTCTGGGAAATTCTTGGGTTTCATTGTGAGCGCCAGGGGCATCAAAGCCAATCCTACTCAAATCACAGCTCTAAGAGAGGTCAAAGCCCCTAAAACAAAGAAAGAAATGCAAAGCCTCAATGGAAAAGTTGCTGCCCTGAGTCGTTTCATTTCCAAGGCCACAGACAAATGCATTCCCTTCTTTGATGCTCTAAAGAAAGGAAAGAAAAATTTCTAATGGACTCCCGAATGCCAGAATGCTTTCAATGAACTAATTCGTCATACGGAAACACCTCCAGTTCTGTCCAAGCCTAGTGATGGTGAAGACCTTTTCATCTATCTAGCAATTTCATCTCATGCTCTCAGTGCATCACTTGTACGAGAAGATATGAAAATACAACGTCCAGTTTATTACATCAGCAAATGGCTCACTAGGGCAGAGATGAATTATTCGAAGATAGAAAAACTTGCCTATTGTTTACTAATTGCTTCCAGGAAATTGAGACCATACTTTCAAGCTCATCCTATCAAAGTTCTTACTGATCAACCTCTAAAGCAAGTCCTGTTTCGTCCTGAAACTTCGGGTCGTCTTTTGAAATGGAACATTGAACTCAGCCAATATGACATCACTTACCATCCCCGGAGAGCAATCAATGGACAAGCTTTAGCGAATTTCCTCGCAGAATCTACCGACAAAGGTGATAGTGAGAATGAAATAACTGATGGCATTCCAATCCAGTGGAAGTTGTATGTTGACGGATCGAGAAATGATTACTGTTCTGGGGCAGGGGTTGTGCTCGAAACCCCCGAAGGACGATCGTTGTGTTATGCATTGAGACTGGAATTTCCTTCAACAAACAATGAAGCAGAGTATGAGGCTCTAATTGCTGGTTTAAAAATTGCCAAGGAACTAAACATCAAAGTGTTACAGATCTTCAGCGATTCCCAGCTTATTGTTTGCCAGGTGAAGAAAGAGTTTCAAGCTAAAGGTTGAAATCTGCCCGCATACTTGACAAAGGCATGTGAACTTCTAGAAGATTTCGATCATTACACGATATGTCACATTCCTCGGATAGAAAACATGAAGGCAGATTCTCTAGCAAAATACTCAAGTTCTGGAGAGGCTCAATTACTGGGATTAGTTCTTGTAGAAGTTCTGTCAGCTCCAAGCATTGGTGAAATGGATGTTGATTGGATTATGGCTGCGTCTCAAGAGCATGAATCATGGATGACTCCAATCAAAGAATACCTACTCAATGGTTCCCTGCCAGAAAGTTCTAAAGAACGCCGAAAACTATTGAGGAAAGCATCTAGATATATAATTCAAGATGGCCAATTGTACAGACGGGGATTCTCAATGCCATTGCTTCGATGTGTAACCAAGGGAGAAGCCAAGACAATTCTAGCTGAGGTACACGGAGGAGAATGCGGAGATCATACAGGTGGTCAAACCTTAGCCAAGAAAATTCTCCGATATGGATATTTCTGGCCGGATATTAATCGAGATGCTGCGATTTACTCAAGGAAGTGCGACAAATGCCAAAGATTTGCAAGAATCCCAAAAGCGCCTTCCACCGAACTCACACAAATGGTCAGCCCATGGCCGTTCGGCATTTGGGGAATAGACTTGATTGGACCTTTACCGATCGCTAAATCTGGAATCAAATATGCTATTGTTGCCGTTGATTATTTCACTAAGTGGGCTGAAGTAGAACCCTTGGCCACCATTACCTCTAGAAAGATGATAAATTTCGTAACTAAAAATATCATTTGTAGGTATGGTATGCCGCAGAAGATAATCACAGACAACGGCACTCAGTTTGAAAGTGAAGAATTCCAGGAATTTTGCAAACGGTTTAGAATTCGAAAAAGCTTCTCACCAGTGGCTCATCCGTAGGCAAACGTGCAAGTGGAAGCAGTAAACAAAATTTTCAAGTCAACCATTAAAAAGCAACTCGAAAAAGCAAAAGGTGGTTGGGTCAATAAGCTTCCATTAGCACTATGGGCATACAGAACTACTCACAAAACTGCGACTGGGCACACTCCATTTTCACTGGCATACGGATCAGAAGCAATGACTCCAGTGGAAGTAGAAGTTCCTTCACACAGGAGAATTCATTTCAATGAAGCTGAAAATGAAAAGCTGCAACTTGAAGCACTTGATTTTCTTGATGAAAAAAGAGAAGAAGCTAGGCTCAGAGTTTCAGCTTATCAGCAAAGGATAGCCAGGCACTTCAACTCTAAATTTCGCCAACGCAGCTTTGAGGTCGGAGACTTAGTTTTGAAAAGGATCATGACAGCAACTGGTGTGTTTGGGCCAAACTGGGAGGGACCATATGCCATAGGCAGTAAACTTCTTGATGGCACTTTCAAACTCATAATTGTTGAAGGAGATCCAATTCCAAGAGCCTGGAACAGCAACCACTTACATCCTTATTTTACTTGAAAAAAAAGGCTTTGCTCAAAATTGTAAAATAGTGATGAATGTGTCAGTTGTATTGAAAGACATTGTAAATCAGTGCAAGTTAATAAAAGCTATAAAGTGGATGTAGGCCCGATTGTTGGCCGAACCACTATAAATCTTGTGTTCTTTACTATTTCATAATGCCTGTTTCATTTCGATATGTAAATACTTTAAATGTATTGCTAAAATGTCGATTCAAAATTGCAGGACATTAAAAACAAGGCTTGCTCGTCACAAAGCCGAGCGACTTCTATAAATCACCTATTAAGAAAATACCAAGCGAAAAAAAAAATTTCCAAATTCAAATCCTATACAAGAAGAACTTCACATAAAAAGTTGGCGACTCCACTGTGGCAAGCCTTCGTTAACTGGTTGAGATTGTCGATATGAACAGACATCCAACTAGGTAACTCGCGTTTGTCCCGTGAAGTTATTCAACAGTGAAGTCCACTTCTTCGGATAAGGCAATTTACTTGCGAAAGGAAAGAAGATGCGCTTGGAAGCGATAATTAGAGATCGCTAATGAACAGATGATGAGAGAACATGGCCAAGCAAACACAGAAGCAGCCAAAAGGAGGTATGCCTCTCAATAAAAGGGTCGGTAGAACCACCAAAGGGACACCTTCCCAAGCAGAAGAAACAGGGCCCTTGCTAATTGATCGTGATGCATCCAATCAGGCAGCTTGCTTCCGTCTCGTGGATCTACTCGCCCCTGAGACGCAACCTTCCTGGCACACCAACCAACCGATGCTCCTTCCCAAAGGTCAACAAAGCCCTCTAACGAGGCACGCCAAAAAATGAAAGTGCTTCTCTCAATAAAAAAAGATTGGTAGAACCACCGGAGGGGCACCTTCCCAAGCTGAAGGAACAGGGCCCTTGTTAATTGATTGCGATCGTTTGTGCAAACGAACATCCAATCAAACAACTTGCGTCCGCCCCGTGGATCCATCCAACCATGAGAATGTAACTTCCAGGCAATCAAAAAGCCCTCTTCGGAGGCACAAGCCCTCTTCGGAGGCACATGCCCTCTTCGGAGGGAAAAGCCCTCTCCCGAGCCACCACAAGCCCTCTTCGGAGGCACATGCCCTCTTCGGAGGAAAATCCCTCTCCCGAGGCACCACAAGCCCTTTTCGGAGGCACAAGCCCTCTTCGGAGGCACAACTCTTTGGAGGAGCCCTCTTCGGAGGCATGTCCCAAAATAGAATGCTCAAACAAAAAAGCCTTCTCCGGAAGCACATTTCAACTCTCAAAGGAAGGTTAACTTATTCATCTCAAAAAAGTTCTTCCTTAAAAAAAAGTTGAAATGCTACAAAAGGACCTCTTCGGAGGCATACTTCACCGTGCTCGAAGTACAAAAAATAAGCCCTTTACCGGGGCACAAAATCAAAACCTTCTTCAGAAGCTCATTTCACTGCGTAGAGAAATCCATTTTTTAACAAATAAAAGTGATCATCTCTTAAAGTTGAAGTGTTCTTCAAGGAAGAAAGAGAAAGTAAAAATTTCTCCAAAAATGAGATATAATCTATTAAAAGCAGAATGATTCTTCCCTTAAAAGCGGAATAGTTATTCTCTGAAATAGGAATATCAGTCATCTAAAAGCTAGAAATGTTGCAATGCACTTGTGGTATGGGGGTAATACTATATAATTCAGTTATATTAATAAAAGTAACACGCAAGCAACATACCACAAATTCATTACAATATCATGAAAAATAGATGTGGAATAAATGCATTCTCAAACACATACAAAAAAGTTTGTAGAAGTAAAAAGAATCGTTTATTCTACACTAAGAATGAGAAACAGATGCATTCTCACATACACAAGAATTTGTACAAGTAAAATAGCTATTTTATTCAATACTATGAAAACTTTTTACATTGTGCAGATTACAAAAAGAAGCGGGGATCGGTACCCGCACAATCTCCGGTCGATACATCCAAAAAGCAAAACAAGAAGTATAGAGCCTAGCGTATCATTCCTTCTTCCGACCACCCTTGGAACTCTTTCCCGGCCTGATAACCAGTTTTGAAAGCCGTTGTGGATGAGTCGGGGACGGAGGAGAAGGAGGAGCAGATGGATCTTCTTCAACATTCTTCTCATCAGCCGCAACGCTCTTTTTCTTCTTCTTCATTGCGCGCTTCCCTTTCCTCTTAGAAGAAGACTCGCTTCCTGGACTAAGAAACTCAGAAAGTTTTGTATCGTCATCATGAGTTTGCTCCGAAGTCTTTTCGCCTTCTTCAAGCCCTCCAATCTTTTGCTCTTGCGAAACAACCGGATCATCCAAGTCTTTGAGGGCTTCTATTTTCTCTTCTTGTGATCCTGGTTGAGAAGCAGAAAGAGGAGTAACTTGGGAAGGAGGAGGAACAGCAGCTGGAGAAGGAGAAGTTGGTATAGCTTTCAGAACTTCCGCTGCAGAAGAAAAGAAGTTAAAATCAGTATTCTCCGAGAAAAGAGAAGTTATTAGTTCATCGAACTCGGTTAAATCGAATAAGTGATTCACTGGATCCGGGTCGATGCCAAAGTTACCTAAAGAAGTCGGCTTTGTAAAATTAATCTCGAATTTCTCAGCCTCAATATCTTCCAGGGCTTCGTCCTCAGTAGGAGTAGTCACAATCTCAGTGTCAACTTTGACAGGAAGCGAAGAATGGGCACTGGAATCTATAATGTTGGCATCAGCTGAAGTTGAAGTATGAGCAGGGGCAGTTGAGGGAGCTTCCTTTGTGGGGTGTTCATCTCCTGTAGACTCAGCTCGCGCTCTGGCAAGTTGCTCTTTTCCTCTAGCGAGAGCGACACGAGCTTCATCGTTAAGATAGTGCGCCTCAAGCTCTGCCTCATCATAGCCGGCGCCGCCAAGCATATCAACTACGGCTTCCCACACTTCAGCCAGGGTAATCTCGTATTCAGGGCCCAGAAAAGAAAGGCTCCCATGGCCCAGAACGCTGTGCAAATAAAAGTCAATTAAGGTAGAGCTGACATTAGCTTTTGTTGCCTCATGCGATTGCTCGGCCGTTTCTTTTTCGGCAACGGCTGCAACTCGACCAGCAACAGCCTCATCACGCTCTTTCTCAGCTTTAGCAAGTCGAGACTTTAGCAATTCAATCTCCACATTCTGGGAGTTAACTGTTTCCCGCAAATGAGTGTTATTTTTGCGGTATTCTTCAACAACGAACTGCTCAGCCGCAAATTTCATCTCAGCATCCTATGGGCAGCGTGCGCATCCCGCACTTGTTTTTGAAACACTTCTTCTTTCTGAAATTGCAAAGCGGAAGAAGCGGCGAGATCTTCCTTGAGTTTCTTAACCTCGGACTCAAGTCTCGCATTATCATCAGCAATGCTCGTCATCTCGGCATCATGTTGTTTGCAGATTTTGTCCCATTCCGTCTTGTCATTTTCCATGGTCAGCATGGCTTCAAGATTTGCACGGTTGACTCTTTGCAGCTCATCGACTAGCTTTTGCCATCCGGACACCCTTTCAATATTAAGTTTGACGGCATCAAGGCTACGCAGCATATCCGATTTATCAATCGGAACCAAATCAAGGTCAAAGAGCACCCCTTTTAAGCACCAATTCGGAAATCAGCTTTGAAGAATAGGAGGGGCATCTTTGACCTGATACTGAGGTCTGCTGATGATCTCTTGGATGTCAGATTTCTTTAAAGCAGGAGAGCCGGATGGAATATTAAGAGAGATGGGAGCATCGCTGTTCTCAGAAATTGCAGACGTGTCACTAGGCTTGGACCGCTTGCTTGATTCGTCAACAATATGAGTCTTCCCCTTATCGTCATAAGACTTTCGCTTGTGAGAGTCGTCGCCTCTGTAAGAAGAGTCGTACCGCTCATCCTTCCTCCCATGCTGACGTTCATAGTCCCGTCTCTCTCGAGCTTTCCTAATAGCTCTTTCTTCGTCCGTTTCCCTCGGGGCATCGAGGTATTGCCTAAAATCATAAGCCCCGCGGCCTCCATAGCGCTGAAAATTGTCGTAATATGAACCAGTGCGCCCCATCGGAGAATCTGAAAATGAAAAAGGAATGAAGTTTAGAAATTTCCAGAAAAAGAGGATAAGTGCGTATAAGCGCTGAAAAATCCTAAGTGTGTGCGGCGTGCAAGCTACATGCGTCAAACTACAAACCACGCTTTAATGTGGAAACAGAGACGACTGGTGTAGAAGGTGTCAAAGCTTGTTTCAAATAAGAAGTCGCTTCAACAACGGGAGAGATCGCTTTTGAGATATTATCTTTAAAAAGCTCCTGAGAAGTTATCATTATATCACTCAAATTATCAAAAATGTCATCGCCGTGATGCCCAGCAGAACTATCTTTTTCGACCTCCACGTCGGCCGTCTTCCCAAAAATGTGAGGATTTTCTTCCTCTTCGATAACTGGAGAGAGCGTCAACTTGTTGGACGACCCCACAACATCGATAGGAGTAGAACACTTTACTAATGCAGTATCTGCAGTTGGCTCCTTTAGAGCCATCTCTTCCGTTGAAACTGGGGCATCTGATGTCTGTGCTGGAAAATTAGAAACTTCACGAGGCTGGGTAAAGCGGGAAGAGTGTAAAAGCCCGAATTGATGTAAAAATTCGTTTGTCAACAGAAATTGGATACTCCTCTCCTCAACGGGCACCGCCATAAGCCTCTCAAAAGTCGCTTTGTGACCGGGATCTCGAGAAGGAGGAGGAAGTGCTTGAAAGAAAAAAGGCAAAGTTAACACTTGACAACTCGGACTTCGGCAAGTTGAAAAAAAACATAAGAAACAGAGACAAGTGATCTTACTTCCTACTCTCCAGATAGTGTAAAATCCCGGAGGACAGCGAACGTAGAAAAACTGGCTTAGAAAACTGTGAACACTGTCAGGGAGACCGATGATCAACTTACGGTTTCTAGCACTTCTCACAACTGTGATGGAAGGATGGTCTTTTTTTTTAACGAAAGTGCACAAATAACAAATTTTGTCGAAGCTTGGAAGACGATCGAGTGTCCTCCTAAAGAGTACACATAACCCCATTAAGATAGCATATCCATTGGGATGCAGCTGGAAAGGGGAGATGGTTAATCGTAGAAGAAGTGTTCGCAAGAAGTCATTAAAAGGAGGGATAGCTCCATTCTGGCACATTTGTCGATTTATCGCAACAAAGCCATGAGGAGGTCTATCAGCATTATCAGGCTTCCTGGGTAGTTGTGCGTCTGCTTCAGCAATTCCGAATTGAATACACAACTGGTTAAAGGTTCTGTAGTTCAAAGTGGTAGAGACCCTTTCTGGAGGATCATTCAACGGAACAACAACTGGAAAAATCTCTTCAACTTGCTCTATTTCTTCTTGTGGAGAAGACATTCTACACAATCAACTGGATGTTCAAATGTGAAGGTACACGTTTCCTAAAAAGTGTGGAGTGTTGTGAAAAACTAATGAAAATAAAAAGCAAACATAACTGGAATTAAACTCATTGATGATCAATCGATTACAAGATTTCAGAACTTGTTAATATTTAAGTGCAGTGTTAGTGCAAATAAATCAGTTTCAGTTGACTATTACAATTTTGCTTTGATACTTCACTTGAATTGGTTATTGTACAGCATTTCGTTCATACAGTTCATTTAAGTTGATTTTCTCTTTATCGACTAATCTGTCATTCAATGTAGGCAGTCAATGACAGTATATTCGTCCCAGTTTTCTGCGAATATTGTGTTTAACAGGCTGATAGCATTAGGAATAATTTGCAAAGAAGTTCAGGCAATTCAAGTCTTAAAGATCAAGGCAGTGAAAAATATGCTAAGTTCTAACTCGTTCACGACTCAGTATGGGTTGGAAATCCCTCAAGTTACAATATGCAAGTAGTAGCTCTCCACGGCCAAAAGGAAATGCTACGAGTTAGGTTAAGTCGTTGACTCTAAGTCGTAATACATATGAAGGCTTCGAGTCTGAACAACACAATTTTTTCCTAACTACTAACTCGCCCACGACCTAAGGGACAGGCTACGATTTAAGTTAAGTCATCAGTTCCTTAAGTCGCACTGCAAAGGAAGGTCTCAAGTCAGAATGAAGAAAAGTCGCAAAGTCCTAGGTCGTTGCCGACTCACGACCTACTTTAGGTCGTACACATTTCAACACTTAGATCGTCGAAAGTTAAGTCGAGATTTCTAAGGCTTTAAGTCGTTCATCTTTTTCAATACATCAGAATTGCCCAACTCCTAACCCGTTAACCCATTAACCCGTTAGCCTCTCTATCAGCAAAAATCTTCATCTTCACATGCCATTGAATCACCCCGAAATCACCACAAATCTGATGCAATGCCGTTCCATCACCAACCACGAGTCAGTCAAACTGGAGTGCCGTAGTCCATTATTTCGTTCTTACCAATTATCCAAAGTCAGGACAAATCATCTCGAATCTATCAGCAGTCGCTTGAAACGAGAGTTGCAGTGGAGCATGGCATAAGAAAAGTGGGATTCATAATTCAATGACAGTCGAGGATTGAATGAGAAAAATGAATTCACTTACGCGATATAACGATAAGGATAACTAGTGATCGAGTAATTGATTTCGTCTTCGAAGAATTTGAATGCTTGCTAATGGCGGAATGAAATGATAAGAGTAGGTGAAGGAAAAGAGGGAACGACTTAAGCTATTTATACGCTAGGGCGGTGAAATGTGAATCGCCACAAACAACCAATGACTTATCTTAAGTCGTTCTCGACCTAAGAAGCTCATCAGAGAGCGAGTTAAGAAGAATCGAAGAATATGACCTACGACCTAGGCATACACTTCGAGGGGCAAATGTTAATCCTCTTTTGTTCGCGACTTAACAAGCTGGAACTTACGACCTAAAACCATGCCGACCTAAAAAGCATGTCGACTTAAGAAGCGTGCCGACTTAACAATTGACCGACCTAACTACTGAAAGGAGCATACCGACTTAAGATGTGGACCGACTTAAGGAGCTAACGACTTAAAAGGACTTACGACCTAGCGACTTAAAGAGGCCTATGACTCAACAGGCTCCGACCTAAGGAATGGTTCGACTTAGCAGTTTACGAGTTAAGGAAGGTGACGACCTAAGGCAGTTACGACTTAAGGAAGTTTACGACCTATAGAAGCTCCGACTTAGCTACAGGGCCGGTTTAGGATACTTACTGACTTAAATGATCTTACGACTTACCGATCTAAGGAGTTAACAACTTAAGTGGACGAATGACTTAGCAAGTCAAAGCATGTCTTTGCCGACCTACGACTTACACTAAGTCGCTGCCGACCTACGACTTATACCAAACAACTCGTTCTGTACATATTCAGGAGTAACTAATGCAAGTGCTCCTATCTCGTCGCAGACTTAGGACCTACGACTTACTATAAGTCGGCTACGACTTAGAACTTGGGAAATATTTCCTATTCAGATTCTACCCTATAAATACCCCCCAAACTCCAACAAGGAAGGGACTTTTGGCCAATCATTTCTTGAAACGTCGTTACTCTGTCGAACTCTCAACTCATTCAACAATTGAAGATCTTCAAACATTCGAGACACTACAACAAGCTTCGAGAGGAATTTCCTACATCCAACACAGATTCATCGAGTTTCATCATCGAAGTTTGAGCTAGTAGTCGAGATTGTCTTTGTGATCAAATTGTATTGTTTTCATAAGTGTATTGTATCGTCTTGTAACCTGATTCAGTAATAAAGAGATTCAAAGTGGACGTAGGCTCGATCTCAAGCCGAACCACTATAAACTGCTGTCTTTTACCGCCTTTTCACTATTTTAATGCTTACTTCTTATTCCTATCACACGGGTGGTGCTTTCACAATTCTACTACACACACCGGGTGTTAGCGTTCACTTTTTAGCGTTAACAGGATGTAAATTTAAAATGAATTGATAAGGGTTATTTAATTGGTTTAAATGGACCATTTTGAAATGGAAGTGTATTTTCCTTGAAAAGCCGAGTATATTTCCAAAGTAGTTTTAAATTATAATTGAAGAAATTCTGAAATTGGATTTTAAGGAATATTTTGGAGATAAAGTATTTGAACTCGGCAGATTTCCAGTGGAAATGAATAAATATTTGGAAATATATCCAGTGTAGGGAAATTGATTTGAAATTTGTTTTCAAAAGCTTGAAAACTGGAAAGTGATTTGAAATTAGTTTTCAAATGGTTGAAGTGTCGAAAATTATATCTTGAGAATATAATTTTGAAAATAAATAATTTGGGAAAATTATTTAAATATGATGATTGTTGTGAATATCGATTGATAGTTAAATAACCGACTATCAATAATGACCTTTAAATGGGTATTTGTTGTGATTTGCTTGAAATTTGAATGCAACACTTATTTTGAAATAAGCGCTCATTATTCGGTTTACCCTGGAGAGGACTTTGTGTCATATAACCCATTCCGAATAATGTTACGACGTTATGGATTGCAAAGACTACTTTTGAAATATCTTCGGTTCTGTTTGAGCCCAGAACAGACTTGTATGGATGTATTGTCTGACACTACACTTTGAGATATAAAGCTGATTTCTTTCAAATACATTTCTGTTTGGTGGCGGAGAATTTATTCTCTTAGCTTAACACCCTTCTCTGAGACGTACGAGCTCAGAGGTTATGTAGTTGAAGGTTATCAGTGATATACTTCCAATTTGGTAGTGTGGCATGCTAAGTGTTGTTGTGCGTTGATGATCATTCGATCATTTGTGATCAAAGCATGGCTTTCGTGTAAATCATAGCTTTGTGGACGAGACCTCATCGGACCTCACACCTTGGAAATGGTCAAAACAGGAAAATGCGGCAAGGTTATGAGGGTCGCTCCCTTTAGGGTATGTCATTTCCTTCTGGAAGAAGGTAGTATCATGGTATGGAGCCCAGATGCTTTACCTGTGTGGTGGCATCAATCTTATTTACTGTGTGATTGTTGCTTTGTGATCGAGGCGCCTCGGATAAAGGTCGCAAACGACCGGGGGGTGGCATACTCATGTAGTAGTTTCCTAGTAAGAGGTAACCCGGCATTGTGTTGGCAGAGAGCTAGTTAGTCCTCGAGACGTCCATCCAGAGGCGTTTTCCATGTGGCATAGGAAGTTCCTTAGCCTGACCATTTGTTGGAAATCCAAAGAAACAATACGAGCCCTTTACGATTGCAATTTGTATAACCTATCACCTCATGTGGCAGCTATAGCAGGCATAATATAATGGTACCTATGCTGGCTAAGATTAATATTATATTTTCGAAATGTTTTCACACTATGCACTAGTAATAATATCAAAAGAGTTTTCTCGTATTAAGCATATTTGACTATCATAAGAAGAAATCTCCTCCAAGTCTGCGATTGCATTGTGTGTGTGGTGGGAGGTCTTTTGGTAGTTTCATTTTCCAAAAGCATTGCGAATTTCTTTTATTTCTTTGTGAAAATAACTTTTTTAAGATCTCACACCAGTCCCACGACTGACCTGGAGTTTATTGTTCCCTTTCTAAACTCTGGGTGCCCATAATTTTCCACATGGGCAGCCTAGAGTCAGGTTATCCGGTCATTCTGGAATTCAGAAATATGCTGTAGAGATCTGGAGGCGAGCTGGATGGCGAGACGTATCACTTATATTAGGTATTATCCGCTGTGTATTCTGTATGTGGAAAAGTTCATATAACTGTCCAATGATGTATATTGTTGTTGTAACTCTGATGATATGATGTATTGTATAAACTGATATAGTTCTTTGTTTAAAGATTATTCATTTATCTGTTATATATTGTTCCGCTGCGAATGTGAGATTCTGATATTGTTTCTGTTTCTTTTTCTTCTGTCTTCTTCTACCTCTTCTTTTTAACCCTAATGATTCGGTTTTCCGGCATTCGATTGTGCGGCAGTTGATACAGTGGACGTACTAATGTCGAATTTCGAGCGTCGAAAGATCGTATCGTTACAGCTGAGAAGAAAAATTTGTATTATGAATGCCTTTGAACTCACTACCACGTGTTACCGTCTCAGTTTAGGGAGTTTATTTGAAAACTTGAGGGAAATGTGAAAAAGAAATAAGGTTCAATTGATCACCTTTAATAATAAATAGGAGGTTGGTCAACAACTATAAAAATAATGAGAGAATAATTAAAATCAGAGAGGTGATAGATATTTATCGAAGTATTTGAATTTCTTTATTGATATAACGGTTGCCATCATTCTGCCTATAATAATTTAACCAAGTTAAAAATGTAATTACAAAGAATCTAATATAAATAGAGAATCCAACTTCTACTTATTATAATTTGCATCATATATTCTTATCTCCTTACACTTTGACTATGATCTAGAGTGAATATGATATTCACATTATTTTAGTTAATTAATGCACAGCCTCTAATACCTTATTATCTATGGTTGCATTTATCTTGATAATTTTATTTCAAAATAACATCATCTTGTGTTGGCGTGTCAATGGATACCAAAAAAAATCGAAATTCGTCTACATCCATATCCGAAAAGCGGATATATATCCAATATCCCAAAAAACGAATACGAATGCAGATATAAAGGTATCAACATCCGAAAATTGTCCATTTAGTTTAGGTCAAGATTATAGTTTATATTTTGTGTGTTTTAATACAATGAAAGACATATGTTTATTCTTTTTGTTAAATTAGTAGTTTGTATTATATGCATTTAATACATATTAATTGCTCAAAATCATTTATTATAATCATATTTGTTTATTTTGCATACTTTCATTGTCAATGGGATAGAAAATAAATTATGCTAAACTAAAAATTTTTATTTATATTTTTTGATTTATCAATCGTCAGCGGATAGAATAATTATTCAATATCCTTCTGTATCCGCGGATATCAGATATTTGAAAATGATTTCGGATGCAGATGTAGATAAGACACTATTTGTATTTGAAAGTATCCATTGATAGATCTAACCTTATGCATGAAATCTAATATGTGTACAAGATTATTAGTTTTTTTGCTGCAAATTTGTAATACACTTTTTTGAGGAAATGCACCACAAATCAAAGTTCCTTTATGGAGAACATCCAAACTATGAAGTGTAATATTAATTAGAGTACTTCATTTAAACCGACAACAGATGAACATATAAATAATTTGGTGTAAAAAGATTATTAACCTACAGTAACTAACGTAAAATGGAAAACTAATAAAACGACAAACCTTTAATCATGGCCTCCATGGTTCAGGTGGAGACAGGGTTTCGGAAAACATAGGTTCAATATGTTCAAATAGGGTATTCTTATCGATGCCTCTACCAAAAACATTGCTCATTGACACTAGTGTTGCAACTAAACCGGCATTCCCACCTAAGGTTGGCTCTTTGTAACCTTTTATAACCATAATGTCCATTAATCCATCAGTGGGCCAACTATAGTATTTGGATTGGGTTTTTGTTTTCCAACCATTTTATACCTTCTCGAAAAGAATATTTTATTCCATCATGTGGAATCGAAGCACCAGGATGATGCACTTGTTGTGGGAACATTTTTCCATTGCTGACTATGTAACTCATGTTTCTAGGATTCTTTTCCATAATGTATTTAATCTACAAACAAAAAAATAGGATGAGTATAAAAATTTAGTATTTTATTTTGTTCATATTTACTGTATTTTTGAGCTATTTTCACGTGTGATGAAGTAAATGAATAAAGAACCACATAACTGAAGTAATCACTACCATAGTAGAATCATGGCACACCGGTAGCGTTCATGTAATTCGAATACAATTTTGCAAAAAAAAACTACATTGACCACATATGGCGATGTTTGTAAATTGTGACGCCCCACCTCTATACCCACGCTAGTCAAGGACACTACGGGGTAATGCAGTCAACTAGCACGGAGAATAAGGCTGTTGAGGAGCGACCATCTGTATAATTGCTTTGTGCGAGTATCGATATGCCAGATAAAAATATAACTTTTCATCTCAAGAGGAAATCCGACATACCGATACAAACTCAAAGCTACTACACAGTGGCTATATGGACTTCGGAAACAAATATAGAAATAAGCATAACATAAATCAGTCACAGGCAATTCATATCACAAAGGCGGAAATAGATATGAATATAACACAAAAGAATAGATACAAGTTCAAGGCAAAAGAATATGTATACATCAAGGAGTCTAAATCTCAAATGTATACAACAAAAACTACTAAGCTAGAGTAGTTAGCCAAAAGTCAGAAGATGGCTCCAGATAAGAAGTCATGAGGAAGCACCTGTAAAATCTCGGTCCGACCTGAGTATTATTTAAGAAGAAAATAATAAATGGATCCGTCTAGCTATAAATATCAGATAAAGTGATATAGAATAAGAGATATGACAAAAACGTATGATAACCATAAAGTCATACTGTGGTAAGTATATAATCGAAAATCACTCCAGAGATTAATCAATATCACAAGAATCTTCTCAAAGATTAAAAAGAATGTCATATTCTTAATTTAATTCACCAAGCCATAATAAATGACATACATATCAATGCCCATCGTAAATGCTGGTGAAACATAAATTCCAGAAATCAATATCCAGAAATCAAATAATCCGAAGCAACAACGTCGTACAGCGTAACGTCCGATGATCCAGAGACAAAATAAATAGGAACAACGACATCGTACAGTGTAACGTTCGATGAACCAAAGCACAAAAAAAAGGAACAACGATGTCGTACAGCGTAACATCCGATGAACCACCGCATAAGAAAATGGAACAACGACGTCGTACAGCGTAACGTCTGATGAACCAACACATAGTAAAATGGAACAACGACGTCGTACAGCGTAACGTCCGATGAACCAAATCACGATAAAACAGAACAACGTCGTCGTACAGCGTAACGTCCGATGATCCAACACATAAGAAAATTGAACAACGACGTCGTACAGCGTAACGTCCGATGAACCAACACATAGTAAAATGGAACAACGATGGCGTACAGCGTAACGTCCGATGAACCAAATCACGATAAAACGGAACAACGACGTCATACAGCGTAACGTCCGATGAACCGAATCAAAGAGACATCGCTCAATCGCTAGTCTAAACCATAAAATGATCATCATCGATCATCAAGAAGTGTCGATTACACTAAGCTAGTAAATATAAGAGTTTAGCTTCATGTCCCATAACGACTTGCTTAACTCAAATATTTACGAACAGATTGTAGATCTGCACTAGAAAATTGTCACAAGAGTTTCAATATGTGTGAATCGAAATCACACCAATGAGGTATATACTATCCTTGAAGATAAAGAGATATGTGTGAATCGAAATCACACAAATGGTGTCTAGTCTAACCTCGCAAACAAAGAGACATCGCTCAATCGCTAGTCTAAACCATAAAATGATCATCATCGATCATCAAGAAGTGTCGATTACACTAAGCTAGTAAATATAAGAGTTTAGCTTCATGTCCCATAACCACTTGCTTAACTCAAATATTTACGAACAAATTGTAGATCTGCACCAGAAATTGTCACAAAAAGGGTTCAATCGAACATGTCCAAGAGCTAACCGACGAAGTGAACGAAAGCGTTTCATACCACTCGTTTTACGAAGTCGTTTAAGTTGATTTCTCATCCGAGTGAAGTAAAGGCTTGTATATACTAGTAGATTGGAAATCGGTTTGAGAAAAAGAACTTTTGATATTTAAAATAGTGTTGAAATCGCTTTGATGAAAGAGTTTTGATATTTAATACTAGTATAGAAAACCTTTATATTTTGAAGTGACAAATCATAGAAGTGATTGTAGAAACAATCAATCATAAAAATTCATGTTCGAAGACGTGAGTAAAGTTCAAAGAAATCAATCCCAAAACCATCATAGTAGAAATTCTGATGAATGTTTTTCAGATAAGATCCCCTACGAAGGGGGTACGGGGTTCGACCTAGTGAAGACAAAATGAGGTCTAACGACCTAAGGGGGATAGGGTCGAGCGACCTAACGAGGAACCATCCCGAAAGAGGAGTCATCAAAGTCTTAAGAAATAATAACAACAAACAGGAGACAACACGAATCGATTAAAGTTGGAAATTCAAACAAAATAGGCAATATAGGCATAATTGGCAAATAGGAGCAGGTCGGTCAACCGGACTCCCTGAGTCGGTTGACCGGACCAGAGACAGAAGTGCTCGGGTAGCAGGTCGGTCGACCGGACCCTGAGGTTGGTCGACCGGAGCCTGTAACCTGCACTTCCAAATAGAGGCAGGGGGATGCTAGAGTAGCAGGTCGGTCGACCGGACCCTGAGGTCGGTCGACCGGAGCCTGTTTCCAGCACTCCCATGCCAATCAAATGAATCCCAATCCCCTCCGAAATGCAATCGGTCGAGCAACGGCACTAAGGGTTTACGCCCATCGACTACCCGGCCATATACGCTCTTAAATGCACCACAAAATTCATGATCAAAGATCAAAGTTTGGATTTTTAAAGAATTGAACTCCAAACACTAAAAATTGGAATATTCACCAAATCAATCCAAACTAAGTGCAATTGCACAAGAATAAGTGTTAGGAATTCATACCTAACAATAGAAGATAAATATAGTTTAAGATGTGAGATAAAAATCTCACCTTTGAACCCAAACAAATGAAGAAGAAGCTTTTAAAACAAGCTAAGATCAATTCCTCTTCAATAACAACTCAAGAAGCTTCAATCTAAGCTTTAAAAGAAGAACATTCCCAAAGTTAGGTTTAGGAATTTCTGAAATTGGAAGGAGAAAGAGTTGGAGAAGAAGAAGGGGATGCTTACCAATGGGTTCTCTTTGAATTTGGAGCTAGAAGTTGGATTTGCTAATGAAGACTAGGGTTTTGAATTTCTATTTCCCATTCTCTTCCACCATTGTTGCTTTAGAACTGAAAAGAGGAGGAAGTGAGAGTGAATGGGGAGGAGTGGTTCAGTTTTGAGTATAAGTTGGCTAGTGGGATGAACCCAAACACAAATCCAAAGTGAAAATGGTCAAATTTTTGACTAGCTCCAAACATATCGAAGCTTACACTCAAAAAGATCACAAACGACATTTTGGACTCAATGGAAGTGGTCTCGAGTCTCAATTCGACTGTTTGCAAAAAGTAGCTTTTCGGACTAAAATCCGATGAACGATGTTATATTTAAATAAAATATTTAAATATAAAATCGATAAATATGCGGGTTGTTACAGACTCCCCTCCTTAAAGAAATTGCGTCCTCGCAATACTTAAGAAGAAAATAAATAGTAACAACCATAGAAGCATATCAATATAAAAGAAAATTTGAAATAAGAAGTTCACCATAAAGAGCACGAAAGAGTAAACCCGGATGAGTTCGCTCAATGAATTCTCTAGATTTCCCAAGAGAAATCCTTGGGATTTGAGAACCATAGAACTTTCACAAGAAGAACATCTTTATTTCGAAGGCGTTAACCTCCGAAGCAATGATGCGAACAAAATGTTGCTCAAAAGTCAAATAGGCGAAACTTCAATTTCCATAATAACTCCGGGCTCAAGAATAGAATTAGAATCCCTAAGGCATTTCCGTAGTTGGAAGACGTGGGAAAACGTCATGGATAGCAGAAAATTGAGCCGGTGCAACGGCGTAGTACAATAACGGTACGCCAGAGAAACGAGAAACTCGAATAATTTGGAACAACGGCATAGTACAATAACGGTACGCCAGATGAACCAAAGCTCAAATAATTCAGAACATCGACGTAGTGCAAACGGTACGTCAAATGAATCGAACACCATAAAAGAACATCGGACGCTAGTCCATAAAAGAAATGAGATAAAGCTCAATAAAACGAAGTATATCAAAACGTCCGATGGACTTGATAAAAAGATAATTCCATTCAGACATCATCAAAGAATCAACCACTTGTTGTTTACAACAAAGTGCATTGGCAACACGGTTCCTCTTTCCGGGAATATACAAAGAATATCATGATCATAAGATGCAAGGAACTCGATCCAATATTAAGTTCCTTATGAGAAAATAAATATTCCAAAGATTTATGATCGAGGCGGAGAACAAATTTCTCCCCCAAAAAATGATGATGCCAAACTCTTTAAAAGCAAAATCGATAGCCACGAGCACTAGATCATGAGTGGCATATCTAGTCTCAATAGGCATTAATGATCTAAAAGCAAAAGAAAGAGAACGACATCCAAACTAATACGATTAGCATTGGTACAAAAGATAAAGTCTTTGTTCCCATCGGGAATCACAAGAATAGAAGTATTGGAAAAGAATTCCTTCAAATAATCTTCTTTCTCGAAAAGCTAAAACTTTCAAAAATCACAATTATCTTTATGTAAAAATCTTTCTAGAAAAATTTGCATTTTACAAGTAGGCTTCCTATATTATTATTATGTTTTCTTAATCTTTCTAATGGCGGCTCCCAGATCTAGATCTGGAGATTAGGGTTTTCCCTTTTCTCTTTTTTCCTTTCCTTTTTCCTAGTTTTCTTAATCTTTCTCCGTTATTCTCTTTTTTTCGTTCTTCAATTCATTCTCCTCATTATGGGTCTGCGGGATGCGGAAGGTTGGGAGGAGGTGAGAAGGAAAAGGGGTAAGGCACCTATTCCTTCTGGCCCGGATCAGAGGCTCTCTTTGGGAGGGCAAAGCTCGAACAGAACAGGTAGATCTGAAGATAGGGGGGTGTTTCCGGTTCAGACGGGGCGGACAGGCAAAACAAAATTTTCTAAGCAGAAAAGTGCGATGTCTGGAGACAATTCCAAAATCATTTTCACGGTTTCAGAAAACGCAAAGAAATTTTCATATAGTGAGGCAGTAAAAGAAGGAGCAGTGGGGGATTTGGGTAACCTGGATCTGGAGTTTATAGAGCCTACTGTAGCAGATGGTAAAAGGATAGGTTCCTTATCTGATGAAGCGATCAAAGAAGCAGAGGGAGGTTGGGATTTATGCATTTTGCTGTATGTGGTTGGGTACAAACCTTGGCTCCGTACTTTTGAGGGTTATGCCAAAAGGGTTTGGGAAACTAAGAAGCCATTTTCTGTTCATTCTAGGAATAATGGATTTTTCGTAGTGAGATTTGGATTGGAGGAGGACTGCAATAAGATTTTAAAATCAGGTCCTTGGTTTATGGACCGGAACTTGATTATTATGAAGAGATTATCCCCAGATATGAGAACTGATAGAGATCTCCTTACTTCTCTGCCCATGTGGGTTAGACTTCCTGGTTTAAGTTTTAAACTATGGGGCAATAAGGCCATCAGCGCTCTAACTAGTACAATAGGTGTTCCTATTAAGATGGATGAGGCCACTAAAAATAAATCTAGACTAGCCTTCGCCAGAGTTTTGGTGGAGGTAAATGTTAAATTTGGAATGCCTAAATCCATTGAAGGTAGAGACGAAAAAGGGAGGAGTTTCGTTCAAGAAGTAGAATATGAAAACCCTCCTCCCATCTGTGTCAAGTGTGTTTGTTTCGGACATTTAATTGATGAATGTCCTATGACCAAGTCCTGGGTCCCTAAAGAGACCCAAGCTGTTAGCTCTGATAAGCCTGGTATTGTTGATTGTGGTATTGAGGTATTAAATATTCCTGAAAAGGAGATTAATGCTACTGAAACTGGATCCAAGAATGATGAAGGGGTTGTCTCCTACAATAATGTAGTGGCGGAAGACACAGAAGATAGGGAAAACGATTCTAATGTAATTGTTAATTCAATTCAGGAACAGAACTTGGGGAAGGGTGCATCCTCAGTTGAGCGGGGTGAGGGGGCAATTTCCGAAGGTACAGAGTCAGATCATGTAACTTCTACCGAAATAGGAGTCAGTGAAGATTGCTCCAATGCTCCTCTGGCCAGGCCGGAAGGTCCTCCTGATCAAGGAACCAGGGAGCCATTCATTCCTGTTTCTCCAACCATCTCGAGAGCCAATGATCTGAGATCATTTCCTCCAAAATCACCATCGGCTCACGTTTCTATTCTTAAACGCCCATTGTCATCATCGGATCACAATTCTATTCCAATATCCTTAACTTCTAATGATTTAGTTTTTGATGATGAAACTTATAATAATGTTAATTATAGGAGAGGGACTGATCATAGTATTGTTTTACAGGTACAAGAGAATCTGGATCAGGACATAGGAACGACTAAAGTGGCAGAGGAACAAAATAATTATGATAATGTAGACTCAGTTCAGGAGGAAATGGAAGAACAGCTTCTTCCGAAGCCCCAAGATATAGAACTTGATAATATTCAGAAAGATAAGCTGGTCCGAAAAAACCCTAAGTGGGTGCAGATGTTAGGTATTCCTTCGGAAGACAAAGGGGAGTCCTCGAGCAGTAGACATCAGAGGACCCGAAATAATAAGGTTTTATAATGTCTGTGGCCTGTTGGAACGTTAGAGGGTTTCATAACCCTAACAGAATGGGTGAAGTGAGGAAAGCTATAGGCAAATTTAAAATTAGCTGTTTTGGTATTTTGGAAAATAAATTGATGTTTCCAGAGATTTTGAAGTTGGAAAAAACGTTGGATGATGGATGGAGAATAATTAGTAATATATCTTGCTATTTTAAATGTAGGATTATGGTTCTTGTTGATACAAAAATTTGGGATTTCAACTTTATTAGTATGAGTGATCAACACATTACTATTGAACTGATCAATTCCTTGAATTTTAGATGTAATTTAACGTTTGTCTATGCCCAAAATTTCGTTGAACTTAGGAAAAGATTATGGAAGAATCTGCAGGAGGATGCTATAAATATTTTTAGGCCTTGGATGGTTCTTGGGGATTTTAATTGCATCCGTAGACCTTCAGAAAGACAGGGAGGTAATCCAGCAACTTTTTATAATTTGTTTGAATTAGATGACATGGCTTTATTTACTGGTCTTAATGAGATAAATATTAAAGGATTTGAATTTTCTTGGTGGTCGGGCCCGGGTAGAAATATTTTCTCTAAAATTGATAGGGTGTTTGCTAATCTAGACTGGATTAACTTATTCCCTGAATTATCAGTTGAATTCTTACCTCCTACGGTGAGCGATCACAATGCTATTCTTGTCTTGTTTACCTCTATCTCTAGGGTTAAGAATAGTCCGTTTAGATACATGAATCATTGGTCTTTATGCGACCAATATTTTCCTTTGGTGGAGAAACTTTGGGTTACCAACCAAATTGACAGACCACTGTTCCAAGTTATTAACATTCTCAAAAACATTAAGAGGGAACTCAAGAGATGGAGTGTTAATTCTCGTAACATCAGACAAGAGGTGAATGTAATGAGAGATAAATGTTCTAGTCTTCAAAAGCTTTTGGAAAATTCTAATGACCATAACTTAGCCTTGGAATTTCAAAATGCCAAGACTAACTTGGATCTTGCATTAAAGAAAGAATTCGTGGCGGCAAAACAAAAGGCTAAATGTGACTGGCTAATGATGGGGGATGAGGGATCTGCTTTTTTCTACGCCAAAATGTCTAACAGAAGGAGTAGAAACCGTTTGACTAACCTTAATGTAGACGGTAAGGTGTTATCGGACAATAAATTTGCTGAAGAGGCTATTGATTTTTTTAAGCAAACTTATAATCAACCTTTATGTGATCATTTTCCTGAAGTGATTTGCAAAACGGTTATTTCTGAGTTTGGGGCAAATTTTTTAAATAAGATTTTCTCTTTAGAAGAAATCAAATTCGCTTTGTGGGATATCAAAGACACTGTTTCGCCAGGTCCGGATGGTTTCAATTCGTTGTTTTTCAAGAAGCATTGGAATCTTTCGAAAGATATTATTTATAAAGCTTTAAATGATGTTTTTCAAAAGGGTCTAATCATTAGTGAATGGAACCACACTTTTATACATTTGATACCTAAAAAGGACCATTCCTCCTGTATTCAAGACTTCAGACCAATTGCATGCTGTAACACTTTATACAAGGTTCTTTCTAAAATACTATGTAACAGATTGGGTCCTTTTTTGGATAAGTTGGTATCTCATAACCAGACGGCTTTTATAAATGGTAGATCTATAGGAGATGGTATTTTGTTAGCTCATGAATTAATTAGAGGTCTTGGAAGAAAGGATAATAAATACATGTGTATAAAAGTTGATTTAAAGAAAGCATATGATTCGATAAATAGAGATTTTGTTATTCACATGTTAAGAAGCTTGGGCTTTACGGATAAATGGATAAAAATTATTGGAAATCTTATTAAGACCCCAGTTTTTTCAATCATTATTAATGGAGAAGCGCACGGTTACTTTAAAAGTTCTAATGGTCTTAGACAAGGAGACCCACTGTCTCCCATCCTATTTACCCTAGTAATGGAATATTTTACGCTTCTTATGGAAGAAAAAGTTAGGGACGGTCTGATCTCTCCTGTTACGGACTTTGGTAACAAATTGACTCACTTGATTTACGCAGACGATATCATTCTTTTTACTAAAGCTAATGTGCAAACTGCGTATGCTATTAATGAAGTTTTTAAAACCTTGAAAAGGGTCACTGGATTGGAGTTAAGTGCGGAGAAATCTAACATCTTTTTTGGGAAAGGGGTAGATGGCTGTACAGACATTTGTTCTATTCTCAATATTCAACAAGCTACCCTTCCCATAAGGTATTTGGGTATTCCTCTGTCGAGCGTTAACTTGAGGGATAAGGATTGTTCTCCGTTGATAGAGAAGATCAAAGTTAGAATTGGAAGATGGGAAACTAAAATGTTGAGCTTAGCAGGGAGACTGGAACTTATAAAATCAACTTTGTACCCTATAATTCAGTTTTGGATGCAATGTTTCTACCTCCCTATTGCTACTGTTCAGAAGATTAAACATATGATACTAAATTTTCTTTGGAAAAGTCGCAGTAGTAAGATCCCGTGGGAGGTTCTAAGTAGACAAAAAGAAGAAGGAGGTATGGGTCTGAGAAACTTAGAAGAGATGAACAAAACGCTTTATATCAAATTGATTTGGAAAATCATTAACTTAGAAGGCAGCTGGGCGGTTTTTATGCATGGAAAATACATAGGGTTTAAAAGTTTCTGGGATATTAACCAGCGTTCGGATGATTCTGGGGTGTGGAAGTGTATTCTAAAAAATAGACATGAATCCTTGAAATGTTTTTCCCTTAACATTGTAGATGGTAAATCTACGTCGTTATGGTATGATCCTTGGTTAAATGGGAGTTCTATTATGGAACGCATTGGTAGAGACACTGCTTTTAGAACTGGGACATATAATATAATGCTTAGCAGGATTTTAAGAAATGGTGAATGGAAATGGGACTTGTATAGCTTTCTATTTCAAATACAGAGTGAAATTGAAGATGTAAAGATTCACAATGACAAAGAGAGGGATTTCTGGTCTTGGAAGTGTACTTCGGATGGGCGATATCAGTTTAAAAAAGTTTGGAACTCGGTTCGAACTAGGTTTGATACTAAATTTTGGGCGACTATGGTTTGGAGCAAAATTCATGTCCCTAAAATGGCAGTCTGCCTCTTCAAGGCTATAAATGATTTTCTTTTGACAAAAGAAAGATTAATTCAGAAGCAGATTGTGGTCGATCAGAATTGTGTGTTTTGTAATAGTCACATTGAAAATATAGATCATATATTTTTTCAATGTGACTTTACAGAAAAGATCTGGTTTTGGAGTTGTAAAAAATTTTTCGTCAATCCTAGAAGTACATTTTCTTTTATCTTGAAGGAGGATTTAACGAAAATTGTTTCTATATCCAATGCTCGAAATTTCAAGTCTGATTTATTCCAACTCTCACTCTCAGTTTGTGTCTGGCACATTTGGAAAGAAAGAAATGAAAGGATTTTTCAAAATCGTTTTACAGAAGGGTCGAAAGTTTGTTTAAAAATTTTCCAAACTATGAACATCAGAATGGCAAAATCAAAATATTATCAGAACAGCACTGGCATGAACTTGGAAATTGCTTTGAAATGGGGTCATACCTCCCAACGCTGAATTGGGGACATTATCATAATTCCTGTCTCTTTTGCTACTTTATTGTTCCTATGTCTTCTGGCTTCAGATCTCAAGTACCTGTTTTATCTTACATTGATTCTCTCCCTCTCTAAATTACATCATATTTGTTTTACATCTCTAACTAAACAGTAGTTTTTAAGTTTATTGTTCTGCAGGTGGAGCAATTTGTCTGTGGATCCCTGGATAGCAAGACACTGATTTTATTATGGGTATTTAGAAGCTTCTAAGGAAGCAGCTGCTCTAAGGAAAACAGAATTTTCAAAAACTTATCTTGTTTAGAGTCGTCTTGAGAAACAGCTGAGTTTCCCTTTGGTTTTAGCAAGTCTTTCAGATCTCGTTCGGGAGGCTTCTAATCTTTGAGCCTGTTATTGGGTGGAGCATTTTGTCTGTAGATACCTGGACAATAAGAAGCAATATTTATATGGATATACTTGAAGATTCAAAGGAAGCAGAATTACTGATGAATACAGAAGACATATCAAAACTTATCTTGTTTAGAGCAGCTTAACGTTTCAGATCGGAGATGAATCTCAGATCTAAAGTTTTTGCAGCTTCCCTGACATGGATTTAAAAACCTCCGTTAGTTCGAAGGCTATAAGGAACTAAGCAGTAGTTTAGATAGTATACCTACTCAAGTAAGTCTGGAGAGATGGAGTTTCCGAGTTAAGGAGGAGATCAGAAGTTTAAAGGCAGCAGCCATTTCGGTTTCTCGCGAGTTTTCTTTTGGTAAGTTTGGAGTTAGGAAGAGAATGAAAAGTCGCTTTGCTGTTCTCGGGAGTTATCGAGAAGTTTCTGAGTCTTCGGGAGGCTTCTTTTCTTTGGGCCTGAAACTGGGTTTGGGTTGTATTTGTTTTTATAGCCCAACGAGTTTAGTTTTTGTATTGTTTTTGGTTTTGTTTTGGACCGATTATAGGCTTTGCTTTGTATTTTGTATCTTGTTGGACCTTGTTTTTTTATTTTTTAATAGAAAAGTTTGAACCCCTTCTTCAAAAAAAAAAAATTTGCATTTTACAAGTCAATATATCGTGTCTGATTGTCTCATCTAAGCGTTTAGGAAATTCCTATCGATAACGTCGATCAAGCGCATCGACCAGAATTCTTAAAGCACTCAATGGGCAATACAATCACAAAATCATCTTCTATATGATAAACATGCTTCTTAAAAACCTTTAAGAATATTCTTTGCTCGTTTAAGAGCAAAATTAAATTGTACTTATAAATAAATCTTATGAAAAAGATTTTCAAAATTTTAAATTGTTAATTCCATCCAAAATCAATGAATACAAGAATGGAGTCATCGAGATCGTAGGATACTCGATACATAAAATGGATGAAATAAGCTGGATAAACTGAATGACATAACAAGTAATTCATAAGAATCATAACGAGTGCGGAATGCGGTAAATGGAATGCTAACTCCCGCAACTCATAGCAAATGAAAATCGGGGGCAAGGTCGAACTAAAAAGACCTTAACATCACTCGAAAGATTTCTTAGGCGATAATCCTAAGACAAGCTCAAAAATACCTGAAATTCTCAAACTACATGAATAAAATGATGCCATCAAATTGGAATCAAAATCACAAAGGAAAAAAACAGAAATCTGCTTAACAGATTGAAAATGTCGAAGATGAATAGACCACACGGGACAAAGGATATGGCTATATAAAAATTAAGTCAATCCTTACAAAAATCACTTCCGAAGCCTAAGTAAAAATCAGCTCGGAAAGATAAGTCACATAAAATAATTTCGACATCAATAAAAAGCAAATTGTGTGTTGTGGATCCACCAATCCGGATTCGCAATCGTCAAAGAAGTAATCAAGCCCAGAAATGTCTAAAGAAAAAGAATCACAAGTTCTTTTGATATAAAAATGATGAGATGAAACCCATATAAAAAAGAACTCGAATAAAATGATCACAAAATAAATGTCATCAAGGATAGAATGAAAATCACCTTGACCACGAGAAGTGTCACTAGGCGCATTTAGCTTTCCCTCTCTCTTGTTCGGAAGTTTAGGGCATGAAGATAAAAGATGTCCCGAACCTTTGCAATAACGACAGAAAAATGGTTTCGGGCACTCATTTGCATAGTGGTCCGTAAGGCCACAATTATAGCATTGTTTACGACTAGCGGTAGGAGTCTCAACTACCGGAGTTTCTGGTTCCATCTTCTTCTTGCTCAGAAGTATGGGGCAGACAGAAATATGATGACTTGAATTTTTGCAATAACGACAAAAGAGTGGTTCCGGACACTCCTTTGCGTAGTGGTACTTAGAATTACAATTGTTGCATCCTCTACAAAAAGAGTTTGGAGTCTTTGCTACCAAAGTAGATTGCTTTACCTTCTTATCGGGATAAGGGCTTTTGAACTTAATATGCCTCTTCTTGGAAATCCCAATAACACTATCAATTCCCTTACCAGCCTCTTCATGTTGAAGAGTGATATCCACCAGTTGATTGAAAGGAACTTCAAGTTTTAGAGGTAAAACCATTTCGGGGTTCTTACCCAAAGCACAGATAAACTTTTGATTCTTAGCAAGATCCAAAAGTTGTTGGGCAGACATGAATACGCCATCCAGAGAAGGACTACTGGATTGACTAGCGCTAGGACTGCCAGAACTAACCATCTCTTCTTCTTTAAGAAAGAAAGAAAGAAGAAGAAAAAAGTTATTCTCAGAATGAATATCAAGCAATCTTGATAGATAAAACAAGGAATCATAAAAGAAAATAGGATGAATCGGTACGAAGACTCGAATTAATCCTAAGGTACAACTCCTAAGAAGGACTTAGGACGATGATCCTTGTTAAGTTATTCTACATTGTTCCGAAGTTTGGCTTTGATACCAAGCTGTGACGCTCCACCTCTATACCCACGCTAGTCAAGGACACTACGGGGTAATGCCGTCAACTAGCACGGAGAATAAGGCTGTTGAGGAGCGACCATCTGTATAATTGCTTTCTACGAGTACCGATATGCCAGATAAAAATATAACTTTTCATCTCAAGAGGAAATCCGACATACCGATACAAACTCAAAGCTACTACACAGTGGCTATATGGACTTCGGAAACAAATATAGAAATAAGCATAACATAAATCAGTCACAGGCAATTCATATCACAAAGGCGGAAATATATATGAATATAACACAAAAGAATAGATACAAGTGCAAGGCAAAAGAATATGTATACATCAAGGAGTCTAAATATCAAATGTATACAACAAAAACTACTAAACTAGAGTAGTTAGCCAAAAGTCAGAAGATGGCTCCAGATAAGAAGTCATGAGGAAGCACCTGTAAAATCTCGGTCTGACCCGAGTATTATTTAAGAAGAAAATAATAAACGGATCAGTCTAGCTATAAATATCAGATAAAGTGATATATAATAAGAGATATGACAAAAACGTATGATAACCAAAAAGTCATACTGTGGTAAGTATCTAATCGAAAATCACTCCAGAGATTAATCAATATCACAAGAATCTTCTCAAAGATTAAAAAGAATGTCATATTCTTAATTTAATTCACCAAGCCACAATAAATGACATACATATCAATGCCCATCGTAAATGCTGGTGAAACATAAATTCCAGAAATCAATATCCAGAAATCAAATAATCCGAAGCAACGACGTCGTACAGCGTAACGTCCGATGATCCAGAGACAAAATAAATAGGAACAACGACGTCGTACAACGTAACGTCTGATGAACCAAAGCACAATAAATAGGAACAACGATGTCGTACAGCCTAACATCAGGATGAACCACCGCATTAGAAAATGGAACAACGACGTCGTACAACGTAACGTCCGATGAACCAACACAAAGTAAAATGGAACAACGACGTCATACAGCGTAACGTCCGATGAACCAAATCACGATAAAACGGAACAACGACGTCGTACAGCGTAACGTCCGATGATCCAACACATAAGAAAATGGAACAACGACGTCGTACAACGTAACGTCCGATGATCCAACACATAAGAAAATGGAACAACGACGTCGTACAACGTAACGTCCGATGAACCAACACATAGTAAAATGGAACAACGACGTCGTATAGCGTAACGTCCGATGAACCAAATCACGATAAAACGGAACAACGACGTCGTACAGCGTAACGTCCGATGAACCGAATCAAAGAGACATCGCTCAATCGCTAGTCTAAACCATAAAATGATCATCATCGATCATCAAGAAGTGTCGATTACACTAAGCTAGTAAATATAAGAGTTTAGCTTCATGTCCCATAACCACTTGCTTAACTAAAATATTTACGAACAGATTGTAGATCTGCACTAGAAAATTGTCACAAGAGTTTCAATATGTGTGAATCGAAATCACACCAATGAGGTATAGACTAACCTTGAAGATAAAGAGATATGTGTGAATCGAAATCACACAAATGGTGTCTAGTCTAACCTCGCAAACAAAGAGACATCGCTCAATCGCTAGTCTAAACTATAAAATGATCATCATCGATCATCAAGAAGTGTCGATTACACTAAGCTAGTAAATATAAGAGTTTAGCTTCATGTCCCATAACCACTTGCTTAACTCAAATATTTACGAACAGATTGTAGATCTACACTAGAAAATTGTCACAAAAAGGGTTCAATCGAACAAGTCCAAGAGCTAACCGACGTAGTGAACGCAAGCGTTTCATACCACTCGTTTTACTAAGTCGTTTAAGTCGATTTCTCATCCGAGTGAAGTAAAGGCTTGTATATACTAGTAGATTGGAAATCGGTTTGAGAAAACGAACTTTTGATATTTAAAATAGTGTTGAAATCGCTTTGATGAAAGAGTTTTGATATTAAATACTAGTATAGAAAACCTTTATATTTTGAAGTGACAAATCATAGAAGTGATTGTAGAAACAATCAATCATAAAAATTCACGTTCGAAGACGTGAGTAAAGTTCAAAGAAATCAATCCCAAAACCATCATAGTAGAAATTCTGATGAATGTTTTTCAAATAAGATCCCCTACGAAGGGGGGTACGGGGTTCGACCTAGTGAAGACAAAATGAGGTCTAACGACCTAAGGGGGATAGGGTCGAGCGACCTAACGAGGTACCATCCCGAAAGAGGAGTCATCAAAGTCTTAAGAAATGATGACAACAAATAGGAGACAACACGAATCGATTAAAGTTGGAAATTCAAACAAAATAGGCAATATAGGCATAATTGGCAAATAGGAGCAGGTCGGTCAACCGGACTCCCTGAGTCGGTTGACCGGACCAGAGACAGAAGTGCTCGGGTAGCAGGTCGGTCGACCGGACCCTGAGGTCGGTCGACCGGAGCTTGTAACCTGCACTTCCAAACAGAGGCAAGGAGATGCTAGAGTAGCAGGTCGGTCGACCGGACCCTGAGGTCGGTCGACCGGAGCCTGTTTCCAACACTCGCATGCCAATCAAATGAATCCCAATCCCTTCCGAAATGCAATCGGTCGAGCAACGGCAATAAGGGTTTGCGCCCATCGACTACCCGGCCATATACGCTCTTAAATGCACCACAAAATTCATGATCAAAGATCAAAGTTTGGATTTTTAAAGAATTGAACTACAAACACTAAAAATTGGAATATCCACCAAATCAATCCAAACCAAGTGCCATTGCACAAGAATAAGTGTTAGGAATTCATACCTAACAATCAAAGATAAATATAGTTCAAGATGTGAGATAAAAATCTCACCTTTGAACCCAAACAAATGAAGAAGAAGCTTTTAAAACAAGCTAAGATCAATTCCTCTTCAATAACAACTCAAGAAGCTTCAATCTAAGCTTTAAAAGAAGAACATTCCCAAAGTTAGGTTTAGGAATTTCTGAAATTGGAAGGAGAAAGAGTTGGAGAAGAAGAAGGGGATGCTTACCAATGGGTTCTCTTTGAATTTGGAGCTAGAAGTTGGATTTGCTAATGAAGACTAGGGTTTTGAATTTCTATTTCCCATTCTCTTCCACCATTGTTGCTTTAGAACTTGAAAGAGGAGGAAGTGGGAGTGAATGGGGAGGAGTGTTTCAGTTTTGAGTATAAGTTGGCTAGTGGGCTAAACCCAAACACAAATCCAAAGTGAAAATGGTCAAATTTTTTACTAGCTCCAAACATATCGAAGCTTACACTCAAAAAGATCGCAAACGACATTTTGCACTCAATGGAAGTGGTCTCGAGTCTCAATTCGACTGTTTGCAAAAAGCAGCTTTTCGGACTAAAATCCGATGAACGATGTTATATTTAAATAAAATATTTAAATATAAAATCGATAAATATGCGGGTTGTTGCATAAATGCTCATGATTTAACTGTACAAGTCTGCCTACATACAAAAATTAAGAAAAAATATATTACACTTAGATATATTATTGTTTATACAAAATTTATGATAATGTACGAATATATATACCTTTTGTTCAATTGAAAAAGTGATAATATTTCATGTACAAACACATATTTAATAAAACAATGTCATAATATATTTTAAGTGATTTTTCATAAGGATACCCCGGATTCATTAACATTTTACGTCTCGTCCAAATAAGAATTGTCGTGGCCAACTTGTTATTCAAACTAAAATCAAACATGTTTGGATCTCTTTAAGCATTCTTTAACAATCTAACATTTATTTCAATTTTGATAAAACTTTCATCTCCCGTGGCGTAGTACATCCATGCAGCCCAACATATATATTCATTCCAATATCCAGTATAGTTGTAAAATTTCATAACATAACATCAAGGATGTTTTTAGAATATGTGATACAGTTACGCCGTGAAAATTTGTATGCTAGAGATGTACCTATATTAGTTTAGTGGAATAGACACGGTCGATTTTAAAAACCATGTAAGCATCGGCAAGCGCAGCCTCCATTTCTCCACCAAGATCGGGACCAGAAAAAGAAACAATGGTTGAACGTGGATAGTCCATGCCGTAAGGTCGAGTTCAACAGTAAGATCGTCAGGCATGGTTTGATCCATCTTTTGCTATTTCGACCTAGAGAAAGTAAAAGTTAAATAAAAATTATAATATATGTTTTTTGTAATCAAACAAACTAAAATGATTCTAATACATGTTACAGTATCTAACTATATATAAGACTGATATTAGTGACATCAGAATCAAATGTCCTAAGAATATAATCAGTTCTCCATCGTATTATACTCTTAACATGCTCATACACTGCCATGACTTTGTACTTGTGATGATACTCTATTGCAGATCAACTCAACAATTTCATTGAAAATTCTTGAAGAAAATAATACTTGATGTTATCTCCTCTAATATAGTATCCTCCTACTAGATCTTTACCATTTAGACCCGAGTCTCCTTTCTATCGCACATTATTATTATTTTTTGGTAATTTACCAACTGATCTAAAACTTAATATTAGGTATCCGTCTCATATCAAATA
The DNA here is from genome assembly GCA_030737815.1 of Allium fistulosum. Lineage (NCBI taxonomy): Eukaryota > Viridiplantae > Streptophyta > Magnoliopsida > Asparagales > Amaryllidaceae > Allium > Allium fistulosum. The sequence continues at coordinate 35,132,467 of JASFAW010000010.1, read as the reverse complement.
CGTAATAATTTAATGCAATTTTTTTTTAATATTGTTATGTACTCGGCGTGATAAACGATTAATATATTTTCCAAGTCCAGTTTTGATCCACTACTACCAGGACTGGGGCACCAAGCAATGAAAATCAAAAACAGATCGGGCTGTCGGTTCTTATTGTGTTTATTCAATTTTAAATGTAATTACATAATGCGTGTAAGTATGTATGTGAAAGTGTTATTTTAGTCTATCACATGGTTACAAGTGATGCTTTCTCTATTAGTTATGCATACTTTGGTTGCATTGCGCACACACACACACACACACACACACACATATATATATATATATGTGTGTGTGTGTGTGTGTAATTTTAACAACTACATAATTAATATTTGTATTATCAATGATCTTGATATTTTAGTTTGCATAGCAACTAATATTTGTGAATGGTTAATATGAATGGAAAAACTACTGTTAAAAATGAATAAATAATCGCTTAAATTTTTAAGCATTGAAAAACATGAGTGTCTTTTCAGTGCATTGGAGTAGTTATCCATGAGTTTAGGATGCATTTTAGGATTTTTATTAATGAATGATATAATTATTGAAAGTCCAAAGACATAAAACAAAGCTAAGTCTAACATAATCAAACAGATAAAGATTTTTCTCCTTTCCCCAAAACATCCAAGATTGATGTATCTGTCCTTCCTACTTCACTTTAGAGAAAATGAATTCATGATCGGATGATCTCATCTCGGTTTCCTATCTGTGAAAGCTCGATTTTAAAGCTATGTTTTTTATGATCGATTGTTTGAATTTCACTAGCCTATTGATCTATATAATGAAAGCATAACATTAGTTAATTTTAAAATAGAACTGTAATAATGCAGATAATTAGGGGTGCATTTTCAATGTCGATGAAACAAGTTAACAACTAAGATGGAGAGTTTATATATACGAGTATATATGCACGCCCAGGTGGGCTTGCATCTAATCATAATGTATATGCATTAATTCAACAGTGTAAATTATCCTATTTGGTAGATATAGCCAAGTTTGCATGCATCAAGCATTTTATACGAGTCATGGATATTCTTATTTTTGTTAAAATGCTTTATCAAGAAATGAAAGAAGTTTCCAAAGTTGTTGAATATAAGTTGCTTTTTCAAGTTGCAGATGTTAACAAAAGAACTTGAAAGTATGAACCGGTTATTTTTTAGAGAAATATAATCGTCGAATGCCAATTGCAACATGTTGGACCAAGGGTAATATTTTGATATATTATGCCATAATTTATGCATTAATTGGGCATAATAAGTGATAATGGTATTGACCTAGTGGTTCAACCCCTTTTGAAAGCTTTATTATTATTTTTATTGGAAAAAAATCTTTTCAAAAGAAATGTGAGTTTTTTCGCAAGGCAAACAACATTTAATGGTCCTCCACTATATTTCATAAAGCATAGGAAGGAGGTAGGAGATACCTCAACTATTGCAACTCACTCATAATTCACAGTAAGCAAGGGCTATAAACTCAACATATTCTGCCAAAATACACATTACTTGGAAAAATCACTATGTTATGCTTTGCTTTTATATTTGCGACCTCAAAACCAATTCCAAGCAAAGAAAATAACATTATTGTAAATAAAAAGTACCATCATAGCAAAATATATAATGTTCACAAATTGTTTCCAGTTTCAAATAAATGTATTATCAACCGAGCAGGTGCTTTGTTGAAACTTGACATGAATTCAGTGTTTCTGAATGATAACGGAGTTAGAAAGGCAAACTTGTTCAATAGGTTGAGTATCATTAGAGCGGTTTAGGAGGAAACCCAACTGTCTACAGTGTATACCTAGCTAGTATAGCTCTTCCACTACTTGTAGAATAACTGCTGATGTAGGACCTAATGTGCCCTATAGTATGGTTAGTGTTGAAGCGTCCCATACTGTGGGAACCATTGGCTAAACAAAGCTGTATTGAAGTAGTTGGTTTAGACTAATCAACTGCAATGGGAGAAGCAATGGGTGTAGGAACTGCAATAGTGGTGCTGGAAGCAGAAGAAGAAGAAGAAGAAGAAGAAGAAGAAGAAGATTCAGTTCCTAGATTTCTTCCTGTTCCTTGAAAAACTGCTCTTGCTAGTCCTTGTAAATTTACAACCACAATTGTATATCACAAATTGAACTTTAATAAAGCATCATAATTTTTGATTCAGCTCCATGTTTATGTTCTGTTTTTCTTCCAATTATTATTAGAGTTATACATAGCAAAACATACTGCTCATGAATACTTCATATGGTAGCAAGCTTAAGACATTAGATATGTCCATCATATTCTAATTTCAAGCCATAGTACTTATTCACCAATTAAATTCGGTCTTATGTTTTGATGTTAAGATTCCATATTTTCGATCAAAATCTAAAAGAAACTAACCAATGAGATATTTGGCCATGCAGTCATAGGCACTGAAGCATAAATTATTTTTAATCTTAATAATGAAAGAAATGCTGAGATAGGAATACAAACAGGTAAGGTAATCACATAATTTGATGTTTAAAGACAATAGGAAAAAAATAATGCACAACTGAATGGTTGATGTTTGCAGAATTGAACATAACACCACAGAGACATAGTACATATAAAAGCAACGCACTTGATTATATAAGCAAAGCACTCGATTATACATTTAATTTATATTTATATTTAAAGCTGCAGATATGTTCTTTCTTTCAAAATGGTTAGTCGAACTAAAATTCATTACCATCCCAGAATTATATTTAAAGCTGCAGATATAATTATATTTAAAACTCGCAAGGAGATTTTGGTTCAGCTGGAAAAGTATTTTTGTTTTATTTTTTATGTCAGAATTGTTGTATTATGTTGATGTAAAATCAATTGGGCCATAAATATTGTTAATAGTTTCATATTGATGGAAAATGGTGATTTATTAGTGTAGGATACTAGTTTTCTACCAACTTAAAATTTTCTTCATTCCAATTTTTATGCAATTGTAAAATGTACACCGTAGCGAAATCATACACCAAAAATCCTTATTTCAAAAGAAATCTTTCTCATAGAACTGTATTATAGGATAGTTAAAAATTGATAGGATATAATTTTAACAGAAGTGATATGAGCAATTAAATTTAGCAGTAAGCATTTTTGGATATATATTTTAAGCTAGGTTTATTACATTATGATAACTTGTGAATTGTTCAATAACTTAGAAGCGTCAGTTGAATAGATAAGAAAAATAGTGTTTTCACATGCACACAGAGGATATACATATCTAGACCATAGAACACCATCCTCCAAAAACCTCTCATAAGCCTATAAACCCATGTCTTACATAATTAGCCCTGAACGTCACCATATGAAACATGTAAGAGTTATAAGCATTGAATATGCCTAGGTTTCTGCAATTAGAAAGCATTAGATGAAACATCATTAAGTAGTGCATTAATTTTTCTAAGATGCTCTTGATAAGGATATCTAATTTGGTTGTATAAGGAATAAGTGGATAAAAACGAAGTGGTAATTCAACCAATATCCGAAGAAATATGTCACAACTATTTCTTTAACACAAATCTTCCAGAATAATTTTTTTTACAAATAGTCAATGGTATGCTTTCATTTTCCAATGTATCCCAGTCAAACATAAACTGAAAATAAACCTAGGATCCGTTCGAAAGCTTGCCCTAAAACATTCACATACTGCAACTCTTTCAGGGAAAACACTCTCCATCTCATCTTCTTCTCTCCTTTTCCACTTTGGCATATTGACTTTTAGAGTTAACAACAGTACCATTGGGAATCCTATGATCCGTCTTTAAAAAGAAAAAGGTTAACTATTATGATGTATGTGACGCCCTACCTCTATGCTCACAATAACAAAGAGTATTAAAAGAAATACGGTCTGTTATTATGAAGAATAAGGCTGGATAGCAGCGGCCATCCGTAGTTGGGCCTTACACTAGTATTGGTTACCTCGATAGGAGTGGTATATATTTTTATTTTTCATCACTTATTTATTTACTCCCATCGACATACCCAATTCCAGTATAAAACGAACTACGATGGTTCATAATAGTTTAGGACAAGATATATAATAATAACACAGATAATAAAATGTGGAACACAGATAACAAAAGTCTCATATATATATAACTGATGTCAGTTACAATACATTTGACACGATACATATGATACAACTACAACTGTCGACTCTGGAAGTTATATATACAAGTACATTATCAACTAATATACATGAATACATATTAACCTATACTATGACATGACTACTCCAAAAGATATGAAAAGTCTTCATAGCTCAAACAGCAACCCAAAGCAAGATATCTACAACCTGAAATAACTCAGGTCTGACCCGAGTATTAAATTCAAAAGAGAATAATACATGGGTCAGTCTAATTCAAACTAAGTTATTAAAGCACAAAAGCAATAATAATCAAATATCAAATAGATGACAGTCACAGAAATCTCGTATATCCAACTCCTCGATAAGAGAATCGGATAACGGTAGATATAACACTAAACAGTGTTAAACAACAAATCAGAAAATTCAAACCATCAACAAGATAAATAAAAAGATTATCAATGAAGATAATTTAGAAAACAACAGAATTGTCTAAACGACAATTAGCACAAAATCCAATTATTAAATAATAATTAGAAACCCATAATCTAATTATCGAATAGATCATTAGACACAACAAAATGATCAATCGAGCTGAATCAAATACAATTCCCAAATATTGAATTGAACACAAAAAAATTCAAATAATTGAAACATCAATTAAAACGTCAATACTGTGTGGCCGCAATACACACACGCGTGCACTGCCTTGCCACTACAGCATGTGAAATCATCACAACAGTGAATACTAATAGCAATCAAAACTGCAGAGGTCAAGTCACGACTATCGTGACTCAACTCAACTACAAAGAAATGAACCAGAGGAAGTCCAGATATAAAGCAACAGCAAACTCAAAACAGCACAAAAGTCCTCAAATTCAACATGACATTAAGCATCAGTGCACTAGGGCAATGACACGTACGTATACATGAACCAGCAGAAGCAAGTGAAATGCTACAGTGGAACAACAAGGTACAAAGGACCCAGGTTAGAAACGCATGAATTGTGCATGCAACCTGAACATCAAATGTTCATAAACCAATACAGTGACAATGCAATCACATATAAAGGAATAACAACAAGGCATAAAGGCTACAAGTGAAGCAAGCATGTGTGCCCAAGATAAGGTAACACAGTAACAAGCACAAAGGCTACAAATGAAACAAGCATGTGTGCCCAAGGTAAGGCAACACAGTAATAAGCACAAAGGCTACAAATGAAACAAGCATGTGTGCCCAAGATAAGGCAACACAGTAACGAGCACAAAGGCTTCAAATGAAACAAGCATGTGTGCCCAAGATAAGGCAACACAGTAACGAGTTATACATGAAACACTAAATGCACTTGCAACAGAAACTGGACCAATTGCCAACATATGTGCAAAACCAAAATCAAGTAGCAGTTTTGATCAAAACAAAGGCAGTGAAACCAGAGACAGAGGTACACATATGCTCGAGACAACCGAGCTAAATATCAAAACAACATTGGAACAAGTGCAAGCTCAATTGAATCGAACACCACATGTAAAAGATAACAATGACACAACGAAGCAGTTTAATATAACTGTCTCAATTGGTCGAGACAGCTACAAACCAAATTCAAATGAAATAGTCAAGATTGCATATGACCACAATGCAATAGACAATAGTGAAGCAACTCGACCAGTCAAAATGAACAAGCTCCAGATGCAATGCAGACCAACAGTAAAAATGGAGATGACTATCGACAAAAGAGTAGTTTCAAATTGAACAATGCAATGTCAAGGAAACATCATACATATTGAAACCAGAGCTCAATGCAATACATATCTACAGCACAGGCTCGAATGAAATGGTGATACCAGAGGCATGTACAAATATGCAAAACCAAGTGTATACAACTACACTGTAACAGCAGAGTATCAAGTCAACACAAATGCTCCAGACAAGTTCACCAGCAAAATGCATGTGATCAAGCAACTCGAAGCACATGACTCCAATGCAAACATAGTGAAACCAGAAGCAACCCCATCAGGAAAATACTCACTGGTTCAACAAACACCATAATTGAAGCCAGCAAACAATAGCAGTTTCAAACAAAGCCAGAATACAAAATTAAAGCAGTGACAGTGCCGAAGTCACAATGGCCAAAAGCATAATATCAACACAGTTATAACCAAGTCGTGGCCAAAGTCAAAGTGAACAAAGAAGTCGAATTTCAAAATGAGCCAATGCATCAGAAATATCACATAAACAAAGTCAGGCCGAGATATATCGACTGACAAATTCAAACAAATTCATACGACCAAGCCAAATATTATCATCGTCAAAATAAATTCAAAACCAAGGACAGTGGGAAACAAAAATCGATTTGAACTAGATGTGAGTGAAAGGAGATCACTCACCTTATCGACGAATCTAAGCAGCTACAAGCAGAGAGAATGCATCATCGATCAAGCTACTGTAGTCGACCGCCTTAATTTGTTCGAAGCCCTAATTTGAAGAAAAGGGAACGAGCGCAGCCACCATTTTTTTCTTTCGCATGTTTGTTTAGGTTTTTCACGAAAATGAAATGGGGACGGGCTTGCGAATGAACAAAAGGAGAACGACATTGTCAACTATCATGGTAACACAAAAAAAAACCTCATGGGCTAGAATCAATTAAAAGCTCGCATAACCATTTAGCAAATTTTTATCAAAGAATTCCAACCGATTAAAATTTCAATAGCAATTATCAAACAATTTGATCGTCATTTGACGACAATTAATTGTTGTAAAACTATGGGTTGTTACAGACTCCCCCCTTATAAAAATTGCTTCCCCGCAATTTTCATAATTAAAGTTGTCAATAACAATTATTTTTCTAACATAAATTGGTTAAGCTAGAAAATAAAAGTCAGAAATACAAACGTCGAAGAAATCTTTTATTTTCATAAAAGAAATTTACAAATTCTCAACAAAATCTAATTATCCAATAGATAATCAGAAACCAGCAAAACTGAATAAATACAATTATCAGCGATATTCAATTATCAATTAGATAATTAGAATACAGAAATTACAAAACAACAATATCTAATTATCGATACGATAATTAGAAAACAGTAAAATCTAATTATCAGCAAAGATAATTAGAAAACACAAATCACAAATCGCAAAACTGCAAATATCTAGTTATCCAACAAATAACTAGAAAACACGAACTTCATAATTAGCAAACTCTAACTATCAACAGAGATAGATAGGAAATAGCAATTCGATATGATCAACATAATCCAAAATCAATTAGAGACTAGAAAATCTCAAAATCATCAAAACTAGCAAATATCCAATCATCAAAACGATAATCAGAAAACACAATTATCTAATTAACAAAAACGATAATCAGAACTCTTAAATAAACAAATATCTAATTATCAAAAACGATAATTAGAAATCACAAATCAACAAATATCTAATTATCACAAACGATAATCAGAACTCAAATCTACACATATCTAATTATCAAAAATGAAAATTAGAAATCTTAATCAACCAATATCTAATTATCAAAAACGATAATCAGAATCACAAATCAACAAATGTCTAATTATCAAAAATGATAATCAAAATCACAAATCAACAAATATCTAATTATCAAAAACGATAATCAGAAATCTCAAATCAACAAATATCTAATTATCAAAATGATAATCAGAATTACAAATATCTTATTATCAAAAACGATAATCAGAAATCAACAAATATCTAATTATCTCAAACGATAATTAGAAATCAACAAATATCTAATTATCAAAAACGGTAATCAGAAATCTCAAATCAACAAATATCTAATTATCAAAACGATAATCAGAATTACAAATATCCGATTATCAAAAACGGTAATCAGAAATCAACAAATATCTAACATTCTCAAACGATAATCAGAAATCAACAAATATCTAATGATCTCAAACGATAATCAGAAACAACAAATATCCAATTACCTGTAGATAATTGGAAACACAAATATCTAGAAATCTATTAAGAAGACTAGAAAATCAACATAAAAGGTTGGATCGATCCCATCAGATGCCGAGTTTTTAGCTACGCCGCACGTGCATCAACAAATGGCCGAAGCCTACGAAGTACTCAACATAATTTTGGCGCCCAACTAACCCAAAGGTCCGCTGAGTGACCCGAAGGTCTGGTACTGGTATTTGACCCGAAGGTCATTCAGAGTGGCCCGAAAGCCCAACAAATGACCCGAAGGTTCAACAAATGACCCGTAGGTCCAACAAATGACCCGAAGGTCCAACATAGTGGCTCGAAAGCACACAAAATCATCAAAATCATCGAACAACAAATGTTTCAATTAACAAGTCGGGAATTAACCGAAATAGCAAACGCACATGTCCCATACCACGTGTTTTACTAAATCATTTGATTCTCTTCATCGTTTCCTTGAAAGTGCAAATTGTGTATTTTATAAAAATAAGATTTTACATCCTCAAACGGACTAGTCCGGAATTAAGCGAATCAGTAAAAGAAAGGGGACATAGTCCTCGATTTTGCTGAAACGTTTAAATCGCTTCCTCATTCTTTTGAAAGCGCAAACTGTAAAATTCCTGAAATTTTTTTTATTTATTTTATAAAAATAACAATTCACATTCTCAACTGGACAAGTCCAGAGTTAAGCGAATCAGTAAAAGAAAGGTGTCATAGTCCTCGATTTTTCTGAATCGTTTAAGTCGCTTCCTCATTCTTTCAAAGCGCAACTGTTAAAAATTATAAAACAATTTTCATTTTAAAACGATTTTCCAATCACGTGATTAAAGCAACAACATCAGTAGCAATTTCGAAAAGAAAATTGTACTTCTCAAAACACCGTAAAAACGGATCTCAAAATCAGCATTGCAGAATAACCGCTTGAAAATCCACTTTTAAAATTTGGCGGTTACTGAAGTCAAAGCGACAGTAATTTTTAAACGTCAAAATCTCATCAAAATAATTTACATCAAAATGTAATATCAGTGAATGTTCATTCATCAAAATGCCACAAAACTCCGTGCTCCAAAAATTTAGCATCGACGTAAAAATCCCGTTATAAAATAACGGCCGCAAGATACGTTTAAACCAAACACCAGTTCAACGTAAAATAAATGCAGTAACGTGCAACTCAAATTTGCACGTATTACAAAATGAACAAAGAAATCATTCGAATGTATCTTCAATGAAGATAATTCAAAACAGCAAAATCTAATCAACATGTGATTAGCATAAAAGAAAACCAGCCAAAATCTCAACAAAAATCGCATAACTGCAATCGCTTCGAATCCTCAAATCGGATTCGAAATTTTCAAAGAAACAAAATAAACCCAGCAATGTAAACAACAAATGAAATTTATTTCAATTTCATATTTTAATTTTTAAATCAAAAGGATTATCAGCTGTATTCAGTGAAGACAGTCTCACTGTTTCCGCTGCGCACTCTGATAACAGAACACAAATTATTCAATCATCAAAACACAGTTTCACTTTTATTTTTAAATAAAGATATTTAAAAATTTCATCAAAATTTCAAAACTTTAGTTTTTGACTCAAGGCACAAATAAAACATCAACAAATAGTTGTAACACATGTTCCATCCAAGTTATGTTTTATATTATGTCCATAAACCCCAAGCTCTGATACCAACTGTGACGCCCCACCTCTATGCTCACAATAACAAAGAGTATTAAAAGAAATATTGTCTGTTATTACGAAGAATAAGGCTGGATAGCAGCGGCCATCCGTAGTTGGGCCTTACACTAGTATTGGTTACCTCGATAGGAGTGGTATATATTTTTATTTTTCATCACTTATTTATTTACTCCCATCGACATACCCAATTCCAGTATAAAATGTACCACGATGGTTCATAATAGTTTAGGACAAGATATATAATAATAACACAGATAATAAAATGCGGAACACAAATAGCAAAAGTCTCATATATATATATATATATATATATATATATAACTGATGTCAGTTACAATACATTTGACACGATACATATGATACAACTACAACTGTCGACTCTGGAAGTTATATATACAAGTACATTATCAACTAATATACATGAATACATATCAACCTATACTATGACATGACTACTCCAAAAGATATGAAAAGTCTTCATACATCAAACAGCAACCCAAAGCAAGATATCTACAACCTGAAATAACTCGGGTCTGACCAGAGTATTAAATTCAAAAGAAAATAATACACGGGTCAGTCTAATTCAAACTCAGTTATTAAAGCACAGAAGCAATAATAATCAAATATCAAATAGATGACAGTCACAGAAATCTCGTATATCCAACTCCTCGATAAGAGAATCGGATAACGGCAGATATAACACTAAACAGTGGTAAACAACAAATCAGCAAATTCAAACCATCAACAAGATAAATAAAAAGATTATCAATGAAGATAATTTAGAAAACAACAGAATTGTCTAAATGACAATTAACACAAAATCCAATTATATAATAATAATTAGAAACTCAGAATCTAATTATCGAATAGATAATTAGACACAACAAAATGATCAATCGAACTGAATCAAATACAATTCCCAAATATTGAATTGAACACAAAACAATTCAAATAATTGAAACATCAATTAAAACGTCAATACTGTGTGGCTGTAGTACATGCACGCATGCACTGCCTTGCCACTACAGCATGTGAAATCATCACAACAGTGAATACTAATAGCAATCAAAACTGCAGAGGTAAAGTCACGACTATCGTGACTCAACTCAACTACAAAGAAATGAACCAGAGGAAGTCTAGATATAAAGCAACAGCAAACTCAAAATAACACAAAAGTCCTCAAATTCAACACGACAGTAAGCATCAGTGCACAAGGGCAATGACACGTACATATACATGAACCAGCAGAAGCAATTGAAGTGCTACAGTGGAACAACAAGGTACAAAGGACCCAGGTTGGAAACACATGAATTGTGCACGCAACATGAACATCAAATGTTCATAAACCAATACAGTGACAATGCAATCACATATAAAGGAATAACAACAAGGCGCAAAGGCTACAAGTGAAACAAGCATGTGTGCCCAAGATAAGGTAACACAGTAACAAGCACAAAGGCTACAAATGAAACAAGCATGTGTGCCCAAGGTAAGGCAACACAGTAACAAGCACAAAGGCTACAAATGAGACAAGCATGTGTGCCCAAGATAAGGCAACACAGTAACGAGCACAAAGGCTTCAAATGAAACAAGCATGTGTTCCCAAGATAAGGCAACACAGTAACGAGTTATACATGAAACACTAAATGCACTTGCAACAGAAACTAAACCAATTGCCAACATATGTGCAAAACCAAAATCAAGTAGCAGTTTTGATCAAAACAAAGGCAGTGAAACCAGAGACAGAGGTACACATGTGCTCGAGACAACCGAGCTAAATATCAAAACAACATTGGAACAATTGCAAGCTCAATTGAATCGAACACCACATGTAACAGATAATAATGACACAACGAAGCAGTACAATATAACTGTCTCAATTGGTCGAGACAGCTACAAACCAAATTCAAATGAAATAGTCAAGATTGCATATGACCACAATGCAATAGACAATAGTGAAGCAACTCGACCAGTCAAAATGAACAAGCTCCAGATGCAATGCAGACCAACAGTAAAAATGGAGATGACTATCGACAAAAGAGTAGTTTCAAATTGAACAATGCAATGTCAAGGAAACATCATACATATTGAAACTAGAGCTCAATGCAATACATATCTACAGCACAGGCTCGAATGAAATGGTGATACCAGAGGCATGTACAAATATGCAAAACCAAGTGTATACAACTACACTGTAACAGCAGAGTATCAAGTCAACACAAATTCTCCAGACAAGTTCAACAGCAAAATGCATGTGATCAAGCAACTCGAAGCACATGACTCAAATTCAAACATAGTGAAACCAGAAGCAACCCCATCAGGAAAATACTCACTGGTTCAACAAACACCATAATTGAAGCCAGCAAACAATAGCAGTTTCGAACAAAGCCAGAATACAAAATCAAAGCAGTGACAGTGCTGAAGTCACAAAGGCCAAAAGCATAATATCAACACAGTTATAACCAAGTCGTGGCCAAAGTCAAAGTGAACAAAGAAGTCGAATTTCAAAATGAGCATGTAACAACCCGCATATTTATCGATTGTATATTTAAATATTTTATTTAAATATATCATCGTTCGTCGGATTTTAGTCCGAAAAGCTACTTTTTGCAAACGGTCGAATTAGGATTCGAGACCCCTTCCATTGAGTTCAAAATATTGTTTGCGACCTTTTTGAGTATAAACTTCGATATGTTTGGAGCTAGCTAAAATTTCGACCTTTTTCACTTGAAGTTTGAGTTTGGGTTCAACCCACTAGCCCACTAATACCCAAACTGAACCCCTCTCCCCTCATTCATTTTCATTCCTAATATTTCAGCTCTAAGGAGAACAATGGGAGAAATGATTGGAAATGGAAATTCCTAAGCCCTAATTTCATTTTTGCAAATCCAAGTTTAGCTCCAAATTTCCAAAGAAGTCTAGGTAAGCATCTCCTTCTTCTTCTCCAACTCATTCTCTCTTCAATCTCAGAAATTACCTAAATCTAACTTAGGAAATATTTTCCTTTTGAGCATAGATTGAAGCTTCTTGAGTTGTTATTAAGGAGGGATTGATATTAGCTTGTTCTTGTGCTTCTCATCTGTGCTTTTGGGTTCAAAGGTGAGATTTTTATCTCACATCTATGTCTATATCTATCTTCGATTGTTGGGTATGAATTCCTAACACTTATCTATGTTCATTTGCTTTTGGTTTGGATTGAATTGGTGAATATTCCAAATTTTGGTATTTTGAAGTCAAAATTTATGAAAACCCTAGTATGGGTGATTTGACATGTTGTTTTGGGTGAATTGAAGAGCCTTTAGGGTTGGGTTGTCGCTTGGCATAAATCCTTTGTTGCCATTTCTCATTCAATCGCTCCAAATCCGAGAAGTTGTGTAGGTTTGCCTATATTTGGGCTTTGCAAATTCTGTCCCGCTATAGGCGACAGATGTCTGTGGATTATCCACAGACGTCTGTGGCTTCAGGGAAAATGTTTCCCGAAATATGTGACAGACGTCTGTGGATTATCCACAGACGTCTGTGGCTTTAGGGAAATGTTTTCCCGAAACAGGTGACAGACGTCTGTGGGTTTCCCACAGACGTTTGTGGCTGTTGATTTCTGGATATTAACCTATTTTTATGTGGATTTTCAAATTTATCGATTTTTGATTATCCATATAGTTATTCTCGATTAATATCAAATTTGATGATTTCTTTTCTGGATTTTTGGTGTTTCTATTTGATCGATTTGATATCGATTTCCTTGGTTTGATTCATGTTATCGAAATGTGAATTCTTGTGATTGATTGTTTCTATAATCATTTCGGTGATTTGTCACTTTAAAAATATAAAGGTTTCAATACTAGTAGTAAATATCAAAACCCTTTCAGCAAAACGTTTTCAACTCTATTTTTAATACCAAACTTGTTTATAAAACCGATTTCCAATCTACTAGTATATACAAGCCTTTACCTCACTCGGATGAGAAATTTAATTAAACGGCTTAGTAAAACGAGTGGTATGAAACGCTTGCGTTCACTTCGTCAGTTAATCTTGGACTTGTTCGATTGAACCTTTTGTGACAATTTTCTAGTGAAGATCTATAGCTTGTTCGTAAATATTTAAGTTAAGCAAGTGGTTATGGGACATGAAGTGTAACGACCCAGTATTTTCAACCATTCGCATCCATTATAAGTGTATAGGTAGACACTCATGCCGGAGTTGAATTGCTCAAAATACTGCGTTGTAATTAAAATTTTGGCAAAACTCAGCATATACAGTAAATAAAATAATTACAGATCATAGACACAGAGTAATATAACAATAATGCAGCGGAAACAAAAGGATAGTAGTTCATGAAGCTACTATATGTATATAACAGAGTTAAACAAGATACAACAGAGGTCTCGAATACAATAGATGTCTCAATACAATAATCAAATACCAGATCTGAATACATCACTGGAATCAACGGAATAACTGAAAGCCGGATCGATAGATAGCTGGATCTCCAAGCGAAGCTCCAACTCCAAAGGTGAGTCTCAAATGCTGTATCACTCAGTCTGACCCGAGCGTAAAGCAAAACACAAATCACTCGAGTCAGGATTAACATTCTTATATTAATAAATCCAACTCAAGTGAAATATCAACTGAAATACAAGTAACTTAAAGGATGTTTGGGATAACCATCCCCTAAGGATCCGTTAAACTATTTACTATGTAGTAATATTCGCTATTATAATAGTGTCTAAATAAGTAAAGTATAATCATATCGGAAAATAGCATTAAGGGGATGGAGAACCTTAACGCGGTCGGATCTTAAAATCATAATCGTAGTAAAGCTCGATATGGTAGGTGACACGGCACAACTAGGCAATGCCAGGGTAGATATACCAATTACGCACACGGACTGATGGATACGCATAGCAGCCACTACCATTCCACCTCGAACAACACTCCCAAATCGGAGGATGGCCATCTAGTCAAATCACAAGTAAGAGTATAATATCGAAGAAATGCATCCGAGAAGAGGTGCTACCTCACTGGTCCGAGATCGCTCCTGTTTTAGCCACCTTATGCCAACTCACGGGAGTTGGGTCCACGTAACATACCTTAAGAAACGTCGCCACCATCCTACTTCATTCTGGAAACTCCACCGCGTACACAGTTGTCAAAGTGGTTTTCGGTATCGACAGAGAGTATGTCCATATCTGATCCCGGTCTCTTTGCCAACCAATCGTTATTATAACACCGTGGTCATTTCAAAATAGTTTATGCTTCAAAACCAAAGTATCATTATCATTTCAAAACCCAATTTAATACGATATCGTTTCACTTCAAATATATCCATTTTTCAAAAATCGTATTATTTTCCAAAGTTATAATGCTTTAAAATCATAGTCTGGAAATCACAGTATTTTGGAAATCATACACTTTCCTTTTTAAACCGTTTAGATATTAAAATTTTGTTATACAATAAATTAGTTTCCTCAAATTTCACAAATCGATTCAAATTAACTCGAATTCCAAAAATTTAATTTAATCAAATCTCAAATCATCAGTTTTAACTCGATTCAGCTTCTAAATAAACCATTTCAATTTATCGATTTCAATTACATATCTGAACCATAAAATAAGCCATTTCAATTTTTAATATATTTCAAAGCTTTAAATATTCAACATTTCAAAACTAAATTCGATAAATTTATATATATATATCAAATTCACTTTACAATTATTTAGTTTTGAAATATTAACTTAACATTTCCAAGACATTTGAATAAAATTTCAATTTACAATTTAAATAAACAAAAGATCTCATTTAAATATTTATACGTTTGAAATATCCATTTAAGTCACCTTTTCAAATTTCAAGTTGTAAATCACTTCTTTAAATTTCAAATTCAATACATTTCAAATTACTTATTTAAGTATAATTCTTAAATAAATATAATTTCAATCAATTCCAAATCATTATAAATTCTATATTTGAAATTATAGATATTAAATAAATACTTAAACATATTAGTCATCAACTTATTAAATTGACTTTAATAAATCTTTAAAATCAGTATTTATCAAAATCATATATTTCTTTTCAAAACCAAGGAAATCATTTTCAAAACATTGATTTATAAACCAACGGTGTCTGTATATAATTTTCTACCCTATGGTCAAGTGATACAGATATTTATCATTTCAATCCGCAATTTAAATTATATATACGGGTATATATCTTTTCAACCCGCAATCCCAAATTCAATTCCATGAAAATCGCTTGGGTTTATCATTTCAACCCATAACAATTTTCTCCTATTCTACAGATCGTTCGGGTATGTATCATTTCAACCCATAGTGATTCTATACTAATAGGGAACTTGCAAAGTGATAACAGATATGAAAATAAAATAACAACTGTAACAGGCATATATCAACAATATACATAACAGATAATGGTGTCAGATGTCACAGGTGAACAGATACAGATAATGACATATAAACAATGTAAACAACTAACATCAGCATATTTCAATTGACATTTCAATTGAAATCAAATTTAATAAATATAAGAATGTAAATCGTGAGTGATAGCTCACCTTTCGTGGTTAGAGACGAACTAGGATGAGATGAGTTACGAATCTGAACACGAACTTCGAAACAAAGCAAAATTTGCACGAATTTGATGACCAAGCTGATAACATGAATTGATGGAACGAATCAGAATGTGATCGATGAAGATAATTGGTAAGTGAACTTATATATATATATATATATATAATTATATATAAACTATATATATATAAAATCATATTATAACAAATTATTAACATACATGTAGTCACAAATCAAAAAAATGAAAATATGAAACAAACTATCTACAACGTATATACTTAAAACATATTATATTTATTTTTCAACTATCAATCGTTATTAAACATATATAAGTGAATCAACACATCTATATATACTATAACAGTCAATATGAAAAATCCCAATACATGTATGCACTCAGGCTTAGATGTAAATACATCTCTAACATGCAAAACTTACATGAACTCATGCATACGACAGAAAAATGAAAAATAAAATAAAGAAACAAACAACTCCAGGCTAAAATATATGTGACTACAAGCTTGAATATACAACCCATACTCATACAGTAATACAAATATGATTCACTTCTCAACTGTCATTCGATATCTAATGCATATATAATGTGTTATATCGTATAAACTAATATATTATGAACTAATATTACCAGTTAGACGTTCACTGACAGAATACAAATCATATAATTTTTAAAATAATATATATATACTATACGAAACTATATGAAGCACTGATATAAAACAAGTAAAAATAATTTATGCAGACATTGAAACTTATACAAACCCATATGCCTATATGTATAGACTGTAAACAACAACAAAAAAAACAGCAACTAGACTTACACCTTTTTTCCAAACTAAACATTTTCAGGGAACATTGTCAGGTGGAAGAAAAAGTTGGAAAAATACTATATTTAAGCAACTTTATATTATAACCAACAGTACAAGGTTATATGCAAAATCTTAACCATCCTACATATCAACTACTTATAAAACTCTGCCTATATATAAATATGTGTAAATATATACTATTTTATACTAACCAAAATATATACACATATATACGCATGCAATCAAAATAAACATCAAAAGCTATATAACTATTGTATAAAATATATCTATAAAACAAAACTCATATATATAAACAAATATATACTTAAGCATATACTAACTGATCATGTAGACAACAAAGAGGAAATGTGGACAACAAGCTATCTATTGGTGATGAGCTGGTTCGAGCTTTGGCAGGGAGGCACTGATGGGTCTCAGCCAAGCGGGTTGCGAAGGCTTGGATTAGGCTAAGGTCGTGGTGGAGAAGGCCACGCTGGGGCACTGGATGACGGGGTACGGGGATCAGAAGGGAGGAATACTCGGCACTAGCAGGGTGTGAAGGTGGGCAGAGGAACAAGGTTTGGGGAAAGTTGAGGTGGAGCTTGGCTGCTGGGTGGAGGCCGGAGTCAGGGATATAGGCATGAAGGTGTGGCGGATGGGGACAATCGTGGAGGAGGTGGACAAAGAAGAAGACGGTAGTTGGTTGGAGGAACTCGGGGCGTTAGAGGATGGGAGGTGGAGAGGCTTCACGTTAAAGATGAATTGGCAGGGGTTTCTCGGCAAACAAAAGCAGGCAAAATGGTCTACAACATCTATAATTAAAATATAATATCCCCCACGAACCGTTCAAAGGAAATAAATGGTCAGAGAAAAAAACTGGAAATGAAAGGCAAAACTATCGGAAAAGAATTTGAACGAACAAAATGTATGAACCAAAACACACTTTATTGAAAGGGTAAAAAGTCAGAGAATATCAAAGGTTAATAACCAATGGTTATATAAATTTTTAGCAGTTGGGCAAATGAATGGGCACAAAAGTTTGAAGACTCGAAACTAGTACCGCTACGATAATCGTTTTACTGATTTCGTGGCGTACCCGATCCCGAAATATACAAATGAATATACTATGGAGATCAGCATGACGAGACGATCAAAACGGTATACAGATGTCAATGGTACGACCATCCGATCATAAGTCGATAATCGGTACCGAAAATGTTGCTAATTTACCAAAAATAAGATGAACGGAGCAATAGATGTCCAAATTTGACGAAACGAAAGATGACGTCTCACTCAGAAGATGATTTACAAATCTTTTATGTAAAAATATTTAGGTTTGGAAAACATTTTATTATCACCAATTTTTAACTGATTAAATTTGAAGTAAATTTACGCGCGAAATAAATTTTCATATTTTCGGACGAAAATTTACCAGTTGCTATCTTTAATTAGACGCATTCCAAATATCAAATTTATATTTCAAAATATTATTGTTTAAAATTTCACAAAATTCAATTAATTAAATAAATAAAACAACTGAAATTTGCGGGTCGTTACACTCTCCCCCACTCAAAACTTTTCGTCCCCGAAAAGGAAGGAGGTAGGAGAATAGAAACAACCAGAAAGAAATTAGATTGAAATACAAATAAAACAATTAAATTAACCGTATAAATTTCAAATTAAACTAATTAATATTCAACAATTTGGTTTAATTCATTTGAGTTCACTTAAGTTAAATAAATCTATCTATTCTAAATTCATTATCTTATTATCTAGTCATTCTCAATTAACAATTTCTAAACCATCAATTTGTATAATCATTTATTATACTCATATTTTATTCAACAAATTTAATTCTTTTATTCCAAATCATTATTAAGTTTATTCCACTTAATATGTCCTATCACATATATTTAAACCATATAAATTATTTTAAACCATATAATTTCAGTTTAAATCAATTTATATTCAATAATTGATTTTAAATTCAAGGTATTTCCATACTTTAATCAAATTTCAATTTATTAATTCCTTCAAAACAAGTTTATTTGTCTCATCTAATATTTAATTAAATTATTATTCTATTTCTCTCTACTAACATCTTTATAATAAAATTTAAGTATATATAACATTTATTATAACCACTCAAATTTTACTTATAAATTTCTTTATATTGTATATTATCCAATTACATTTTTAACTTCTGAAATTTTAGGTAAGTTATGCTAAGATGTAATTGAGTATTATACAAATAAGATTTTACAATCCAGTTATTCCCAGTTAACTATTTATCCAAGAATTTTGACTTTAGTTTATAATTGAAATCATCTTTAATCTAAAATTTAAGAATTTAAATCTCCGATTTACTTCAAACAATTTAGAGATATATATAATATATTTATATCAATTTAAATTTTTAAAATAATGTACCTATATATATATATAAATCAAATTATACTAAAGAAATTCAAATCAAAAGTATTTTTTTTTCCAAAACAAATCCATAGCAAAGCTACAGAATAGTCTCTCCACTTCGAAACTCGAAAATGAATGTCGATGGTGCGGCCGTCATCACCGAAATTATTTTCCAGCGACAAAGAGAAGAGCACTGATTTAAACATTTAAAATTCTTTGAAAACCATTTTATTCGAAAATACTTTAAATAATATACATTTTAAGACTTTAAAACAAAGTTTGAAATCACCAGAAATTTAATTCTTAAATTCTCAATTTAAATTCATTTCAATTCCAAATAAATTTATAAACAATAGTCATTTTGCAATAGTCAATGACTTGCAAAACAATAAAATGATAATCAAATATTATTATTTTCAACAACCAAATTATTTAACTTTTAATTCCAGAAAATTTATCTTATATATTTATAATGTAATCATACAAATTTATTTCATTTATTAAATTTGAAAATTATATTGTGTCAGTTAGCTATATTCAAGTGTTTTGGAAATCCTATCGATAGCGTTGATAAGACGAATCGATCGAAAATCCAAACCAACATCAATAACTCAAACAACACACTATAACATAAGCCATTTTATATTAATTACAAATACACTCCCTCACACGATGATTCCAGAATTGGATTCCAATACAAGGATAGAGATCCAAAGATGGAGGGACTCTAATCAAAGAGAATTCTAATCTAAAATAGATAGGCTCGAAACGAAGGTTAGATGATTGCATTTCAAACAGGAATATGGATAAAGTTGTATAAATCACGGGCAACCTTAACCGGGTCAACCATGACTTCATAGATAAGATCGATATAGAATTCTGAAGCAAATCGACATTCGATTACCAGAGGTAGAATTCGGGTATTGCATAAGATAGCAGCATCGTAAACCGAGGATACAGAAATCTCCGGTGAATCAATACCGATTGTAAAGGAGTTTCACCCCAGTATAAATTATTCGAAGATTGGCGAGACCGCCGATTTATTATAGAGATCATTCGAAGTGAAGTTATGGGATACTCCAGAATCAAAAGACACGAATAGGGAGACACGAATGGACTTTGGAACCGAAGTGAACATTCCAAAATTCAAAGGAACCGAGTCAAAGAAGAAGGAATTCAAGCTCGAACGAAAGTGATTATGTAATTGAATTTACTACATATGTTGAGTTTTGCCTAAAACCAGAGCTCTGATACCACATGTAATGACCCAATATTTTCAACCATTCGCATCCATTATAAGTGTATAGGTAGACACTCATGCCGGAGTTGAATTGCTCAAAATACCGCGTTGTAATTAAAATTTTGGCAAAACTCAGCATATACAGTAAATAAAATAATTACAGATCACAAACACAGAGTAATATAACAATAATGCAGCGGAAACAAAAGGATAGTAGTTCATGAAGCTACTATATGTATATAACAGAGTTAAACAAGATACAACAGAGGTCTCGAAAACAATAGATGTCTCAATACAATAATCAAATACCAGATCTGAATACATCACTGGAATCAACGGAATAACTGAAAGCAGGATCGATAGATAGCTGGATCTCCAAGCGAAGCTCCAACTCCAAAGGTGAGTCTCAAATGCTGTATCACTCAGTCTGACCCGAGCGTAAAGCAAAACACAAAACACTCGAGTCAGGATTAACATTCTTATATTAATAAATCCAACTCAAGTGAAATATCAACTGAAATACAAGTAACTTAAAGGATGTTTGGGATAACCATCCCCTAAGGATCCGTTAAACTATTTACTATGTAGTAATATTCGCTATTATAATAGTGTCTAAATAAGTAAAGTATAATCATATCGGAAAATAGCGTTAAGGGGATGGAGAACCTTAACGCGGTCGGATCTTAAAATCATAATCGTAGTAAAGCTCGATATGGTAGGTGACACGGCACAACTAGGCAATGCCAGGGTAGATATACCAATTACGCACACGGACTGATGGATACGCATAGCAGCCACTACCGTTCCACCTCGAACAACACTCCCAAATCGGAGGATGGCCATCTAGTCAAATCACAAGTAAGAGTATAATATCGAAGAAATGCGTCCGAGAAGAGGTGCTACCTCACTGGTCCGAGATCGCTCCTGTTTTAGCCACCTTATGCCAACTCACGGGAGTTGGGTCCACGTAACATACCTTAAGAAACGTCGCCACCATCCTACTTCATTCTGGAAACTCCACCGCGTACACAGTTGTCAAAGTGGTTTTCGGTATCGACAGAGAGTATGTCCATATCCGATCCCGGTCTCTTTGCCAACCAATCGTTATTATAACACCGTGGTCATTTCAAAATAGTTTATGCTTCAAAACCAAAGTATCATTATCATTTCAAAACCCAATTTAATACGATATCGTTTCACTTCAAATATATCCATTTTTCAAAAATCGTATTATTTTCCAAAGTTATAATGCTTTGAAATCATAGTTTGGAAATCACAGTATTTTGGAAATCATACACTTTCCTTTTTAAACCGTTTAGATATTAAAATTTCGTTATAAAATAAATTAGTTTCCTCAAATTTCACAAATCGATTCAAATTAACTTGAATTCCAAAAATTTAATTTAATCAAATCTCAAATCATCAGTTTTAACTCGATTCAGCTTCTAAATAAACCATTTCAATTTATCGATTTCAATTACATATCTGAACCATAAAATAAGCCATTTTAATTTTTAATATGTTTCAAAGCTTTAAATATTCAACATTTCAAAACTAAATTCGATAAATTTATATATATATCAAATTCACTTTACAATTATTTAGTTTTGAAATATTAACTTAACATTTCCAAGACATTTGAATAAAATTTCAATTTACAATTTAAATAAACAAAAGATCTCATTTAAATATTTATACGTTTGAAATATCCATTTAAGTCACCTTTTCAAATTTCAAGTTGTAAATCACTTCTTTAAATTTCAAATTCAATACATTTCAAATCAAACTTATTTAAGTATAATTCTTAGATAAATATAATTTCAATCAATTTCAAATCATTATAAATTCTATATTTGAAATTATAGATATTAAATAAATACTTAAACATATTAGTCATCAACTTATTAAATTGACTTTAATAAATCTTTAAAATCAGTATTTATCAAAATCATATATTTCTTTTCAAAACCAAGGAAATCATTTTCAAAACATTGATTTATAGACCAACGGTGTCTGTATATAATTTTCTACCCTATGGTCAAGTGATACGGATATTTATCATTTCAATCCGCAATTTAAATTATATATACGGGTATATATCTTTTCAACCCGCAATCCCAAATTCAATTCCATGAAAATCGCTTGGGTTTATCATTTCAACCCATAACGATTTTCTCCTATTCTACAGATCGTTCGGGTATGTATCATTTCAACCCATAGTGATTCTATACTAATAGGGAACTTGCAAAGTGATAACAGATATGAAAATAAAATAACAACTGTAACAGGCATATATCAACAATATACATAATAGATAATGGTGTTAGATGTCACAGGTGAACAGATACAGATAATGACATATAAACAATGTAAATAACTAACATCAGCATATTTCAATTGACATTTCAATTGAAATCAAATTTAATAAATATAAGAATGTAAATCGTGAGTGATTGCTCACCTTTCGTGGTTAGAGACGAACTAGGATGAGATGAGTTACGAATCTGAACACGAACTTCGAAACAAAGCAAAATTTGCACGAATTTGATAACCAAGCTGATAACATGAATTGATGGAACGAATCAGAATGTGATCGATGAAGATAATTGGTAAGTGAACTTATATATATAGTTATATATAAACTATATATATAAAATCATATTATAACAAAGTATTAACATACACGTAGTCACAAATCAAAAAAATGAAAATATGAAACAACCAATCTACAACGTATATACTTAAAACATATTATATTTATTTTTCAACTATCAATCGTTATTAAACATATATAAGTGAATCAACACATCTATATATACTATAACAGTCAATATGAAAAATCCCGATACATGTATGCACTCAGGCTTAGATGTAAATACATCTCTAACATGCAAAACTTACATGAACTCATGCATACGACAGAAAAATGAAAAATAAAATAAAGAAACAAACAACTCCAGGCTAAAATATATGTGACTACAAGCTTGAATATACAACCCATACTCATACAGTAATACAAATATGATTCACTTCTCAACTGTCATTCGATATCTAATGCATATATAATGTGTTATATCGTATAAACTAATATATTATGAACTAATATTACCAGTTAGACGTTCACTGACAGAATACAACTCATATAATTTTTAAAATAATATATATATACTACACGAAACTATATGAAGCACTGATATAAAACAAGTAAAAATAAATTATGCAGACATTGAAACTTATACAAACCCATATGCCTATATGTATAGACTGTAAACAACAACAAAAAAAAACAGCAACTAGACTTACACCTTTTTTCCAAACTAAACATTTTCAGGGAACATTGTCAGGTGGAAGAAAAAGTTGGAAAAATACTATATTTAAGCAACTTTATATTATAACCAACAGTACAAGGTTATATGCAAAATCTTAAGCATCCTACATATCAACTATTTATAAAACTCTACCTATATATAAATATGTGTAAATATATACTATTTTATACTAACCAAAATATATACACATATATACGCATGCAATCAAAATAAACATCAAAAGCTATATAACTGTTGTATAAAATATATCTATAAAACCAAACTCATATATATAAACAAATATATACTTAAGCATATACTAACCGATCATGTAGACAACAAAGAGGAAATGTGGACAGCAAGCTATCTATTGGTGATGAGCTGGTTCGAGCTTTGGCAGGGAGGCACTGATGGGTCTCGGCCAAGTGGGTTGCGAAGGCTTGGATTAGGCTAAGGTCGTGGTGGAGAAGGCCACGCTGGGGCACTGGATGACGGGGTATGGGGATCAGAAGGGAGGAATACTCGGCACTAGCAGGGTGTGAAGATGGGCGGAGGAACAAGGTTTGGGGAAAGTTGAGGTGGAGCTTGGCTGCTGGGTGGAGGCCGGAGTCAGGGATATAGGCACGAAGGTGTGGCGGATGGGGACAATCGTGGAGGAGGTGGACAAAGAAGAAGACGGTAGCTGGTTGGAGGAACTCGAGGCGTTAGAGGATGGGAGGTGGAGAGGCTTCACGTTAAAGATGAATTGGCAGGGGTTTCTCGGCAAACAAAAGCAGGCAAAATGGTCTACAACATCTATAATTAAAATATAATATCCCCCACGAACCGTTCAAAGGAAATAAATGGTCAGAGAAAAAAACTGGAAATGAAAGGCAAAACTATCGGAAAAGAATTTGAACGAACAAAATGTATGAACCAAAACACACTTTATTGAAAGGGTAAAAAGTCAGAGAATATCAAAGGTTAATAACCAATGGTTATATAAATTTTTAGCAGTTGGGCAAATGAATGGGCATAAAAGTTTGAAGACTCGAAACTAGTACCGCTACGATAATCGTTTTACTGATTTCGTGGCGTACCCGATCCCGAAATATACAAATGAATATACTATGTAGATCAGCATGACGAGACGATCAAAACGGTATACAGATGTCAGTGGTACGACCATCCAATCAAAAGTCGATAATCGGTACCGAAAATGTTGCTAATTTACCAAAAATAAGATGAACGGAGCAATAGATGTCCAAATTTGACGAAACGAAAGATGACGTCTCACTCAGAAGATGATTTACAAATCTTCTATGTAAAAATATTTAGGTTTGGAAAACATTTTATTATCACCAATTTTTAACTGATTAAATTTGAAGTAAATTTACGCGTGAAATAAATTTTCATATTTTCGGACGAAAATTTACCAGTTGCTATCTTTAATTAGACGCATTCCAAATATCAAATTTATATTTCAAAATATTATTGTTTAAAATTTCACAAAATTCAATTAATTAAATAAATAAAACAACTGAAATTTGCGGGTCGTTACATGAAGCTAAACTCATATATTTACTAGCTTGGTGTGATTGACACTTCTCGATGATCATGACGATCATTTTTGTGATTTGATTTAGACTAGCGATTGAGTGATGTATTTTTGTCTACGAGGGAGACCAGACCTCGTTTGTGTGATGTTTCTACTCACATTCGTGGAGCATTCGGCTCATAGGTCTTCGGACCATTCGTGGAGCATTCGGCTCATAGGTCTTCGAACCATTCGTGGAGCATTCGGCTCAAAGGTCTTCGGACCATTCGTGGAGCATTCGGCTCATAGGTCTTCGGACCATTCGTGGAGCATTCGGCTCATAGGTCTTCGGACCATTCGTGGAGCATTCGGCTCATAGGTCTTCGGACCGTTCGTAGAGCATTCGGCTCATAGGCCTTCCCCCCTTTTTATGTGTTTTCTGGATTTTTGGTGATGATTTTTGGAATTTGTGCTTCACCAATTTCACTTGATTTTCATTGATATGGTATCAGTTTTTGTGCATTGGTGAATTTATGTGTTATTGACTTGTTATGAATACAAGTTTAGGGTATGATACCCTATTTTATCTTGGAGAAGATTCTTGTGATATTGGTTAATCTTTTGATGATTATCATTTACATGCTTATAGTAGTTTGCCTCTATGGTTATTACATGTTCATGTCATGTCCTTTACTTTATACCATATCATCTGATATTTATAGCTAGACTGATCCGTTTATTATTTTCTTATAAATAATACTCGGGTCAGACCGAGATGTTACAGGTGCTTCTGCTTGACTTCTCCCCAGGGATCTATTATTCCGACTTTTGGCTAACTACTTAGATTTGTATTTTTTGTATGTACACATTTGAGATATAGACTCTATGTTGTGTACTTATTCTTTTGTATAGCACGTGTTGCTATTCTTTTATATTATCGTGGATCTTTCCGACCACTACTCTGATGTACACTTTCATGTTTTATATATATTTATTCATATCTTCTTCCGCCTTTGTGATATGGATGTCTGTGACTGATTTATGTTATGATTATTTCTATGTTTGTTTCCGGAGATTATATATAGCCACCGTGTGATAGCTTTGAGTTTGTATCGGTATGTCGGATTTCCTCCTTAAATGATATGCATTTTATTCTATCTGACATATGGGTGCTCGCACAAAGAAGTTACATGGATGATCGCTCCTCCACAGCCTTATTCTCCGTGCTAATTGACAGCACTACATTGTAGTGTTCTTGGTTAGCATGGGTATAGAGGTGGGGCGTCACAGCTTGGTATCAGAGCCAAACTTCGGAACAATGTAGAATAACTTAACAAGGATCATCGTCCTAAGTCCTTCTTAGGAGTTGTACCTTAGGATTAATTCGAGTCTTCGTACCGATTCATCCTATTTTCTTTTATGATTCCTTGTTTTATCTATCAAGATTTGCTTGATCATTATTTGGAGAATAACTTTCTTCTTCTCTCTTTCTTAAAGAAGAGAATGTCTAGACCAAGCTGTCCCAGAGTCGGACCATCTACTATTACTCCCCAGGAAGGAGTATTTATGTCTGCCCAGCAGCTCCTTGATCTTGTAAAGAATGCTCAAGCAGCCGGACCCATTCCAGAGCCTACCCATCCTAGATCTGGTTTTGCACGCTTGTGCAGAGACTATACCGATTTGGGTGGAAGGCCATTTAAGCGATCCGAGAGTGTTATTGAAATTCAAGCTTGGCTCAAATCATGCAATCGCATCTTTTCTCGCATGAACCTTATTGATCTACATCGAGTCCAGGTGGCTTCTAGCATGCTCCAAGAAAGAGCATTGGATTGGTACGAACTCCTTATTTGTGAAATTAATGAAGCGGATCTCACCTGGGAGCAATTCCGGGAACGCTTCGAGTTGAAATTTGTACCAAAAGCAGAGAAAGTAACATTGGCTCGTCATTTCATGGACCTTGTTCAAGGTGAATCTTCTGTGACAGATTATGTCGCATCCTTCGAGTCACTGTTTAAATATGGGGTTGAATACATCAACACCCCATTAAAGAAGAATCAAAGATTCGTCTATGGCTTAAACAAAAATATCAAGAAGTCATTACTTCTAAAATTAGAAGTTTCTTTCGATCAACTCATTGATATCGCTCTTCGTCTTGAAGAGGTCGATAGAGAGTGTAATGTTGAAGTTGTGGGTGCCAAACAGAACTTCAACAATAATACGAAGAGGCCTATTATGTTCAAAGATCCCAACGCCAATAAGAAAGGGAAATAACAGACTTCGGTAGCAAAGACCCCTACCTCTAGCAGTGGGCAATGCTACAATTGTGGTTCCATGGACCACTATGCGAGGGAGTGTCCAAAACCCCTTCATTGTCGCTATTGCAAAGATTCGGGTCACCATATATCTTCTTGTCCCAAACTTCAAAGTAGGAGAGAGGGAAAGCTAAATGCGCCTAGTGACACTTCTCGTGGTCGAGGTACTCCTCATTCAATCCTTGATGACATTTATTTTAGGATTATCTTATTCAAGTTTTTTTGATATGAGTTCATCTCATTATTTTTATCAAAAGAACTTGTGATTCATTTTCTTTAAACATTTTTCGGCTTGTTGACTTCTTTGAGGATTGCGAATCCGGTTGGTGGATCCGCAACACTCAATTTGCTTTTTATTTATGTCGAAATTATTTTATGTGATTTCTCTTTCCGAGCTTACTTATGC
This sequence comes from Allium fistulosum, assembly GCA_030737815.1. Taxonomy (NCBI): domain Eukaryota; kingdom Viridiplantae; phylum Streptophyta; class Magnoliopsida; order Asparagales; family Amaryllidaceae; genus Allium; species Allium fistulosum. Next base: position 35,104,057 of record JASFAW010000010.1, on the reverse strand, counting down.
TTCGGAATTGACTTTTGTAAGGATTGGCTTAATTATTATGAAGTCATATCCTTTGTCCCGTGTGGACTATTCATCTTCGACATTTTCAATCTGTTAAGCAGATTTCTATTTTTCTTTGTGATTCCAATTTCAAATTTTTGGTGGCATCAATTTTTATTCTTTAAACCCGCATGATGAGGAAAGTGTTATCCTTCTCATTTATGTAGTTTGAGAATTTTCTGGTATTTTTGAGTTTCTCTTAGGATTATCACCTAAGCAATCTTTTGAGTGGTGTTAAGGTCTTTTTAGCTCGACCTTGCCACCGATTTTCATTTGCTACGAGTTGCGGGAGTTATCCATTTACTGCATTCCGCACTCGTTATGGTTTTTATGAATGACTTATTATGTCATTCAGTTTGTCCAGCTTATTTCATCCATTTTATGAATCGAGTATTCTACGATCTCGATGACACCATTCATGTATATATTGATTTTGGATGAAAACAGCAATTTAAAATTTTGCAAATCTTTTTCATAAGATTTATTTATAAGTATAATTGGATTTTGTTCTTCAATGAGCAAAGAATATTCTTAAAACTTCTAAGAGATATTTTTATCATATGGATTATGATTTTGTGATTGTATTGCCCATTGAGTGCTTTAAAAATTTTGGTCGATGCGCCTGATCAACGTTATCGATAGGAATTTCCTAAACGCTTTGATGAGACAATCAGACACAGTAAATTGACTTGTAAAAATGTAAATTTCTCTAGAAAGATTATTACATAAAGATAAATGTAATTTTGAAAGTTTTAGCTTTTCGGGAAAGAAAATTATTTTTAAAAAAATTCTTTCTTTTCGACACTCTTATTCTTGTGATTCCCGAAGGGAACCAAGACTTTATCTTTTGTACCAATGCTAATCGTGTTGGTTTGGATGCCGTTCTCTTGCAAAAGAGAACGTGCTATCACTTGTGATTCTAAATCATTAAGCCGATCGAGACTAGGTATGCTACTCATGACCTAGTGCTCGCGGCTATTGTTTTCGCTTTTAGAGTTTGGCATCATCATTTTTGGTTGAGAAATTTGTTCTCTACCCTGATCATAAATCTTTGGAATATTTATTTTCTCATAAGGAACTTAATATTGGATCGAGTTCCTTGCATCTTATGATCTTTATATTCTTATTATATTTCCGGAAAGAGGAACCGTGTTGCCAATGCACTTTGTTGTAAACAACAAGTGGTTGTTTCTTTGATGATGTCCAAATGGAATGATCATTTTACCAACATCGGACGTTTCGATATACTTCGTTTTATTGAGTTTCATCTCATTTCTTTTATGGACCTGCGTCTGATGTTCGTTTATGGTATTCGGTTCATTGGACGTACCGTTTTTGTACTACGTCGGTGTTCCGAATTATTTGAGTTTATGTTCATTGGACGTACCATTATTGTACTACGTCGATGTTCGGAGCTATTCGTGTTTCCAGTTTCTCGAGCGTATTGTTATTGTACTAACGCCGTTGCCCCGGCTCAATTTTATGTTATTCATAACGTTTTCCACGCCTTTCAACTACGGAAATGCCTTTGGGATTTTGATTTTTATTCTTGAGCCCGGTGTTATTGTGGAAATTGAAGTTTCGCCTATTTGACTTTTGAGCAACATTCTATTCGCATCATTTCTTCGGGGGTTAAGTGCCTTCGAAATAAAGATGTTATTTTTGTGAAAGTCCGATGGTTCTTAAATCCTAAGGATTTCTCTTGGGAATCCAGAGAATTCATCGAGCAATTTCGTTTGGGCTTACTCTTTCGTGCTCTTTATGGTGAACTTCTTATTTCAAATTTTCTTTTGTGTTGTTATGCTTTTATGGTTGTTACTCTTTATTTTCTTCTTAAGTATTGCGAGGATGCAATTTCTTTAAGGAGGGGAGTCTGTAACAACCCGCATATTTATCGATTGTATATTTAAATATTTTATTTAAATATATCATCGTTCGTCGGATTTTAGTCCGAAAATCTACTTTTTGCAAACGGTCGAATTAGGACTCGAGACCCCTTCCATTGAGTTCAAAATGCTGTTTGTGACCTTTTTGAGTATAAACTTCGATATGTTTGGAGCTAGCTAAAATTTCGTCCTTTTCCACTTGAAGTTTGAGTTTGGGTTCAACCCACTAGCCCACTAATACCCAAACTGAACCTCTCTCCCCTCATTCATTTTCATTCCTAATATTTCAGCTCTAAAGAGAACAATGGGGGAAAAGATTGGAAATGGAAATTCCAAAGCCCTAATTTCATTTTTGCAAATCCAAGTTTAGCTCCAAATTTCCAAAGAAGTCTAGGTAGGCATCTCCTTCTTCTTCTCCAACTCATTCTCTCTTCAATCTCAGAAATTACCTAAACCTAACTTGGGAAATATTTTCCTTTTGAGCATAGATTGAAGCTTCTTGAGTTGTTATTAAAGAGGGATTGATATTAGCTTGTTCTTGTGCTTCTCATTTGTGCTTTTGGGTTCAAAGGTGAGATTTTTATCTCACATCTATGTCTATATCTATCTTCGATTGTTGGGTATGAATTCCTAACACTTATCTATGTGCATTTGCTTTTGGTTTGGATTGAATTGGTGTATATTCCAAATTATGGTATTTTGAAGTCAAAATTTATGAAAACCCTAGTATGGGTGTTTTGACATGTTGTTTTGGGTGAATTGAAGAGCCTTTAGGGTTGGGTTGTCGCTTGGCATAAATCCTTTGTAGCCATTTCTCATTCAATTGCTCCGAATCCGAGAAGTTGTGTAGGTTTGCCCATATTTGGGCTTTGCAAATTCTGTCCCGCTAAAGGCGACAGACGTCTGTGGATTATCCACAGACGTCTGTGGCTTCAGGGAAAATGTTTCCCAAAATAGGGGACAGACGACTGTGGATTATCCACAGACGTCTGTGGCTTCAGGGAAATTTTTCCCGAAACAGGTGACAGACGTCTGTGGGTTTCCCACAGACGTCTGTGGCTGTTGATTTCTGGATATTAACCTATTTTTATGTGGATTTTCAAATTTATCGATTTTTGATTATCCATATAGTTATACTCGATTAATATCAACTTTGATGATTTCTTTTCTGGATTTTTGGTGTTTCTATTTGATCGATTTGATATCGATTTCCTTGGTTTGATTCACGTTATCGAAATGTGAATTCTTGTGATTGATTGTTTCTATAATCATTTCGGTGATTTGTCACTTTAAAAATATAAAGGTTTCAATACTAGTAGTAAATATCAAAACCCTTTCAGCAAAACGTTTTCAACTCTATTTTTAATACCAAACTCGTTTATAAAACCGATTTCCAATCTACTAGTATATACAAGCCTTTACCTCACTCGGATGAGAAATCTAATTAAACGGCTTAGTAAAACGAGTGGTATGAAACGCTTGCGTTCACTTCGTCAGTTAATTCTTGGACTTGTTCGATTGAACCTTTTGTGACAATTTTCTAGTGAAGATCTACAGCTTGTTCGTAAATATTTATGTTAAGCAAGTGGTTATGGGACATGAAGCTAAACTCATATATTTACTAGCTTGGTGTGATTGACACTTCTCGATGATCATGACGATCATTTTTGTGATTTGATTTAGACTAGCAATTGAGCGATGTCTTTTTGTCTACGAGGGAGACCAGACCTCGTTTGTGTGATGTTTCTACTCACATTCGTGGAGCATTTGGTTCATAGGCCTTCGGACCATTCGTGGAGCATTCCACTCATAGGTCTTCGGACAATTCGTGGAGCATTCGGCTCAAAGGTCTTCGGACCATTCGTGGAGCATTCGGCTCATAGGTCTTCGGACCATTCATGGAGGATTCGGCTCATAGTTCTTCGGACCATTCGTGGGGCATTCGGCTCAAAGGTCTGACCATTCGTGGAGCATTCGGCTCATAGGTCTTCGGACCGTTCGTGGAGCATTCGGCTCATAGGCCTTACCCCCCTTTTATGTGTTTTCTGGATTTCTGGTGATGATTTCTGGAATTTGTGCTTCATCAATTTCACTTGATTTTCATTGATATGATATCAGTTTTTGTGCATTGGTGAATTTATGTGTTATTGACTTGTCATGAATACAAGTTTAGGGTATGATACCCTATTTTATCTTTGAGAAGATTCTTGTGATATTGGTTAATCTTTTGTTGATTATCATTTACATGCTTATAGTAGTTTGCCTCTATGGTTATTACATGTTCATGTCATGTCCTTTACTTTATACCATATCATCTGATATTTATAGCTAGACTCATCCGTTTATTATTTTCTTATAAATAATACTCGGGTCAGACCGAGAAGTTACAGGTGCTTCTGCTTGACTTCTCCCGAGGTATCTATTATTCCGACTTTTGGCTAACTACTTAGATTTGTAGTTTTTGTATGTACACATATGAGATATAGACTCTATGTTGTGTACTTATTCTTTTGTATAGCACGTGTTGCTATTCTTTTGTATTATCGTGGATCTTTCTGACCACTACTCTGATGTACACTTTCATGTGTTATATATATTTATTCATATCTTCTTCCGCCTTTGTGATATGGATGTCTGTGACTGATTTATGTTATGATTATTTCTATGTTTGTTTCCGGAGATTATATATAGCCACCGTGTGATAGCTTTGAGTTTGTATCGGTATGTCGGATTTCCTCCTTAAATGATATGCATTCTATTCTATCTGACATATGGGTGCTCGCACAAAGAAGTTACATGGATGGTCGCTCCTCCATAGCCTTATTCTCCGTGCTAATTGACAACACTACATCGTAGTGTTCTTGGTTAGCGTGGGTATAGAGGTGGGGCGTCATAGAGCCAATGCATCAGAAATATCACATAAACAAAGTCAGGCCGAGATATATCGATTGACAAATTCAAACAAATTCATACGACCAAGCCAAATATTATCATCGTCAAAATCAATTCAAAACCAAGGACAGTGGGAAACAAAAATTGATTTGAACTAGATGCGAGTGAAAGGAGATCACTCACCTTATCGACGAATCTAAGCAGCCGCAAGCAGAGAGAAAGCATCATCGATCAAGCTACTGTAGTCGACCGCCTCAATTTGTTCGAAGCCCTAATTTGAAGAAAGGGGAACGAGCGCAGCCACCAGTTTTTTTCATTCGTATGTTTGTTTAGGGTTTTCATGGAAATGAATAGGGACGGGCTTGCGAATGAACAAAAGGAGAACGGCATTGTCAACTATCACGGTAACACAAAAAAAACTCATGGGTTAGAATCAATTAAAGGTCCGCATAACCGTTTAGCAAATTTTTATCAAAGAATTCCAACCGATTAAAATTTCAATAGCAATTATCAAACAATTTGATCGTCATTTGACGACAATTAATTGTTGTAAAACTCCGGGTTGTTACAGACTCCCCTCCTTATAAAAATTGCATCCCCACAATTTTCATAATTAAAGTTGTCAATAACAATTATATTTCTAACATAAACTGGTTAAGCTAGAAAATAAAAGTCAGAAATACAAACGCCAAAGAAATCTTTTATTTTCTTAAAAGAAATTTACAAATTCTCAACAAAATCTAATTATCGATACGATAATTAGAAAACAGCAAAATCTAATTATCAGCAAAGATAATTAGAAAACACAAATCACAAATCGCAAAACTGCAAATATCTAGTTATCCAACAAATAACTAGAAAACACGAACTTCATAATTTGCAAACTCTAACTATCAACAGAGATAGATAGGAAACAACAATTCGATATGATCAACATAATCCAAAATCAATTAGAGACTAGAAAATTTTAAAATCATCAAAACTAGCAAATATCCAATCATCAAAACGATAATCAGAAAACACAATTATCTAATTAACAAAAACGATAATCAGAACTCTCAAATCAACAAATATCTAATTATCAAAGGCGATAATCAGAAATCACAAATCAACAAATATCTAATTATCACAAACGATAATCAGAACTCAAATCTACACATATCTAATTATCAAAAACGAAAATCAGAAATCTTAATCAACAAATATCTAATTATCAAAAATGATAATCAGAATCACAAATCAACAAATGTCTAATTATCAAAAATGATAATCAGAATCACAAATCAACAAATATATAATTATCAAAAACCATAATCAGAAATCTCAAGTCAATAAATATCTAATTATCAAAACGATAATCAGAATTACAAATATCCAATTATCAAAAACGATAATCAGAAATCAATAAATATCTAATTATCTCAAACGATAATTAGAAATCAACAAATATCTAATTATCAAAAACGATAATCAAAAATCTCAAATCAACAAATATCTAATTATCAAAACAATAATCAGAATTACAAATATCCGATTATCAAAAATGATAATCAGAAATCAACAAATATCTAATTATCTCAAACGATTATCAGAAATCAACAAATATCTAATTATCTCAAATGATAATCAGAAACAAAAAATATCCAATTACCTGTAGATAATTGGAAACACAAATATCTAGAAATCAATTAAGAAGACTAGAAAATCAACATAAAAGGTTGGATCGATCCCATCAGATGGCGAGTTTTTAGCTACGCCGCACGTGCATCAACAAATGGCCGAAGCCTACCAAGTACTCAACATAATTTTGGCGCCCAACAAATGACCCGAAGGTCCGCAGAGTGACCCGTAGGTCTAGTACTGGTATTTGACCCGAAGGTCCATCAGAGTGGCCCGAAAGCCCAACAAATGACCCAAAGGTCCAACAAATGACCCGAAGGTCCAACATAGTGGCTCGAAAGCACACAAAATCATCAAAATCATCAAACAGCAGATGTTTCATACCACGTGTTTTACTAAATCGTTTGATTCTCTTCATCGTTTCCTTGAAAGTGCAAATTGTGTATTTTATAAAAATAACATTTTACATTCTCAAACGGACAAGTCCGGAATTAAGCGAATTAGTAAAAGAAAGGGGTCATAGTCCACGATTTTGCTGAAATGTTTAAATCGCTTCCTCATTCTTTTGAAAGCGCAAACTGTAAAATTCCTGAAAACAATTTTATTATTTTATAAAATAACAATTCACATTCTCAACTGGACAAGTCCGGAGTTATGCGAATCAGTAAAAGAAAGGGGTCATAGTCCTCGATTTTTCTGAATCGTTTAAGTCTCTTCCTCAGTCTTTTGAAACCGCAACTGTTAAAAATTATAAAACAATTTGCATTTTAAAACGATTTTCCAATCACGTGATTAAAGCAACAACATCAGTAGCAATTTCGAAAAGAAAATTGTACTTCTCAAAACACCGTAAAAATGGATCTCAAAATCAGCATTGCGGAATAACCGCTTGAAAATCCACTTTTAAAATTTGGCGGTTACTGAAGTCAAAGCGACAGTAATTTTTAAACGTCAAAATCTCATCAAAATAATTTACATCAAAATGTAATATCAGTGAATTTTCATTCATCAAAATGCCACAAAACTCCGTGCTCCAAAAATTTAGCATCGATGTAAAAATCCCGTTATAAAATAACGGCAGCAAAATACGTTTAAACCAGACACTGGTTCAACGTAAAATAAATGCAGTAACGTGCAACTCAAATTTGCACGTACTACAAAATGAACAAAGATATCATTCGAATGTATCTTCAATGAAGATAATTCAAAGCAGCAAAATCTAATCAACATGTGATTAGCATAAAAGAAAACCAGCCAAAATCTCAACAAAAATCGGATAACTGCAATCGCTTCGAATTCTCAAATCATATTCGAAATTTTCAAAGAAACAAAATAAACCCAACAATGTAAACAACAAATGAAATTTATTTCAATTTTATATTTTAATTTTTAAATCAAAAAGATTATCAGCTGTATTCAGCGAAGACAGTCTCACTGTTTCCGCTGCGCACTCTGATAACAGAACACAAATTATTCAATCATCAAAACACAGTTTCACTTTTATTTTTAAATAAAGATATTTAAAAATTTCATCAAAATTTCAAAACTTTAGTTTTTGACTCAAGGCACAAATAAAACATCAACAAATAGTTGTAACACATGTTCCATCCAAGTTATGTTTTATATTATGTCCATAAACCCCAAGCTCTGATACCAACTGTGACGCCCCACCTCTATGCTCACAATAACAAAGAGTATTAAAAGAAATACTGTCTGTTATTACGAAGAATAAGGCTGGATAGCAGCGGCCATTCGTAGTTGGGGCTTACACTAGTATTAGTTACCTCGATAGGAGTGGAATATATTTTTATTTTTCATCACTTATTTATTTACTCCCATCGACATACCCAATTCCAGTATAAAACGAACTACGATGGTTCATAATAGTTTAGGACAAGATATATAATAATAACATAGATAATAAAATGCGGAACACAGATAACAAAAGTCTCATATATATATATAACAGATGTCAGTTACAATACATTTGACACAATACATATGATACAACTACAACTGTCGACTCTGGAAGTTATATATACAAGTACATTATCAACTAATATACATGAATACATATCAACCTATACTATGACATGACTACTCCAAAAGATATGAAAAGTCTTCATAGCTCAAACAACAACCCAAAGCAAGATATCTACAACCTGAAATAACTCAGGTCTGACCCGAGTATTAAATTCAAAAGAAAATAATACACGGGTCAGTCTAATTCAAACTCAGTTATTAAAGCACAGAAGCAATAATAATCAAATATCAAATAGACGACAGTCACAGAAATCTCGTATATCCAACTCCTCGATAAGAGAATCGGATAACGGTAGATATAACACTAAACAGTGTTAAACAACAAATCAGCAAATTCAAACCATCAACAAGATAAATAAAAAGATTATCAATGAAGATAATTTAGAAAACAATAGAATTGTCTAAACAACAATTAACAAAAAATCCGATTATTAAATAATAATTAGAAACTCAGAATCTAATTATCGAATAGATAATTAGACACAACAAAATGATCAATCAAACTGAATCAAATACAATTCCCAAATATTGAATTGAACACAAAACAATTCAAATAATTGAAAAATCAATTAAAATGTCAATACTGTGTGGCTACAGTACACGCACGCGTGCACTGCCTCGCCACTACAGCATGTGAAATCATCACAACAGTGAATACTAATAGCAATCAAAACTGCAGAGGTCCAGTCACGACTATCGTGACTCAACTCAACTACAAAGAAATGAACCAGAGGAAGTCCATATATAAAGCAACAGCAAACTCAAAACAACACAAAAGTCCTCAAATTCAACACGACAGTAAGCATCAGTGCACAAGGGCAATGACACGTACGTATACATGAACCAGCAGAAGCAATTGAAGTGTTACAGTGGAACAACAAGGTACAAAGGACCAAGGTTGGAAACACATGAATTGTGCACGCAACCTGAACATCAAATGTTCATAAACCAATACAGTGACAATGCAATCACATATAAAGGAATAGCAACAAGGCACAAAGGCTACAAGTGAAACAAGCATGTGTGCCCAAGATAAGGTAACATAGTAACAAGCACAAAGGCTACAAATGAAACAAGCATGTGTGCACAAGGTAAGGCAACACTGTAACAAGCACAAAGGCTACAAATGAAACAAGCATGTGTGCCCAAGATAAGGCAACACAGTAACGAGCACAAAGGCTTCAAATGAAACAATCATGTGTGCCCTAGATAAGGCAACACAGTAACGAGCTATACATGAAACACTAAATGCACTTGCAACAGAAACTGGACCAATTGCCAACGTATGTGCAAAACCAAAATCAAGTAGCAGTTTTGATCAAAACAAAGGCAGTGAAACCAGAGACAGAGGTACACATGTGCTCGAGACAACCGAGCTAAATATCAAAACAACATTGGAACAAGTGCAAGCTCAATTGAATCGAACACCACATGTAACAGATAACAATGACACAATGAAGTAGTTCAATATAACTGTCTCAATTGGTCGATACAGCTACAAACCAAATTCAAATGAAATAGTCAAGACTGCATATGACCACAATGCAACAGACAATAGTGAAGCAACTCGACTAGTAAAAATGAACAAGCTCCAGATGCAATGCAGACCAACAGTAAAAATGGAGATGACTATCGACAAAAGAGTAGTTTCAAATTGAACAATGCAATGCCAAGGAAACATCATACATATTGAAACTAGAGCTCAATGCAATACATATCTACAGCACAGGCTCGAATGAAAATGGTGATACTAGAGGAATGTACAAATATGCAAAACCAAGTGTATACAACTACATTGTAACAGCAGAGTATCAAGTCAATACAAATGCTCCAGACAAGTTCAACAGCAAAATGCCTGTGATCAAGCAACTCGAAGCACATGACACAAATGCAAACATAGTGAAACCAGAAGCATCCCCATCAGGAAAATACTCACTGGTTCAACAAACTCCATAATCGAAGCCAGCAAACAATAGCAGTTTCGAACAAAGCCAGAATACAAAATCAAAGCAGTGATAGTGCCGAAGTCACAAAGGCCAAAAGAATAATATCAACACAGTTATAACCAAGTCGTGGCCAAAGTCAAAGTGAACAAAGAAGTCAAATTTCAAAATGAGCCAATGCATCAGAAATATCACATAAACAAAGTCAGGCCGAGATATATCGATTGACAAATTCAAACAAATTCATACGACCAAGCCAAATATTATCATCGTCAAAATCAATTCAAAACCAAGGACAGTGGGAAACAAAAATTGATTTGAACTAGATGTGAGTGAAAGGAGATCACTCACCTTATCGACGAATCTAAGCAGCCGCAAGCAGAGAGAAAGCATCATCGATCAAGCTACTATAGTCGACCGCCTCAATTTGTTCAAAGCCCTAATTTGAAGAAAGGGGAACGAGCGCAGCCACTATTTTTTTTCTTTCGTATGTTTGTTTAGGATTTTCATGAAAATGAAATGGGGACGGGCTTGCGAATGAACAAAAGGAGAATGGCATTGTCAACTATCACGGTAACACAAAAAAAAACCTCATGGGCTATAATCAATTAAAAGCCCGCATAACCGTCAAGCAAATTTTTATCAAAGAATTCCAACCGATTAAAATTTCAATAGCAATTATCAAACAATTTGATCGTTATTTGACGACAATTAATTGTTGTAAAACTCCGGGTTGTTACAATGTATGCCACAGTAAGTTAGAAATGAAAATAAACCCATTAAACAAATTGCTGTTTCTTTCCATACCTGCTATAATAATTAACCTTTGCCTTGAATGCAACGCTATTGAAATAAAAAGGTGAAGAAGGCGCCAATAGTTGAAGGTGATTTCAACACATTTATTGTCTTACACTGTTACATACACTTCGGAGGAAACATTAAATGATTAAATCCCTTTCTTTCTTAGTTGCCTTCTTGGACACCGTGACTGCTTAACTTGACTTTTTGTGCCATTTAAACATTGTGTTTTCTAATAATGGGAGTGTATAAAAAATAAATTTGAGTCTTAGGCAGAAATATCTACCTTAAATTTACTTTCCCATTTTCAACATCTCATCTCAGCCTGACTTGAGTTTTATGAGCACATGTGTTATACAGTACTAACATAGAAATAAATTTAATCATGGAACCCACACTCTAATATAATACACTTGCTATGAGCAAGCAGGTTGATAAGGGTGATGGAAGATAAGGTTTTATTTAGGCTGCTAAATTACCGAACCTCCTATTACAGTTGATGGAAAAATCATCTAATTCATGATAAAGATTTAGGCTTTTAAAATTATAGGTTAAAGTTGTGGGTAATGTAATTTACCCGGCCAGTATCATATTTTTTTTATTCAGCTGTTTACTTTATCGCACTCCACACTCAGGGTCCAAATTTCATGAAATCAGCTTATACAAAAAGGAGTCAGTCACTGTATTTCAGAGGCCGCAGTTCAGCCATTTTATGTTAAATACTATTGCTACAAATATCCTCTAGATGGAAGCATAAGAAGTAAACATAACATTGCAAAATTATTGATAAATAAATGGTGAAGAAATTATTTTTACGAAGCAATAGAAATCAACCATACCATTTTTCTTCAATACACATTTTTACATGACTCACATCTGTAGTTTTGAGCACCCCGCATCACTCTTTAGTTGATGGTTCAAACAATTCATTTACGAATAACAATATAAATCAACTTATGCAAATGAAGTCTAACCAGATAACATTCGCAATATTTATTCAAACAGCTTGACTTCTTACAGTTGCATCCTGTTTTATGTCCGGCTGAAGCAGGAGTTTTATTGGTCTCTACCTAAAAGTATAAACACATTCTCATAACTCATAAGCAAACAATAGCTCAATGCTAGTAGGATACCTAACTTTTGTAGCTGCAATTCCCTTGTATTTTAAAGATGTGTTGTAAAAGTGGGAAATATATTGAGAATTTAACAGATGGTTTAAACAGTAATCAAATCAAAATAGTCACAAATCAGCCAAATATCGTTGAGATATCAAAAACATAAGCAAATTTTTGGAAGAAGTGGTACTAAGAGGCAGTTTATTATATTACCCATAATTGGGTTAATCTATTCGGTGGTGTATTTTGATGGAATTAAGTGCAGACTAACTTTAACAGTTACAGGTACACACTCATTTCTTTAGGAATAGTAATTAAGAAGATCAGTAGATTATCACCAAGTTTTTTTGTCAAACTGGGCAAGCTGTTTGTGTTATTAATAATGGTAACTCAAAATAAAGGGTAGTCGATGAGGTGTAGTGATGCCCCTAATGATATATTTTCACATCCTACTACAGTGAGTTAACGTAGTCGAAGGTCTATCGGTGATAGTCTGCAATTTATTACCGACTAACTTCGTTGTCATAGATTTCAACAGTACTATGCTTGGTTGTTGAATTATTATAATAAAACTTCAGGAAAAAAAGAAATAATAGAATTACTGTTGTATTATATCTTTTCAAATTTATTTCATATGGTAATTGCAGGGCAGGTTGTGTGATTGTTTTTTATCTGACCATTCCAAATAATTTCTACCCCCATGCTATATATGTCTATATGCTTACCTACGAATGTTGGTTCGTAGTTTATGTACATAGTTGAGAAAATCTAAAAACATGTGCAATTATATATATGCTTATACATAAGGTTGTATAGTAGCATTGACTATTGTCCATAAATATACGACTATTAACCACAGTTTTTTGATTATAAGGCCATATATTCTGATGTACATCCTCCTTTTTTTGGTAACCAATTTGTAGACAAATGTGTTTTAACAAATTTTGAACATAAATTTTCAAACATATCTGATACATATACACATTGTTCTCAAATTATTTTTAAACAAAACTTAATTATTTACTTAAATATCTGCAGATAATTTTTTATGTTCTTAGATATTCATTAAATCCGCTCTTCTTTTTTATTTAATGCAATGGAGTTGATTTTTTCCTACTATCTCATATTGGGCTTATCCTTTCTACTTTTTTGGATTCTATTGAGCTTTTCAGGGTTAGAAAAGCTGATATCGATGAAAGTGGAGTGTTTAGAGATAGAAAATCAGAAGGTACTACTGATATTATACTTTTTAAATTTCTTAAACTCCATTATTAACCTTAACAACTGTGTTTTTGATGTAATCAAATTGAACAAAATCGGTTTTAGTTCTGTTTCTGAATCTCTGTCATAGGTCACAGTAACTATTTTAAACTTCTACAGTAAAGAGAAAGTATTAAAAAAAACAACGAATGACCTACTCTTCTTGTGAATCTTTAAGAACCTAATAATTACTCCAAATCTGAAGTAATTGATGAAAATCAATGAATATTTATTTGCCGATTCATGTCTGATGGATATCAGATCTATGATGGATATCATATACTACTCAAAATTCTAAGCAGTTTTTGCTTAATCGATAATTATAAACATGTGTGTATGTATATGATTGCTTGAAGTTCAAAGAATTTGACATTACAACAAATGAAGTTAGGAAGTAAATGAGCATAGATAGCGGTTGTTTAGAAAAAAAATGGATTTTTGAAGCATATGCAAAAGTCATGTTTAAATAGAGGGAAAATTAAAAATATTCTTATGTTTGTCTAAACCATGAATATCAAATTCATATTTCAAATAGAGCAAGTAATTATACAAACTTTTCACTGAATCCTTTCTTGAAAGTATCATATATGCTATAGAAATCAAGATTAAAAGTAATAATGTGTTTTCAACCAATTATGAGGAGTGCATAAGCTCTAATTTCTTGCATGTATGACACTGTTTTTACATGCTATATAAGAATTATCATATTTTTAGTCACGATAAAAGTAATTTAGGTAAAACAATAACTACAGACCAATGTACATGCACACAAACAATAGTGTGATAGTTATCATAGATAACAATAAATATAAGACAAACAAAAAATCAGTTTGTATCTAAAATGCTTTAGTTGAACACTGTTGAAATAAAATATTTTCAAACATATTGGTACCCATAAACAATCATTCCTCAGAATGATTGACTTTGAATATATTTAAGCATTATGTCATGAGAAAACAACAAGTATAAATTAGGTTGAAGATCGGATCTATTATATTATATATCAATGCATTGTAAGTTAGCCATTCAGTCATTTCTTATGTACAGATACCATGGTAAGTGCAATTACAATCATAAAAAAATGAAATAGTGAAAGGAGAATAAGAGAGTTCCAACAAAAAGGCAATAATATAGTCAATATGTTTAGTCTTAGATTTAGAATTTTTTGTATGTCTATAACTCATAGTGTCATCAAATGTATGATATGCTCCTCTTTGTTTGGAATTTCATAAAACAATGAACTTACTCAGAGGCGTATGATGTTTCACTAAGGATTTTTAATTTTAAATAGATAAATAACCATAACAAACAATTGAATGAAATATGAACACTCAAACAAAAGCTAAAAATTGACCATATGCATGGGAAATTAACGATTTCACTAACATAACAGTAAATATTATAAATGTACTATAATTATAAAATCAAATTATAGACTATCAAGGATATACTAAATAAAATAAAGCGGATATGCAGAATCGCGGATATGTAGAATCGCGGATATGCAGAATCCAATTAGTAACTGTATAATTCCCATTTGATGACTCTGTTACTATGATGTTAATTAATATCATAGTTAATTGACATATTTGAATGAATCACACATTCATACAGACTTCTAACAAATACTGAACTTCCAAGACGGTCATTATTACTTTGTTCATAACTCATCTTCATGAAGAGTAATGGATATTGAAAAAATTATATTTGTGTAGGAAAAAAATTAAGAAAACTATACTAAAGCTAATTTATATATTGCATCTCCAACAAAATATCACTAACATTCATCACTGGGAACAAAAACAATGTCCAAATTACTGCAAATAGGGATAAAATTCAAAAGATAACAGGAGGTAAGATGTATAGTAACTATATTATAGTAACTATAGGTGTAAGGATCAAAGAATCAAGTTAAAGACAGTTATAATGTAAATCCTTTTACAAAAATGAAAAGTACAAAATCCACATAAAGTAATTAGAAAAAATGAGGTTTTGTTTATCATGTTAAATCTTCCATCCAGATTCAAAATAAAATTAGGTTATACTAAAAATTACATCACATTTGACAATATAATATAATGCAACAATCATTTGCTTTTCCTAAAAAGAAATTATCAATATTTCTATTGATAGCACAAAATATACAACGCTTTCATCCCTTGGGTTAAATAAATTATTTTACTGATCCTAGAATGTTCACCGAATCAAACAGCCGTTTGTTTACAAATCTAAGATTCAAATAAATATTATCAAAACCTTTTCCTGATATCCACATCTATTTTGGGAATAATTTTTTTTTCACATAAAAAAACAATATAAGTTCAGCCGCTAAGTGGTTAGCAATAAGTGTTAATAAATATTGGATGATTGTTTGTTAGACTAACCATAATCGCACTCAAATTGGAGAAGTACTGAAGGAATGGTAGCTCATGGAAGCAGACTGACCGTAAAGAAGATGGCGGTTGGGAAAGACGATGGATCGTGAGTTGGGTTGGATATGGAAGCAGTGCAACATTTGTCAACGATGAGGTTGGGATCCGAGCGAAGCATAAGCAACCATAGGTCGGTCCTGGGAGAAGGTGTTTGGGGAAGATGATGGATCGTGAGTCGGTTGGATGTGGAAGCAGCGCAACGTTTGCCTACGGCGAGGTTGGGATCCGACCTTTTAGATTTAGGGGGAGACGATGCAAGACTTTTTAGGTTTTTTAGTTTAGGGGAAGAGGATGTGCGAAGAATAGAATGCGATAGGAAGCGGATGCGAAAGAAGAGGATGCGATGCTAATAGCGCACGAAAGAAAAAGGGACAGAAGGGCAATTTTGGTATTTCAAAAAGACACGGTTGAAATAAGTTCATAGAGTTTTCTTTATTAGTAGTAAAGATATATATGAAGAACATGTTAATATAATTTATATAAGGAGACTGGATTATAAAGAGCAAATTAATGACATAAAATGCATGTGTGAAGACTAACCATTCTTAATTCGGGTAAACAAAACATTATCCTATGTGAGTAAAATAAATATATAATTATATCAGCTTTTGAAGTATCACTAACTACCTTTTGCATTCGATAATTTAATGTGTTGGTGAAGTTACTTTGATGTGGAAAAAGTTTACTTATTTTTATGTCAGAACGTAACAGAGTATGATTGACAATTGTTGACGTTTACGTTATATATATGCCAAATGTTATACCTAAAAGAGATTTTGTTCAGTAGGCAATGTGAAGTTATTTTGTACAGTGGTTTCAACTTTAAAATCAATTGCATGCAACAATAGAAATAAATAGTCATGGAGTAGAAAATTAACATATGTAAGAATTGGAGAATAAATTACTGTATATTTAGATTTGTCGACTACGAATTCCATTGACATCGATTAATAATTATAAATGAATGTTTAGCTCATCTCTATTTTTAAACTGGAAATAATAAGAATATCCAACTTTTTATTTGCACCATTATAAATGTGTTGTTTACTACCTTATTTCTAAAGACATTGTTTTTTAGAAACCGTGGAGCAAACGTACGTCTTTTTCTTACCACATGGAAAATTATAAATTTGCTAACTGTATTAAGACTAAATTTCAAAAGAACCATCTATGTTTTATTGTTATCATAATTATAACAGATCAAGGATTTATATTAACCTATACATAGTCAACTAGTCAAAAATGTAGTGTCAAAAATATCTAGTACAATAGAATAATAAAATCGTAGACTTGTTTGTGTAATGGAGATTGATAGCTTTAAGTACACGTTTTGAGAGATTTTAAGAAGGGTCCTAAGATTAGGATGATCGTATTATAGAAGGGGAAATGAGAAAGAGAGCACTCTCTGGAGGAGTGGAAACAATTGAATGAAATCAGGAAAGTATAAGGCTAAAAAATCAATAAAAATAATGGAGAAATTGCAAGTGCTGGTGCAATAGTATTGAAGTTTATTCAATTTGAAGGAGTACAAGCTATACTTCACTACCAGAAAACATTCAATTTGTGATCGAATATTTATGTGTCTAGTTAAACAATTTAGTCCCTAAATGACATATAAGGACCGATTGAAGACCAAAACTTTCAGTCACTAATTTTCTAGTCCTAAAATATAATTGAAATCGAAGTTTCAGTCTTAAAATTTAAAGACCAATTAGTCAGTCTTAGATATTGTTAAAGACCGAGGTAGAGTTTTTAATCAATCTCAAATGTTAAATAAAACTAAATATTATATCCTAATTAATATTATATATATAGTGTTTTAACTATATATCGTTTAGTGATAATATACAATGCAGTATCCATAAATTTCTGCTATTTGAATTAATTGGATGGGTTGTTGATTGAATTGCTTTCAAGTTGGTTGTGATTTGTTGGAAATTGTTGTGAAAAATTACTACAGTAAAACAGCAATATCTTAGTGCAAATTTACTCGAATTAGCTCAATCTTTTTTGCAGTTAAAAGAACATTCTGTTAGCTACAACTTCTATTTTAATTACTTTCTGAAATTTTGTTGTTTATAGGGTCGAAATTTAGTTTGAAACTGATGTACACAGCTCTGATACCATGCTGTAACGCCCCAAAAAAGAATACCTGAAACAACTCGGTCTGACCCGAGTATAAATACACGGATCAGTCTAGCTAAACAAATCAGTTAATAACGATAATATGAAGAAAAATAGACATAAGATACTTCTTCTCAAAAGAGAATAATGAATAGATAACTCATAAGCGCGACACTTAAGTAACGAACGCTACTTAAGTGACTAAACATCTCGAAAGATGTAACTTAAACTCGATACTCAAAATAAAACACAAGTGCCTCATATCATCGGCGATAACTCCATAATGAACTCAAGTCATGTCATATAAAGCTCAAGCAATACCCAAATGGTTCGATAAACCTTTACTCCAAAAAGGAGAAAACTCATCTAAATCTCAAAAGAAGTCATGAAAGCAAACGCAAGATAACTCCATAATAATGAGTGATTTCAAACTCAAAAGTAAGCCAAGACAGCTAAATATCACACATATATCTCAATCTCAAAAGCTCATGGAACTCGGTACAAATTCAAACTCATAAATGCTCAAAGGAATTAATAAGCTCCATCTCTAAAAGTCAATGGCTGCAATTACCATTCCAAATAAATTTAATATTCAATCTTAAAAATATTAATTCAAAAACTCAATCTTTAAAACTCAAACTATCATGTTTGATTGCCTCATCGTAGCATTTAGGAGATTCCTATCGATGACGTTGGCCAAACGCGTCGACTAGAACTCTTAACTACTCGATGGACAACCCAACACTCTCAAATTATTTCTATAAAAGAAATACTACTCATGTAAATGTATTCAATTTTGAATAACAGTAATGAAAATTCGCATTTCGACTCTATATAATGCAAGGATATCAATAATTGTAATACAATTATAACATTACATCAAATAATTTGAACATACAAACAAAATTTATTAAAACAAAATTATTGTGACCATAAATATTATGCATGATTATATTTCATACATTAATCGGTTAATCTTTCACTATGGTCAACATCTGATGGACACGATGAATTCAAAGTATTTAATGAGTAGCCTAATTCCATTAGCCTTCCTAAATGGCATTTGACTTTAGCACCATACAAACATTCTTATTCTTTGTTTCTTTTTCTGCGATTGGCACATTTACAAACCCAACCGAGAAGAAATGTATTTATGAGCTCTAAGCTTTAATCCAACTTTTCATGCGTATGCGCCATGTCTCAAATAATACTACCAAAAGAGAATATTAGCCATATATTCCCTGAAATCTGGAATTACAATTATTCCAAGAACTGATGTAATCTTTCATGACTGAGAAGACCCACCACTTATCAAATTCAATATAGCATTTTTGTTCTTGTTATAGACTACCAATTGGACAAATTGATTATTGTTTTATGAGATGATGATGGCTCTTTCATAACACTTGAAATACTTTCTGACGGTACCGGTACCAAGAAACCAACGACTGATTTGAGGCAAAAGCCTTATATTTCTTTTACTTTTTTTGAAATTTTGATGGTTGACTTGGTAAGAGAGAGAAAGTTAAACAGCAAGTATGTAGAGTTTGAGGTGAAAGTTAATTCAATAATCCAGCGGGAAGAGATTTGATGTTTTTAGTGTAGAACGGGAGGAGGGGCTAAAGTGAAGATGGGATATTTTTTTATTGACGATTCAGTAGTGCGGTGGTTTATATAGAGGAGAAATACATTATATTAAGGGAGGAGGTGGAGAATTTTAAGGGTGAACATGGGCCTTGATTAAGGGAAATAGTGTAATTATTACATTAGTAAAATTGTTTATTCCATTTCAAGATATCAGCAACTATGACGCAGAATACAAATACAAGTTACTAGATTTAAAAATAAAAGTAAACTCAAAACGGCTTGATATTTAACAATCTAAATACTGACTAGAGACTGAAATTCAGTTTATAATTAACCTTAATTTATACAAACCAATTAGAAACTGATTTTCGGTCTCCAGTACCACAAGTTAAAAGACTGAAGTTTTTAGATATTAATTAGTTTTTATCAAAGACCGAATTATTTTAATTTTTAATTTGCATTCTCTGAGTGTTTTTTGTAGTGTAGGTGCCACGGTAAGTGCGAAGAAGAATCACTCACTTGTTTATGTTAAGCATTGCCTTTAGCATATATACTCAACCAAAGTTGTTCTTAGTTTCTATTATTATTCTTTCAGTCTTTGAAACATTCGGAAGTGAAACATATACATGAACCATAACCCCTTCATTTTATTTTATTTCCCTTCTCCGTTCTTTTCCTCTTTAGCTACTATTCTTCTTCAACATGTACAACTTATACTCCTTCAAATATGACGCAGCAGCGGAAATTACAAAAATGATGATTCTGTGAAAGTAGCAGTCGATGGAATGAAGAATACTGAATGGCCCAAATTCGTTGATCCGAAGATACCGAATTCTAGCTATCTTCGTCACGTTGATCGCGCACGATACCGTGAAGGAAGATCTGCAATTCTTCAGACGTTGATCTAGCGCACTAGATACCGTAAATTGGCTTCTACGATCGTTGATTCGAGCGCACTCGAATGCCGAAAGAGGAGATAGGAGATTACACTCAACTACCAATTTAGATGAAAGCACAAAGCTAACAAAACAAAATTTTATTCAAAATCAACCAACCACAAAATGTACAACACACTCCCTATTTATAGCAGTTTCACCCTGACCCTTAAGTCGTATACGACTTACGACTCAACTAGGTCATCAACGACTTAACGGCTCAGCAGTTCTACCGACTCAACATAACTGGTACACGACCCCAAAACAAACAGCGCCTCGACACAAACGATATACGACTCAAACAAGGTCGTTAACGACCTAAAATACTCGATACAACACACACATCTTTACAATACTTAGGTCGTATATGACCTAACTACTCTCACGACTTAACAGAAACTCAGACATCCACAATTCACGACTTGAGAAAATACACATATATTACAATGTCACGACATACGACTCACGACCTAATCTTAGGTCGTCAACGATCTAAACATCCCAGTGACTTAAGCTCTTTGGTAGGTAACGAGTTAACTTCCAGTGTGGCTTAACTTTCAGTGCGGCATAACCAAGCAGCGATCTAACTCTTTAGGTCATAGAGATCGCAGCTCGTTAGGTCGTTCGACCGACTTAAAAATATCCTTAGATCGTAACCCGTTTGAGTTAAGTTGTGAACGACCTAGGACTTTGTAACAACTTAACTTCTCTACAGAATTCATAGCCTGGATGGCATTATTAGGTCGTAACCTTTTATCTCTTGCCTTATTAAATCGTGGACGACTTACATTCGCTTCGTTAGGTCGTGGATGATCTAAAACTTCTACTTCAGCTTCGTTATGTCATGGACGACTTAAGCCTTGTGAATTCGTAGCTTGCACTGCTTCGACTCTGGCCTGAGCTGCATCATCCTCCGCAGGTTGAGAAAAATTCGACCTCGAATTTGTAAATTCTTCCACATCAGATTGTTCATTCCCATAATATGGTACGAGATGCTTAACATTGAACACGTTTGAAGTGTACACATCCTCTGGTAGCTTCAATTTATAAGCATTTTCATTAATTCGTTTCACAACTTCTACAGGACCAATTTTCCTGGCTTTCAACTTGTTATAAGCGCCCATTGGAAAACGATCCTTTGTTAACACCGCATATACCATATCTCCTTCATTAAACTCAACATTTCTTCGCTTCAGATCTGCAAATTATTTATACTTCTCATTTGCCTTTTCCAATCGTTCCTGAACGATTTTATGACATTCAGTCCATCCATCAACAAAATCTACAGCTCGTTTTATCGTCCCCTTCAGTTGTGGTACTACCGTTAAGTCCAACGGTCCTTTGGGCAAACTAGAATATACAAACTGAAATGGGCTGAATCCAGTACTCCGGTTCACTCATGGTTATGAGCAAATTCTGCTTGACATAGCTTCATATCCCAACTCTTCAGATTGTCTTGCACAAGACATCTCAACAAATTCCCCAATGATCTATTCACAACCTCGGTCTGTCCATCTGTCTGCGGATGATAAGCGCTACTAAAATTCATCTTTGTTCAGACCATCTTCCATAAACTTAGCCAAATATGGCTCAGAAAGCGAGTATCCCTATACGACACAATAGATTCTGGCAATCCATGAAGTCGATATATCTCTTTGAAAAATAACTGAGCAACTTGAACATCATCCGCTGTCTTCTTACAAGCAATAAAATGTGCCATTTTCGAAAATCGGTCAACCACCACATAAATGGAATCGTTCCCCCTTTGAGTTCGCGGTAACCCCAAAACAAAATCCATACTCACATCAACCCAAGGCTTAGTTGGTACAGGTAACGGCATATATAATCCAGCATTGGTCGCAGTTCCTTTCGAAACCTGACAGATATGACATCGCTCCACAAACCTTTCCACTTCTTTCCTCATTGATGGCCAAAAGTAAGACTGAGAAATCAGTTGTAGTGTACGGTCTCTACCCACGTGGCCTTCTTCATGTAGCTCCTTCACAATCTTCATTTTCAAACTACAATCAGGTATGCATAATCGATTTCCTTTGAACAGAAAACCATCTACCATCATAAACTCATCCGTCTCTCCCTCCTGGACTTTATCAACAAACTTTGCAAAGTAAGGATCTCCGACAAATAATTCTGGTAACACATCAAACACTGTTACTTCAATCTTCATTGTAGTCAACACATGATTCCTTCTGCTCAACGCATCTGCCACACGGTTCGTAACCCCAGACTTGTGTTTCACAACAAGGGTAAACTGTTGCAGGTACGTAATCCACGATGCATGCCTTGCCGAAATCTTCTCTTGTCCTTGCAGATGTTTCAGAGCCTCATGATCAGTGTATAGCACAAACTCCTTGTGAAATAAGTAATATCTCCAATGTTTAATGGCTTGCACAACAGCATAAAATTCCACATCATACGTACTATATCTCATCTTTGCTCCTGATAACTTCTCACTGAAATATGCAATAGGACGCCCCTTCTGACTCAACACCCCTCCGATTCCAACCTTCGATGCGTCAGTATGTAATTCAAACAACAACTGAAAATCAGGTAATGCTAGAATTGGTGCTGTCGTCAACAGTTCCTTGATTCGTTCAAAAGCAACCCTTGCTTCCTCCGACCTCGCAAACTGTTTGCCCTTCATATAATCTGTAACCGACGCCATCACACTACTAAAGTGTGGAATGAACCTTCGATAGAATGAAGCCAACCCTTGAAAACTCCGAACCTCCGTTATCTTCTTGGGTTGCGGCCAATCTTTGATAGCTTCAACTTTACTTTGATCAACCTATATTCCTCCTTCCGATACAACATACCGCAGAAATAAAACACTCCTTGCCATAAAAACACATTTCTTCGTAGCAGCATAGAATTGTTCTTCACGAAGAATAATTAACACTTTCTTCAAATGTTGAACATGCTCCTCTGTACTAGCACTGTAAATCAAAATATCATCAAAATAAACCACCACAAATTTCCCAATGTACGGCCTGAAAATTTGGTTCATCACCCTCATGAAGGTACTTGGTGCATTCGACAGACCAAACGGCATGACCAGCCATTCATACAATCCTTCCCTTGTCTTGAACGCTGTCTTTCACTCATCTCCTGGTCTAATTCGAATTTGATGATAACCACTTTTAAGACCAATCTTTGAAAAGACCACAGACCCACTGATTTGATCTAACAGATCATCAAGCCTCGGCATCGGAAATCTATATCTAACAGTGATCTTATTCAGTGCCCTGCTATCCGTACACATTCTCCATGAACCATCCTTCTTCGGTACGAGTAATGCTGGTACAGCACACGAACTCAAGCTCTCTTGTATACGCCCCTGTTCAAGCAATTCCTCTACCTGCCTACGCAACTCTTCATGTTCTTTCGTACTCATTCTATAGTGTGGTTTATGTGGCAACACAACACTTGGAACAAGATCTATCTGGTGTTGTATATCCCTTAACGGTGGTAACTCCGTTGGCAGCTCTTCAGGAAATACATCATTAAATTCTTCAAGTACTGGTTTAACTTCTTCAGGTATTTCCACCACTTCACTGCTCTCACGCCCAATTAACAAAAACACTTCAGGCTCCTCTTCGACTTCTTTAACAAACTCCTTCAAGGATAATAAAGTTTTCAGCTCTTTAATCTCCTCTAGTTTGGTTTCTTCTTGTTGTCGCTTCTTTGGAACTAGAGTAATCTTCGTGCCTTCAAACATGAAACTGTAACTGTTGGTATGCCCATCATGTTGCACCGCCCTATCATACTGCTACGGTCTTCCCAACAACAAATGAAAGACATCCATATCTACCACATCGCACCAGATTTCGTCTTTGTATTTCTTTCCAATTGAAAAATTCACACAAGCCCTTCGTCAAACCTTCACCTCCCCGCCTTTTCTCAACCAAGCCAACTTGTATGGTTTCGGATGTTTCTCAGTCTTCAATGCCAACTTCCTCACAGCTTCTGAAGAAATTATATTATCACAGCTTCCAGCATCATTAACAAACTTGCAAACTTTACCCATAATAGTACATGTCGACTGAAAAATATTGCTCCTTAACCAACTACAATCCTCCTCTTGCTTTGGTGTCAAACAAGACCTCCTCATCATCAGATTACAACCTTCGTCTCCCGACACTTCTTCTTCCTCCTCATCAGGTGGTGAATTGGAACGTTCAGCTTCTTCATCCTCATCCTCAACCTCCGCTATCATAGCTCGTTTCTTCGGCTTTGGACATTCATTACTTTTGTGGCCCACTTCTTGACAATTATAACACTTGAAACCATTATTGACTTTCATCTTCCCAACCTCATTCACAACTGGTTTTTCATCAGCTTTTGGAATATTAGAACTTCCACTAACACCCTTCCCTGGATGGTTGGAATTTGTAAACACACCACCTCCTCGTCTTCCCTGCTTCTCCCAAGCTAACGCTTTCTGGTGCTTCCGCTACAGATCTGGGATCAAACATGTTAACCATATCCTGTATCTGCATTCACAACCCTCCAACAAATCTGGCTGTCAGTTGTTCCTCCGTTTCCATAATATCATTCCTTGCAATTAGTTGATAAAATTCGTCAGCATAGTCATTCACAGATTTCGTTCCTTGCCTCAAGTTTTGCATCCTCTGATACATAAGCGATTGATAATTATAAGGTAAGAATGTGGCTTTCATCAATTTCCTCATCTTCTCCCAAGATTCAATCTTTGACTTCGCCATCCGTTCACGTGTAAATTTGGTTTGCTGCCACCATGCCAAAGCTCTACCCCTCAGCCTTGTAGCAACCAACTTCACTCTATGATGTTCAGGAACTTCCTTGAAGTCAAAAATCTCCTCCACATTAGACAACCAATCTAAGAACTCCTCAGCTTGCATACCACCCTTGAATTCCGGTATTTCAGTCTTCATCCTAGACTCACACTTGTGATCATACTCTGATTGATTTCTTCCTTGGCCTCGTCTATGAACACTACCACCTTCGAACTCCTCTTCAAAATCATATGTATATCGATGTCGATCCTGACCACCAACATCTCTACTACCATCATTCCTTCCACCAACATCCCTTCTACCGGCATTCCTCCGATCACGATCTCGGTCATCAACATTTCTATAACTGTCTTGGCTCATACTTCTCTGATCATTATCATTACTTCTCTCTCGATTGGAATGTGGCGAAACTCTACTTCTCCCATGGTTAGATTCAGGTGAAACCCTTCTCTGATTTCGATTCATCTCCAACATAGGCTTCTCTAGCCTCCCAATGCCTTCATCCAACTTCTCATTGAATTTGTCACTTAAACATTGTTCCATTTTCTCGGCATCTTCCCGCTTATACAAATCTTCGACATTTTGATGACGATTAGCTCTCCTTGGCGACATGATTCAAAATTTTCACAAACACTTCAACAAATTCACACTTCAAATTTCAAATCTTCAAAAACTCACAACAACTCCAATTTAATTCGGTCAAACTTAGTTCGCTTGGCTCGGACGACCTAGCTTGGCTCGGCACACACAATTCAAATGCCTTATGGCGTGCAAAACTTCCACGACCAAATTCAAACAACTTTCGAACTTTGATCCAAAATGAAATGGATTGAAAACTCCCACTTTGTTGTGAAAATATGATGAACACGATGAACACAACTACTCCAAATAATGCAACTTGCAATCTCCAACACTTCTACTTAGCTCGGCTCTACACTTCAAGCTCAGCTAACACTTCAACTTCGAAATTCTTCAAAGAATTGGCTCCAAGACTCGACTTAGCTATGATTGGCTAAAACAAGCTCTGATACCAAATGACGCAGCAGCGGAAATTACAAAAATGATGATTCTGTGAAAGTAGCAGTCGATGGAATGAAGAATACTGAAAGGCCCAAATTCGTTGATCCGAAGATACCGAATTCTAGCTATCTTCGTCACGTTGATCGCGCACGATACCGTGAAGGAAGATCTGCAATTCTTCAGACGTTGATCTAGCGCACTAGATACCGTGAATTGGCTTCTATGATCGTTGATTCGAGCGCACTCGAATGCCGAAAGAGGAGATAGGAGATTACACTCAACTACCAATTTAGATGAAAGCACAAAGCTAACAAAACGAAATTTTATTCAAAATCAACCAACCACAAAATGTACAACACACTCCCTATTTATAGCAGTTTCACCCTGACCCTTAAGTCGTATACGACTTACGACTCAACTAGGTCGTCAACGACTTAACGGCTCAGCAGTTCTACCGGCTCAGCATAACTGGTACACGACCCCAAAACAAATAGCGCCTCGACACAGACGACATACGACTCAAACAAGGTCGTTAACGACCTAAAATACCCGATACAACACACACATCTTTACAACACTTAGGTCGTATACGACCTAACTACTCTCACGACTTAACAGAAACTCAGACATCCACAATTCACGACTTAAGAAAATACACATATATTGCAATGTCACGACATACGACTCACAACCTAATCTTAGGTGGTCAACGATCTAAACATCCCATCGACTTAAGCTCTTTGGTCGGTAACGAGTTAACTTCCAGTGCGGCTTAACTTTCAGTGCGGCATAACCAAGCAGCGATCTAACTCTTTAGGTCGTAGAGATCGCAGCTCGTTAGGTCGTTCGACCGACTTAAAAATATCCTTAGATCGTAACCCGTTTGAGTTAAGTTGTGAACGACCTAGGACTTTGTAACAACTTAACTTCTCCACAGAATTCGTAGCCTAGATGGCATTATTAGGTCGTAACCTTTTATCTCTTGCCTTGTTAAATCGTGGACGACCTACATCCGCTTCGTTAGGTCGTGGATGACCTAAAACTTCTACTTCAGCTTTGTTATGTCGTGGATGACTTAAGCCTTGTGAATTCGTAGCTTGCACTGCTTCGACTCTGGCCTGAGCTGCATCAAAATAGGATAAACTTCAGTATTGTTGCACCAACACTTGCAATTTCTCCACTAATTTTTACTGCTTTTTTAGCCTCTTAGTTTCATGATTTCAGCCATCTGTTTCCATTTCTCCAGAGAGAAATTTCTTTCTCATCTGCCTTCTACAATACGACCCTCCTACCTCTTCTTAAAATCTCTCAAAACATGTAGTTGAAGCCATCAATATCCATTATACGAACAAGTGTCCGAATAACATCATTCATAAAAAGCAGGATATATAAGATTGGTTCTAAGTCTTGAAAAACTGAAGCTTTATGTTTTATAGTTCTGTTGTACCAGATACTTTTGAAACACTGCATTTGTGGCTGGTTCATTGTGTGTAGCTTAATATAATTGTCCAATCTGTTATAAATATTATGAACAATAAAACAGGGGTTGTTCGTTTGAAATTTGGTCTTAAAACGATTATCAAATTCCTATTTTTGTGTGGTAAGGAGAAGATGTAAATTTGCTCCATTATTTCTCAAAAACACCGTCTTTAGAAATGCAGATAATTCCAAATTATGTGATGCTAGAAATTGATAATTTGCAAAACAATATATATATATATATATATATATATATATCATGGAGAAATTGTCCAATTGATATCTGTAAGTATATGGAAAAATAAGGTAGTAAACATTACATAAGGATGCAAATCAAAAATTGGATATTCTTGTTATTTCCAGTTGAAAAGGGAAGATGAATTAAACATTTATCTATGATGGTTAACTGATGTCAATGGGATTCGTAGTCATTTATAGATGTATATAGTAATTAAAAATTGGATATTTTGTTTCATGACTATTTATTTCTATTATTGCAAGAAATGGAGTTTAAAGCTAAAAGCACTATACAGAATGACTTCACATTGTCTATTGAACAGAATGCCCTTTTAGATATAACATTTACCATACAATATATAATATAAATGCCAATAATTTTTAATGATACTATTATTTTCTGACATAAAAGTAAGTAGATTTCAAACATCAAAATAACTTCACTAACACAATGAATTATAGAATGCAAATAGTTGTTAGTGATACTTTAAAAACTGTCATAATTATATATATATACACACACACACACTTACATGAGATCATGTTTTTGTTTAATCAAATTAAAAATGGTTAAACTTCACACATGCATTTTATGCCATTAATTTGTTCTTTATAATCTAATCTCCTTGTATAAATCTTGTTAACATGTTCTTTACGTATACAAACTCTCCATCTTAGTTATTAATTTGTTTTGTCAAAATCGAAAATAAACCCCTAAATATCTGTATTTTTTAGTTGTATTTTAAAATTAATTAATGTTACACAATATAGACCAATATGATAGTGAAATTCAAACGATCGATCATAAAAACATACCTTTAAAATCGAGCTTGCACTGGTAGGAAACTAGATGAGATCATCTGATCGTGGGTTCGCTTTTCCGAAAGTGATACAAGAAAGAATAAGATAAGATACATCGATCATGAATGTTTCAGCGCAAGGAGAAAAACCTTTTTTCGTTCGATTATATTAGCCTTAGCTTTGTGTAGTGTCTTTGGACTTTCATTAATCAAGTCATTCATTCATGAAATCATAAAATGCATTCTCAATTCATGGATAACTACTTCAAGACACTGAAAATAGAGCTCATGCTTTTCAATGCTCAAAGATGTAAGTTATTATTTTTTAATTTTTAGCGGTAGTTTTTCCATTCATATTAACCATGCATGAATACGAGTCACTATGCAAACGAAAATATCAAAATCATTCATACTACCCATATCAATCAAGGAATTGTTTGAATTACATATGCATGTGCAATACAACCGAAGTATGTATAATTACAGGAAAGCAGACACTTATGTGTATGTGATCGGCTAAAACAAAACTTTCATATACACACTTACACACACTGTAACGACCCACCTTTTTGACCATCGAAAGTCGACAATGAACACTACTTAGTATTTAAAAATTTTAAAAATTTCTAAAATGAATTAAAAAATTCATAAAATTTAGAAAATTTTTGAAATTTTCTAAAAGCAAAAAACCTTGAACTTTTTTTAGGAATCTTCCGATCAATTCGCGACTATGAGGCTCTCATTATCATTTCTTGTAGTGCAAAGATTTATTGGCATACTCATGCTCTTAGTAAAAAAACCTTAGAACCTTTTTTTGAAATTTTTTGGTCCAGCCATAAATTGTTTATAATTGACAATCAGGAAATTATTGTC
Source organism: Allium fistulosum (assembly GCA_030737815.1). Taxonomy (NCBI): domain Eukaryota; kingdom Viridiplantae; phylum Streptophyta; class Magnoliopsida; order Asparagales; family Amaryllidaceae; genus Allium; species Allium fistulosum. The sequence continues at coordinate 35,074,181 of JASFAW010000010.1, read as the reverse complement.
AAGGACAAAATTTCTCATCCTTTTAGCCTCAAGGACAGACCTTCAGTATTTTATCCTGAAGGACAACTTTCTTTAGGTATCAGTTTTTAGTTATTGATAGCTGTTTTTAGGTATCAGTTTGTAGTTATCGGTAACAGTTTTTAGTTCGGTAGCAGTTTTGGAAGAATGTTTGTTCTTATGAATAATTTTGGAAAGAATGTTTGTCCTTATGAATAATTTTTAGGAGAATGTTTGTCCTTGTGGTTAGAATATTCAGGTCGTGTCCTTGAGATTAAAAATATACAAATTTTTGTCCTTTAAATTAACTTATAAATATGAACTGCGAATCCATAAATTATAAGTTATGATTTACAATTAGTAAATTAGTATTAATAATGTTTATTAATACATGGTAGTGTCTGAAATTTGAAGGCCACCGCCAATTGCCTCTCTAAATTTCACTGCCGCCGAACTATTTTAATTTTCTCTAACCCTAAAGCCAAAATCCCCCTCTTCATTCGGATTCCTTAGCTGATCTTCATCCCCAAAATATTTTGAGCCTCTCTTCACTATCCCGAACCCACACCGCTAAATAGTCTCGGTAATAGCGACCATGGTAGACCCAGCTTCCGTGTTACCAAGCCTCTTTCATTTTCTTTCACTGTTCATCTTTGCTCAGCCCTCCACTTCCACACTTGCTCCATCTATGCTAGGCATGCCCATCGTGACACCCTATCTACTTTGATCTCAAATTTTCTCCTTAAACGCGAAGCCTTTCCTCTCCTAAAGCTTAACCATGTGTTGCTGCAATTACTTGAGTTTGGTATTGGCTTCTACAACAAGTTGCTCATCATGCTTAGAGGATTTTCTGGGTTCACTGAAGCTCTTTTGGTTTGTTCATAGCGGTTGGTGGGTTTGAGGCCTGTGTAGTGTTGGCTGCGTTTCAGGTTGGAGTTGATGTGGGGTGATTTTTTGGTGAAGTTCTTTCATTTTGAGCAAGTGAATCTCTGATAAACATAAGCTTCTTTCCCTTGACGGTTCTCAAGAAACTTCATGGATCGAATCTTAGCAACTCACAGCCTTGGGCCTCCATCTCTGATTAATGCAGTCTTGATTTTTTCCATATTTATCGCAATTTCTTAGATCAAGTAACATCTTACATGTAGTGTTTCTATATATAGGACCTCTATAATCTCTTGTCCATTTCCCTTTGAACAAATTGCATTTTGCACTCATAGTCATTTCTTGAGAAGGAGCTAGTTTGAACATATCCTTATTCTCTTGGCCGATGCTCTTATTATTTCTTGTAGAAGTTTTAGTTTTTTCAATGACCGTGCTGTTATCTGAAAAAAGTTGATCTTTAATTGGTAATGAATTGCTCAAATTTGTTGAAGCAATTATGCTGATGTTGTATTTTGGAGCTAGCGTATTGATGTTTGTAAAAGTATTTAGATGAATGATGTAATAAGGATTAATGACTTGAAAATAAAGGGAACGAAAACTGCAGAAAGAGCAAGGATAGATAGCAAAATCGAGCTCAACTTATTTTTGAATGCTTTCCATTATAAATTGATTGGATATATGTCTAGAATTGAAGAAGAGACTGAATGCAAAGAAGAATAAGTTTTCATTGCATTAAAAATTTAGTACGATGTTTGTTAGAAAATTAAAAACATAAAACTTCTTTACGAAGACAACGAATTCTTCTTTTTCTTCTTCAATTTCTATATGTTTTTGCTTTGTTTTTCTTACCTATTTCAACCACTCTACTTGCAATTATAAATCTAGAAAAATGTGATTAGTTAATCTGTCCATGTTGACATATATAACTACTATTAAAAGAATATCAGAGAGTCAATGAATTTACACTGTAGAAGCGTGCATCTCTTTTGAATCTAAACACCGTTATATAACCACTATTTGGTGTGCTCATAATAAACAAAGAATATGTCTAATATTCTACTAACGATTATTTTCTTATTTAACACCATAAAACTTTTATGTAGCATATGGTGATGACCTGTATATATATAAACATATATGAAATACTCATTCCACAACTGATCCAAATATAATTTTTATGGATATTGATTCTGTATAGGAATAATAACATCTCCAATCCGGATATACAACATCTGTAGAGCGGTTATGTTAATTAACCAGACCTTGAAATCAACATGCTAATGATACCTTCTTTGCAAGTCAACATATACACAACATCTACACATTCAAGCTGTTTTGTTAGCAGGTTAAAACTACTCTCTATAATTTATAACACAACATTATATTAATTCACATAATCAGTGTAAAAATTCATGGAAATGCTGAAGAGTACAGAAAGCAGGAATTATGCGATTATCACATTTAATCATTATTGTATATTCTCTCTAACACCATAACTATATTTATCTATAGTTTTTGTATCATGTCAGTGTGTCTTTCCTTGCTATTTTATATTATATATACTAGGGAGGGTACTGAAGAACCGGGATCGAATTTGTTGGTTCGTAGTTTAGGGAGATCGACGCCGAAGGAGGTTACGTGACTGGTGAGATTGAATTTAGGGATGAATAAAGGGGCTTTGCACGAAAGGTCCCTATTTTTGTTGTTGTTATAAGAAAAGTCCCTGTAGAAATAAGTATGTAAATTAGGTCCCTGTTTTTTCTAAATCAATAAGCGCAAGTTAGCTTGCGCTTTTTAAACACTAAAAAAAAATTCAAAATTTTTAAAACTATTTCAAAATCAAAAAGCGCAAACTAGCTTGCGCTTTCCTGATAGAAAGCGCAAGTTATCTTGCGTTTTTTAAAAATTTCAAAATTTTTAAAAATTTCAAAAATAATTTCAAAATCAGAAAGCGCAAACTAGCTTGTGTTTTCCTAATAGAAAGTGCAAGTTAAATTGCACTTTTCAAAATTTTGAAAATTTTCGAAAATTTTCAAAATATCGAAAAAAAAATTAAAAATCAGAAAAGTGCAAGTTACCTTGCATTTTCTGTTAGAAAAGTGCAAGAAACCTTGCATTTTTTATTTTCCAAAAATAGGGACCAAATTTACATGTTCATTTCTGCATGGACTTTTCTTATAACAACATCAAAAACAGGGACTTGTACCTCTTTTCTTGATGAATAAAAGCAAGAATTTTGTGATCGAATTCGCGAAGGAAGAGAATTAGGATTTTGGAAGGGAGAAGGGGAATGAGACGAATGGATGCAGGGGAAGTAAGCGTACGTGAATAGATGCAGTGGGAAGTAAGTGAATGAGTGAAGGGTAATTTAAGTATTTCAAAAAGACGCGGTTGAAATTAGTTCATGGAATTCTCATTATTAGTAGTAAAGATAGATGAATAAAATTTATTTTTGTTTTAGAAATATCAAGCGTGTGATTCATCTTATATATCTTATATTGTATATATAGGTTAGTGGCACTGAAGATAGGTGAAGATTTATTATAGCTACAGCTTTTGAAAACTCATATCCATATATATTATATCTATTTTGAACAATTTATAGCAAGGTTTGTTCTTATACCATATATTAACAAACATGCTCGGCTTTATACTTTGTTATTCTTCTCTAGTTTAGAAATATTTCTCCTATATCTACCAATTGCAGTTAACACTGTTAACCACTTGGTAAATGTTAAGGCATTTTATTATAACCTAACTCACATGAGTGTAATAATTTTCATTTACTGGAATACTTGTAGTTTTCCACATTGGTTATATCTATAAATTCAGAAACAACTACATTTCTGTTTTCTATAAAATTATTTTATTTCATTCTAGTCTAATATGTTTATGTTATAAAATTGAGTTACTTGATTATATCCAAAACGAAGAATCTTTTATGCATCATAGGATATAAAAGATCAAACAGTTGATATGATGTACAAATGGAATGTCTGGTTAGTGAATTGACTACATTTGTCGCTTGTATACGCACATACTCCTCTCATTTCTACAAATTTATTTATTGTACACACTATGACATTCATCATTCATTTGAACTATATCAAATATGATATTTAGTCACCTATGTTTATTTTGTATGAAGTTATGCTCACTTCTATTAATTTGACACAATTTAGAGAAAAAAACAGTCATTTTCAGTAAATATTCAAACTATTTTCACAAGCACACTTCTTTCTTGTAGGTATAACAACTACATGCTATTTGAAGAGGAGTGCAATAAACTGAATTATGATGCATACCTATTGCGACGACCCGGAATTTTGGACATTTGAAATTGGAATATTTAATTGATTTTAATATTCAAAAGTAAACTTTTAACTTGAATTTCAAATATCACTATTTATTGGATAATTACTTTTTGAATTAAACAATTAAAAATTGGGTAAAATGTTGAATCTTGAGTTTTAGGCCTGTTAAAAATAATTTGAAGGCCTGTAAAATTTATATTGATAGTACTGAAAATAGTAAAAGTGTTAAACATGAATTTGGAAGTGTTTTGTTAAGTTTTAAAAATATATCGTTTAAATTGACATTTAAAAATAGCCTTCCAAGGCGCAGTCTCGAAATTCGACGAAACCAGTTCCATTGGATCCGTAATATTGTATTATTATCGGATTTCAAATTTCGAAGAGTTTGGAGTTGTCGTGTGATCGTACGATAGATAAACGCGCTGAAATTTATTTTGAAATTCAATATAATAACTAGGTCCAAAAAGCTATCTTCTCCATACGATCGAGTTAGGACTCGAAACCTTTTCCATTCTGTTCGAAATAGGGGTATAACATTATAAATGCCTAGCGGCACGCGTCTATAGGAATTCGAAATTTTAAGTTGCATTTATCGAGACAATTTGAATTTAAACTAATATATAAAAATATATTTGACCAGTCAAACCTCAGCTGACTAATTTCACATCAGCCCTTTTTGATTTCATTTCTGGGCCATTGTAGCTAGACAATTTCTACACGCCAACATCAGATATTGTTCCCTATTCTCACCTTAAACACGCTACCTCCTGTTATGGAACTTACGTCTTCTTCTCCTTTTAAAACATTACAGCCGAACCAAAAGAAGTGGAAACAAAATCAAAGTTGAATTCCCAGAGAAATAAAAAAAATGGCCGAGTGTTAACGGTAAAAAGTGAACGCTAACACCCGGTGTGTGTAATAGAATCGTGAAAGCACCACCCGTTGGTACGGGAACAGAATATGAGCTGAAAATAGCAGAAAAAGCAGTAAATGAACAACAGATTTATAGTGGTTCGGCCCGTAATTGAGCCTACATCCACTTTATAGTCTTTTATTGCTGATTTGATTACAATTCGATACAATATCCCTCTAAATACAATACAATTTGATCATGAAATCATTCTTGACTCCTAGCTCGATCTTTAATGATGAAACTCGACGAATCCGCGTTGGATGTTAGGAGCTCTTCTCGAAGATCGTTGTAGTGTCTCGAATGCTTGAAGATCTTTGATTGCTGAATGAGAGGAGGCTTCGACAGCGTAACGGCGCTTGGAGAAATGAATGGCCAAAAGTCCGTTCTAAGTTGGAAGTGATGGGGTATTTATAGAAGCTGATCTGGACTTAGGAAATTTCTCTAAGTCTTTAAGTCGGCGCCGACTTATAGTAAGTCGCAAGTTTTAAGTCAACCACGAGATAGACATGCGCTGTGTTAACGCTTGAACATCCAAAATGAACAAAGTCATAAGTCGGCAGCGACTTATCATATGTCGTTGGTCTTAACTCGGAAACTTATGTATCTCGCAAACTTTTAAGTCGGAGCTTTCTTAATCAAATAGGTCGGTATGGCTTTAGGTCGGTATGGCTTTAGGTCGGTGCCTTTCCATAACTCGGAGTCTTTCCTAACTCGGCGCCTTTCTTAACTCGGCAACCTGTTAAGTCGGCACACTTTATAAGTCGAATGCTCCTTAACCCGGTAGGTCATAAGTCCACATAGGTCGCAGCCATCCTTAACTCGCAAACCGTTAAGTCGTAGCTCTCTTAGGTCGACAAGCATCTTGACTCGGCACCTCCTTAACTCGGAGTGTTTCTTAAGTCGGCAAACTCCTTAAGTCGTGACATTCCTGTAGCCTTAGGTCGCTGGGCAAGCTTAGTCATTGAGTCCTAGGTCGTAGACATCTTAGGTCGCAGACACTTTAACTCGCAGGTACTTTAACTCGTACATTGTTAGGTCGTGAGGCTGATGAGTCGTACAGACCTGATGAGTCGTAAGCCTGATGAGTCGTAAGACCATGAGTCGTATACTCCATGACTCGTTGAACCTGATGAGTCGTAAGACCATGAGTCGTATACTCCATGACTCGTTGAACCTGATGAGTCGTAAGACCATGAGTCGTATACTCCATGACTCGTTGAACCTGATGAGTCGTAAGACCATGAGTCGTATACTCCATGACTCGTTGAACCTGATGAGTCGTAAGACCATGAGTCGTATACTCCATGACTCGTTGAAACTGATGAGTCGTAAGACCATGAGTCGTATACTCCATGACTCGTTGAACCTGATGAGTCGTAAGACCATGAGTCGTATACTCCATGACTCATTGAACCTGATGAGTCGTAGAAAGCTTGTTTCGTTGAGTCGTAGAAGAGTTAACTTTATGAATCGTAGCATGCTAAGTCGTAAGTCGTTAAACTTCTTAACTCGTAGGTCGTTGAGTCGGACCATTCCTTAGGTCGGAGCCTGTTGAGTCGTGGGTCATCTAAGTCTTAACTCGTTAAGTCTTGCAATCCCTTAACTCGTTAAATCTTGAGTCGCATACTTCTTAAGTCGTGGAGAATTAAGGGTTAACATTTGCCCCTCGAAATACACGCCTAAGTCGTAGGTCGTGTGTTTCGACTCATCTTAACTCGTGTGGGCTGATTCCAATTCCTTCGACCTGGGGTATAAAATGCTTAGGTCGTTCCTCTTTTCTCCATCTTCCTATTACTCGTTCTTTAAGCCGTACCTGCCATTAACGCAATTTCAAGCTTCCAAAGGCGATTTCGACTTGATTTACTTCCAGCCATTCCCAATTACACCGCGTAAGCATCTTTTCCCTTTTCCCAATTGCCGATCATTGCCGTCGACCTTCATCCATGATTTCTTCCCTTTGGGCCTTGCGAATACTGTTATATAGGATATCCATGAACTTAAGGTGGCTCGGTGTGACTTGCATCGATTTGTGATTTACGGTGATTTAGAAATAGGGTTGATGGAGAGGCTAACTGGTTAATGGATTAACGGGTTGGAAAGTTAACGGGTTAGGAGTGACAAAGCTCTAGAGTTAGGAGGTAAATGGGTTAGGAATTGGATGGATAGATGGTTAATCGAGTTAAGGATTTAGCGAGTCAGGAGTTAGATGGATTGGTAATTTCGCGTGATTCAGCAGTTTTGATGTTACGACTTACGACCTACGACTTGAAGTCTCTTTTTATTCCTCACGACTTACGACTTAGAGAACAGCTGACCCTAGGTCGCAGGAGCCATTTGAGTCGTTTGCGACTTAGCACTTGTTCAGATTTTGCTTGAATGTGTGGTACGATTGGAGAGTTACGACTCAACTTGACTCATGGCATATCTTTTAGACCGTGAACGAGTTAGGACTTAGGAAAATCTGCCCCATGCTAAGTCGTGACCGAGTTAGAACTTGAGCAAATTTCCCACTGCCTTGAATGCTAAGACTTGAGTTGTTTGAACTTTGGACTCTTGAATTTTGTTGCACTCTTTTATAGATTGTTAATAACTCTGACTGCCTGTTATAACATGTACAAAAACTGGGACGAATATACTGCCACCGACTGCCCATATCGGATGACAGATTAGTTGATAAAGATTAAAATTAAATGAACTGTATGAGTGAAATGCTACACAATAACCAACTCAAATGAAGTATTAAAGCAGAATCGTAATGGTTAACTAAAACCGATTTGTCTGCATTGACACTGCACTTAAGCATTAACAAGTTTTGAAATCTCGTAATCGACTGATTGTCAGTTAGTTTAATTCCAGTTATACTTGCTTTTTCCTTATTTTTATTAGTTTTGCACAGCACTTTACACTTTTTAGGAAACGTGCACCTTCACTTTTGAACACTCGGCTGATTGTGTAGAATGGCATCCCATCAAGAAGATTTGGAACCAAGTGGAGAAGCTTTTCCAATTGCTATTCCGTTGAATGATCCCCCAGAAAAGACTCCTACCACTCTGAGTCAAAAAGTCTTCCGTCTACTATGCTCCCAGTTTGGCATTGCCGAATCTGACGCTTTGCTTCCTGGAGTGAATGACACTGCTGATAGGCCGCCCCATGGCTTTATTGCAGTGAACCGCCAAATGTGCTTGAGTGGAGCGATTCCCCCGTTTAATGACTGTCTCCGAGAACTTCTCCTTCGATTATCTATCTCCCCTTTTCAACTTCATCCTAATGGCTACGCCATCCTACTGGGATTGTGTGTACTTTTTAGGAGAATGCTGGACCGTTTCCCCAGTTTTGGAGAAATTTGCTTTCTATGCTCATTCACAAGGACCAAGGACCATCCCTCTATCACAGTTGTAAGGAGTGCCAGGAATCGCAAACTGATTGTTGGTCTTCCTGAAAGCGTTCCTGGGTTTCTGAGCCAGTTTTTCTTTGTTCGTTGTCCCCCGGGATTTTACGCCATTTGGAGAGTGGGAAGTACGATTATCTACCTTTTCCCTGTGTTTTTTCTAAATTCTTTGAAGTTCAAATTGTCAAGTGTTAACTTCTTTTTCTACTGTTTCAGCACTCCCTTCCCCCTCTAGGGAATCTCGTCACAAGACTACCTTTGAGAGGCTTATGGCCGTGCCGGTTGAGGAGAGGAGCGTTCAATTTCTATTGAGAGATGAGTTCCTCCACGAATTCGGACTCTTACATCCTTCCCGTTCCACTCAGCCACATGAAGTCCCTGATTCTTCGGCTGAGGAGTCAGATGCCCCTGCTTCTGCTAAAGAACCTTCACCGAAAGAATTTACCGTTGAGACTTCATTGGTGAAGTGTTCTACTCTTACCGACATTGCGGGGTCGTCCAGTAAGTTAGCACTTGCCCCGGTTATTGAAGAGGAGGAAAATCTTCACACTTTTGAAAAGACGGCTGAGGTGGAAGTTGAAAAAGATGATTCTTCCATGCACCATGGCGATGATACTTTCGACAGTTTGAGCGACATCATGATAACCTCTCAGGAGCTCTTTAAAGACGATGTTTCTAAAGTGATTCCTCCTGTTATCGAAGCAACTTCTTCTTTGCAACAAACCACCACGCCTTCCACACAACTTATTGCCATTTCTACACCCAAAAGTGGTTTGTAGTCTGACGCGTGTAGTTTGCACATCACACACACTTAGTATTTTGGCACTTATATGCACTTAGCTTCTTCAACTTGAGGATTTCTAAAACTGGTCTTTTTCTTCAATTTCAGGTTCTCTGATGGGGCGAAGCGGCTCTTACTACAATAAATTCCAGCGTTACGGAAGCCGTGAGGCTTATGACTTTAGGAGTTATATTAGTGCCGTGAAAGAAACTGACGAGGAGAGAACTGCTCGAAAGGCTCATGAGAGGCGAGCTCATGAAGAGCGTCGCCGGAGAGAAGATGAGGAATACTACGGGAGAAGGGACGAGCAACGTGACTCTTCTCGCAGAAGCGACGATCCTTATAAAAGGAAATCTTACGACGATAAGGGAAAGAGTCACACTTCTGATGATTCCAGTAAACGTGCCAGACTTGGTGAGAAAGACACATCTAACACCTCGGAAAAGACAACCGCTTCTGTTCCTCCTAATACATCTTCCGGTTCTCCTGCCCTTAAGGAATCTGACATCCAGACCATCATTAATAGGCCACAGTACCAAGCTGGAGATGGTCCTCCCACACTCCAGAGCCGATTTCCGAATTGGTGTCTGAAAGGAGTGCGTTTTGATTTGGACTTGGTCCCCATTGATAAGCAGGCGATGCTGAAAAATGTCGATGCTGTAAAGCTTGACATCGAAAGAATGTCTGGGTGGCAGAAGCTGGTTGATGAACTTCAAAGGGTCAACCATCTGAACCTTGAAGCGATGATGACTATGGAAAATGATAAAACAAAATGGGACAAATGGCGTAAGCAGCATGACGCGGAGATGAAAAGCATTAGCGATGGTTATGGGAAGCTCGAAGCTGAAGTTGAAAAACTTAAAAATGAGCTTGCTACTTCCTCCACTTCTTATTCTCAGAAAGAAGAAATGCTTCAAAAACAAGTTCGAGACGCCCATGCTGCTCAGCGGAATACTGAAGTCAAACTTGAAGCAGAACAGCATGTTGTTAGAAAATATCGTGATGACGCTGCTCGTCTTCAGGAGAAACTCAGCTCTCGAGACTTAGAAATTGCTAGGCTACAATCCCAGTTACTGAAGGCTGAAAGAGAACGTGATGAAGTTCTTTCTGGTAAAGCTGCAGCCGAAGAATCCCATAAGGCGACCATAGCCACCGTTGACGCGACTCTGTTCGACTTTTATATGCATTGTGTCCTGGGGCGTGGGAGCCTTTCATTTTTGGGACCAGAGTATGAAGTCACCTTAGCGGAGGTATGGGAGGCAATCGTTGACTTATTTGGTGGTGCCGGATACTCTGAAACAGATCTTCAAGCTACCTACTTAAGTGAGAGCGACCGCGCTGCCCTTGCCAAAGGAAAAGAGCAGCTCATCCGAGTGCGGGCCGAAGCGACAGGAGAGAAGCTTCCTGAGAAAGAAACACCCCCTATTGCTCCTGCTTATACTTCGGTTTTAGCTCATGCGGATATTGCTGGCTCTAGTTCTCATTCCACGCCTCCCGCTAAGGTTGACGCAGAAATTGTAACCACCCCTACAGAGGAAGAGGCAATGAAAGACTTCCAAGCTCGGGAATTTGAGATTGATCTCGCTAAACCGGCTTCTCCAGGTAACTTTAACGATTCACGGTCTTCTTTTTTCTCGGAGAATACTGATTTTGATATCTTTTATTATGCAGCAGACACCCCAGAAACTGCCCCAACTCTTCCTTCTTCAGCTGCCGTTCCTCCTCCTTCTCAAGTTATACCTCTTCCAGCTTCCCAGCCTGGTTCACAGGAAGAACCAATAGCGGCCCTTGAAGGTTTAGATGAACCATCTGCTTCCGAAGAACAGAAGGTAGAAGGTCTGGAAGATAGCGAGAAGACCCCGGAGCAGTCTTTCGATTATGACACAAAGCTTTCTACATTTCTTCCTCCGGGGAGTGAGTCTTCTTCCAAGAAGAAGGGGAAGCGTGTGGTTTCCAAGAAAGGAAAGAAGAGTTCTTCTGCTGCTGGGGATAAGGCAGAGATTGATCCGGCTGAGTCTCTTTCTCCTTCTTCTCCGATGCGGCCTACGAAGCTAGTTACCAGGCCGGGTAAATGTTCCAAGGGTGGGAAGAAGGAGAAATGAGTTTGATTTTGCATTTTCTGCTTTTTGTATTGACCGGGGATTGTGCGGATACCGGTCTCCGCTTCTTTTTGTAACCTGTACAATGTAAAAATTTCTCATAGTGTTGAAATAAAATAGATATTTTTCTTGTACAAATCCTTGTGTATGTAGGAATACATCTGTTTTTCATTTGAAGTGTAGAGTAAACGATTCTTTTCACTTGTACAAAATTTTTTGTCTGTGTTTCAAGAACGCATTTACTCCACATCTTTATTACATGATATTGCAATGAACTTGTGGTATGTTGCTTGTATATTACTTTTATTAATGTAACTGAATTGTATAATGTTGCCCCCATGCCACAAGTATATTGTAATATTTCTCGATTTCACAAGACCGATACTCTTATTTTAGAGAATAACTTTCCACTTTTTCAGGGAAGAATTGTTCTGCTTTTAATAGAGTATTTCTTGTCTTTGGAGGAATCTTTATTTTCTTTTTCTTCCTGAAGAACACTTCGACTTTTGGGAATGATCACTTTTATTTGTTTGAAAGTGAATTTTCCTGCACAGTGAAATGAACTTCTGAAGAAGGTTTTGATTTTTGTGCCCCAGTAAAGGGTTTATTTTTGGTACTTCAAGCAAGGTGAAGTACGCCTCTGAGGAGGTCTTTTTGGTCTCTGAAGAGAAGCAATTTTGGCATTTTAACTCTGGTGAAGTGTGCCTCCGAAAAGGGCTTTTGCCTCCGAAGAGGGCTTGTGCCTCCGAAGAGGGCTTGTGCCTCCGAAGAGGGCTTGTGCCTCCGAAGAGGGCTTGTGATTGCCTGGAAGTTACTTTCTCATGGTCGGAAGGGTCCACGAGACAAGCGCAAGTTGCTTGATTGGACGTTTGTTTGTACAAACGATCGCAATCAATTAACGAGGTGCCCCTTCGGTGGTCCTACCAATCTTTTTGATTGAGTAAAGCACTCCCATTTATTGGCGTGCCTCGTTAGAGGGCTTTGTAATATTTCATCTCTGGTGAAGTGGGTCTCCGAAGAGAAGCATTTTGCACTTCTACACGGGTGAAATGTGCCTCCGAAAAGGGCTTTTGCCTCCGAAGAGGGCTTGTGCCTCCGAAGAGGGCTTGTGATTGCCTGGAAGTTACTTTCTCATGGTCGGAAGGGTCCACGAGACAAGCGCAAGTTGCTTGATTGGACGTTTGTTTGTACAAACGATCGCAATCAATTAACGAGGTGCCCCTTCGGTGGTCCTACCAATCTTTTTGATTGAGTAAAGCACTCCCATTTATTGGCGTGCCTCGTTAGAGGGCTTTGTTGATCCTTGGGAAGGAGCATCAGTTGGTTGGTGTGCCAGGAAGGTTGTGTCTTAGGGGCAAGTAGATCCATGGGATGGACACAAGCTGCCTGATCGGATGCATCACAATCAGCCAGCGAGGGTCTTATTCCTTCTGCTTGGGAAGTTATCCTTTTAGTGGATCTACCTGCTTTCCTGTTGAGAGGCATACCTTCCTTTGGCTGCTTCCATGTTTGCCTGCTCATGTTGTATCATCATCCACCAATCTGCGATCCTTTATCATCGTTTCCAAGCGCATTTTTCTTTCTCTTGCAAGTAAATTGCTTTATTCGAAGAAGTAGACTTCACTGTTGAATGACTCCACAGAGTAAACGCAAGTTATTTGGTTGGATGCCTTTTTTACATCAGTGATCACAACCAGTTAACGAGGGCTTGACCTAGTGGAGCCGTCAACTTTTTATGTGAAGTTCCTCTTGTATGGGATTCGAGTTTGAAATTTTTGTTGCTTGAAATCTGCTAAATGATTTGTAAGGCTCGCTTAGCTTTGCGATGGGTGAGCTTTGCTTTAATGACCTGCAGTATTAGATCGATATTTTAGCAATACATTTAGAGTATTTACACATCGAAATATAACAGGCATTTTATAATAGAAAACACAATGCATAGTTTTTTCATTATTGAGTCACGCTGATTTCTCAGCGGTTTACAATGCAGAAAATACACATCCATCATTATCTTTACAAATTCAAGCAATGCTGTTAAGTAAAAATGAATGCTAGTTATTGTTGTTTCAGAATCTCCAAGCTGGATTTCCATTTGTGCTTGATTCATAGCTTTTGGATTTTCATGTCAGAGAAAGCGAGAGATGCCCCAGTCGCAGTTTTGTGAGTAATTAGTAGTCATCCCAACTTTTGCTTGCTGGGTATGGTCCGCCTGTGATAGCATTAATGACAAGCTTTTCTGAATCTTGCACTGCAGGGTTGTTGTGAGAATCGGATTGATGGGTAGGGTGTTGTTGATCCCGAGTGGATGAGGTTGGATCGACCCCGCTTCTCTTAACGTATTGTTGGAGTTTACCCTGCTCTAGTAATTCTTCAATCACCTTCTTTAATTGGCGACATTGGTCAGTGTCATGGCCAGGTTGATTGTGAAATTGGCAGAATTTTCCATTACGCTTTGCCCCTTTCGTCATCTCAGGTGGCTTAGGATACCTGACAACGTCCTTTGTTGCAAAAAAGATATTTCTTGGTGTATCAGTTAAAGGAGTAAAGTCTGAAGGATTAAAGCGGCGAGGTTTCTTTTCATTTCTTTGGCTTTTTCCTCCTTCATTCTCCCTTTTCTGACTTTCAGATTCTCTTTTCTTAGGTGGGACATTGTCATTATCAGTCTGGGCAATATCCACTTTCGATGTTGCAGAAAGGCTTTCAAGGCGAATGAACTCATCGGCCTTTTTATAAAATTTATCAAGTGAATTCGGTTCCTTCATCTTTAGCCATATCCCGAATTTACTCGATTTATCAATGGCTCGCATCAGATAAGTCAGGACCATGCATGGTTCTGCATTTTCTACTTCGGCTAAAGCTATATTGAAACGGCTCAAGAAAGATTTGATTGATTCTCCGGGCGCTTGTTCAAGGTTAGACAGTGACATTATATCCTTAGCTTTTGAAGCATACAATCTAAACTGTTCTTTAAACTTTTGCGTTAAGTCGGAGAATTTATCTACAGACCGAACTGGAAGCTTTGTGAACCAAAGTAAAGCCACACCTTCTAGGTATACCGGAAAGTATCGGCACTTGATCTCGTCTGATGCTCTTGCACCAGTCATATGCCAATCGTACTTGTAGAGGAAATGATTAGGGTCACTGGTTCCCCTATAGGCTTGGATAGTAGGAGGTGCAAATTTCCTTGGAAACTCCGCTCTTAGGATCCTTTCAGTAAACGGAGTTCTGCTTGGCGCGAAACCCCAGTCAGCCTCATCCTCTTCCCTTTGCATGCTTTCTTTCATGATGCGGCCAACCATTTCAGACAGGTACTCTTTATTGTTCAAAGACACCTCCGGGCAAGCACCAGTTCTTCCCTCGGAAGTTTGCCCGGGCATATGTTCATGACAAGTTGGTTGCGGCCTAGAACCATCAGCTTGGAAAGGTGGCGTTTCAGGAAGGGTGGTTTGATGGTTTTCTGGCTGACGATTTGCCCCAAGTAGGGCAGTTATTCTATCCATCATCAAAGTGTTTTGAGTTTCAATTTGCTGGTATAATCCAGAAACTGCGTTATCCAATTCAGCTCTGGTGACTCCAACGGTTGGAGTTGCTTGGTCTGTTATTGGGGAAGCGGAAGTTCCTTCGTGAGCATTTCCGGATCTGATAGGTCTACCTCTTCTTCCAGGAGCCATTACTTCGGATCTGGTTTTTAAGAGAGGTTCTTTTTTTTTTTTTTGAATCCTTGCGAAGCAACGGTGGATGATCTCCTGAGTTGGGTTCTCAGTGAAAGCACCAAAATGTTAACGGTAAAAAGTGAACGCTAACACCCGGTGTGTGTAATAGAATCGTGAAAGCACCACCCGTTGGTACGGGAACAGAATATGAGCTGAAAATAGCAGAAAAAGCAGTAAATGAACAACAGATTTATAGTGGTTCGGCCCGTAATTGAGCCTACATCCACTTTATAGTCTTTTATTGCTGATTTGATTACAATTCGATACAATATCCCTCTAAATACAATACAATTTGATCATGAAATCATTCTTGACTCCTAGCTCGATCTTTAATGATGAAACTCGACGAATCCGCGTTGGATGTTAGGAGCTCTTCTCGAAGATCGTTGTAGTGTCTCGAATGCTTGAAGATCTTTGATTGCTGAATGAGAGGAGGCTTCGACAGCGTAACGGCGCTTGGAGAAATGAATGGCCAAAAGTCCGTTCTAAGTTGGAAGTGATGGGGTATTTATAGAAGCTGATCTGGACTTAGGAAATTTCTCTAAGTCTTTAAGTCGGCGCCGACTTATAGTAAGTCGCAAGTTTTAAGTCAACCACGAGATAGACATGCGCTGTGTTAACGCTTGAACATCCAAAATGAACAAAGTCATAAGTCGGCAGCGACTTATCATCTGTCGTTGGTCTTAACTCGGAAACTTATGTATCTCGCAAACTTTTAAGTCGGAGCTTTCTTAATCAGTTAGGTCGGTATGGCTTTAGGTCGGTATGGCTTTAGGTCGGTGCCTTTCCATAACTCGGAGTCTTTCCTAACTCGGCGCCTTTCTTAACTCGGCAACCTGTTAAGTCGGCACACTTTATAAGTCGAATGCTCCTTAACCCGGTAGGTCATAAGTCCACATAGGTCGCAGCCATCCTTAACTCGCAAACCGTTAAGTCGTAGCTCTCTTAGGTCGACAAGCATCTTGACTCGGCACCTCCTTAACTCGGAGTGTTTCTTAAGTCGGCAAACTCCTTAAGTCGTGACATTCCTGTAGCCTTAGGTCGCTGGGCAAGCTTAGTCATTGAGTCCTAGGTCGTAGACATCTTAGGTCGCAGACACTTTAACTCGCAGGTACTTTAACTCGTACATTGTTAGGTCGTGAGGCTGATGAGTCGTACAGACCTGATGAGTCGTAAGCCTGATGAGTCGTAAGACCATGAGTCGTATACTCCATGACTCGTTGAACCTGATGAGTCGTAAGACCATGAGTCGTATACTCCATGACTCGTTGAACCTGATGAGTCGTAAGACCATGAGTCGTATACTCCATGACTCGTTGAACCTGATGAGTCGTAAGACCATGAGTCGTATACTCCATGACTCGTTGAACCTGATGAGTCGTAAGACCATGAGTCGTATACTCCATGACTCGTTGAACCTGATGAGTCGTAAGACCATGAGTCGTATACTCCATGACTCATTGAACCTGATGAGTCGTAGAAAGCTTGTTTCGTTGAGTCGTAGAAGAGTTAACTTTATGAATCGTAGCATGCTAAGTCGTAAGTCGTTAAACTTCTTAACTCGTAGGTCGTTGAGTCGGACCATTCCTTAGGTCGGAGCCTGTTGAGTCGTGGGTCATCTAAGTCTTAACTCGTTAAGTCTTGCAATCCCTTAACTCGTTAAATCTTGAGTCGCATACTTCTTAAGTCGTGGAGAATTAAGGGTTAACACCGAGTTTCTCTTCATTTACAAAAAATCATAATCAAAAATCAAATTTCCGCTTCAGAAAAACAATTTTTAATCGCGAGCTTTGTTCGCGAGGGTCGAGCAGTTGATTTGGGCGGCTCGAGTCATGGCAACGCGAGTACGATATGGGCATCGGAGAGGTGAAGTGTCGAGCAGTCGCGATTTTGGGATTTCAGCGTCTTCGACGAGGAGGAGGGGCCTAGGCTTGAGCTCACGCGAGGGATTCACGATCGTACCGGAAGGGGGAGGACGACCAGGAGTTGCAGCAGTCTCGAGATTCGTGCTCCATGATGGCGATTTCGATGGTCGTGGCATGGGGCATCGAAGCACTGAAGGTTGGGGCTCGCATCGATTTGGGCTATTACGTATATCATCTGCAGTTTTTATTTTTGAGTATATTTTTATGTATATATACAGAGAATATATATATATTTATATGATGTTGAAAGAAAAATAATAATAAGTTCAAAGTTTGATTTTTAATAGTAAGACATATAAAGAAATTTTGTTTTAATAAATATATACATATGTATATTTGCATAGGAAGACAGGAATTTATAAAGGAAATATTTTGGAAATATATAAATGGGAATTTAAAATGTTGGAAGTTTGTATATAAAATTTGATAGATTTTTTTTTTATATATAGTGAAGCTTCAAAGAAAAATGAATATACAAATATACATATTTTCATTCACTGTGTTTAATTTTAAATAATGGGGATTAATTTGTTTATTTAATTATTTTAGTTACTGAAGATTATTTAAAAAGAAAATTAGTTTAAAACCAAATCATTAAGTTTAAATTGAATTATTGGTTAATTTAATTTATTTAGTGGTAAATTATTTGTTGATTATTTCAGATATTAATAAATCATATAAATTGGTTATTCAAAGTCAAAAATCGGAAAACCAAGGCAATAATGGAGTGGATTGCAAATAAAAAGCAAAGGTGAGTTAATCTCACTCATCTGGATTGTTATTTAAATTTAAATGGTTAAATTTAAATATTTGGATGAATGATTGAATTGATTGGATGTGATATATATATTATATAGTATATATATATATATATATATTGGAGTGATTGATTTCCCGCATTATATAGCGGATGAGACCCTATGCGCCGCATAATAGCGGATGATATTATATTAATCCCATATACCACGATGTTCCACCTCGAAGTGGAATTGGCATAGTGCTAACGTCTGTGGATGCAGGGAAACAGGTTGGATGGATCCAACTGGATTCCTCAAAATTATTTAGATTGTTCTAATAATTCTGTGATATGATTATTTGATATTCTATGATGAATTATATTGATAATTGGAGATGATGGATGCTATGGTTTGATTGAATATATTTGGGTATACTGTGTTACCAAAAAATATAGATTGGATTTTTGGAAAGAAATAAAAGAGTAAATTTTTAAGTAAAATAATTATAGGGAATTTTAAAAAATTAAAGAACGAATTGGGAAAGGATAAAAGTGATTTTTAAATCCTAGTAAATAAATTCCGAGTATGGGAAGGAGATTTTTGAATAAAGGGAGAAATAAGGAATTTTAAATCTTAAGTGATATTATTTAAAGGAATGAAAGATTTATTTTTGAATTCAGAATTTAAATGGTTTAGAAAGAAATAAAAGAAGCATTTTGGAATAAATGTGAAAATTTGTATTATCAGTTAAAGTAAGATTTTAAATCATCACAAGGAAGTTAAACCTAAAATTTATAAGTTTTGAAATAAAATTGGATAAGTAAAGAATTTATTTTAAAATGGAACCAATTTTGGGAATCAATTTGAAATTGATTAAGTGTTTGAACTGGGATCTAAAAAGGAAGATGAGACTATGGAATTTATAAACTGGGTTTATAAAGTGAAGTAATATATCAGTGGATATTTGGAAGAATAAATTCACGGTGGGAATTTATTAAAGAAATGGGTAAATTTGAAAAAAATAAATAGATAGTGATTTTTTTTAAAGGATGTGAAAGAGAAGCATATTTCCTTGAATAGCCAAGTACGTTTCCAAAGCAAAGTTTAAGTATAAGTTAAAGGTTTTAAAGTGTTTTCAAAGTGTGTTTTAGAAAATTTATTATTTTTCAATGATTAAATTTTGAAGTAAGTATTTCTCAAATTTATTTTAGTAGTAATTATTAAAAGTGACGTAGTATTTTTTTTTAGAAAGGATAAAATTTAGTGTTATATTTTATAAGTAGCTTTATTTTAAATATTCTTTAAGCATATATCTTTGAATAAAGTGTTAAAGTAGTTTTTAATTTAAATGATTAAAGCATATTTCATAATATAGTGTTTAAATTATTGTACTTGGTGATTTCAGTGGAAATAGGAAATATTTGGGAATTTATTCGATGAGATAAGACGGTTTGAAACTAATTTCAAAGGATTGAAAAGTGGAAATATTGCTTGCGAAGATATTTTGAGATTAATAAATAATTTGGGAAAT
Source organism: Allium fistulosum (assembly GCA_030737815.1). Classification (NCBI taxonomy): domain Eukaryota; kingdom Viridiplantae; phylum Streptophyta; class Magnoliopsida; order Asparagales; family Amaryllidaceae; genus Allium; species Allium fistulosum. Next base: position 35,054,898 of record JASFAW010000010.1, on the reverse strand, counting down.
TATTTATTGTTTGATGGATGTTTGTGAATGTTAATTGATAGTTAAATCACCAACTATCAATATTGAACAATGCACTAATCATTTCGAAGAGAACGGGATCGGGATTTATTTTACGAAAACCACTTCGATCCGATTTGAACGTTTTTCGTGGGGAAAACGAGTTTGGAGTCGAAGATGGTACAGTGAAGTGCAAGGGCTAGTTGCTACTGATCCTGAGGGTGACTCCAAAATGGATGTAGTAGGAATAGTGCCTTTGGTTCCGTTCGAACCCGGGGCAGACTTATATGGATGAATGCTTTCGGAACATCGTCAGGTGGACAGTGGGCATTCTAAGTGAAATGTTCTAAATAGGTAACGCTTAGCCTCGAGCCTCATCAACCGGGAATGACTGATAATCAGGGGTTATGCAGCAAGGCTTTGTGGGTCGTGCCCATTATGGTGAGGTCATCCCTGTCTAGATGTCCCTTTTTATTCGGCTTAGTGGTTCGGTTGCTGATCCCAACCGTGGGGTGATCTTACTCGAAATTATCCAGTAAGGGGTAGTTTCGGTCTTGTGTTGCAGGGGATTGGGCGTGGTCCACGTTACGCTGATCTAGACCGGGTACTGTGACAATGGTACCCCAGTGCCTAGTCATTAGTTGGAAATCCATTCTCCCTACGTTTCTTTACGGTTTTGTTTGTATACCTATTAGCTGAAATTTAATAGATTTAACAATTTCGGCTATTTGAATAAGTATTTGTATATACACACTATTATAATATCAGAGGATTTTGAAAAAAAGTGTTTTGGCTATCGTAAGGTAAAAACCCGACATGTTTATTTGTGGCGCGGTCTTACGAGATGCTTTTGATTTCAAAGGGTTTGGAAAACTTTAATAATCCAATTATGTGTGTTTTCTCACGCTGGTTTTCCAGACCGACTCGGGTGTTATTTTATTATATTTCTCGGTTCAGACCGAGTATTATAGGGACAGGTTATGATGCTATGGAGCTCAAGAGACGAGCTGGATGGCAAGACGTATCACACGTATATGATGTATATTCCGTTGTGTTGTGTATGTTGTGTATTCAATATGTGGGACAAGTTATTATAACTGTCCTGAATTGTGATGTTGATTATATTGTACTCTGATGTTGTATTCTGGTGATGTATGTATAAACAGATATAGTTTCTTTTCTGTAAAGATCTGTTATTATTTATTATATTTTATTCCGCTGCGATGTGAGATTCTGATGTTAATTTATTTCTTCTTCTTCTACCTCCTTCTTTAACCCTAATGGTTCGTATTTCCATTCACTTTGAGTCGATATGTTGGAGAATAATGTCGATTTAAGGGGTACGGGTTTGCGGGCTATTACAGTGGTATCAGAGCTTAGGCTGGTGATAACCTTAGCTCTGGTGGGGATTACTCATTGAAATAGAGTCCATAGAACTCTAGAATGAGTTTGAGTGTATTAATAGATATGAGCGCGTATTTGTTAGTGAATATAAAATGGTTCTATATTGTGTTGATTGGTTTGTTGAGTAGTTTATGGATTCTGGTCAATACAGGTAATTAACGTTATTGATAGGGATTTCTAAACACTTGAATAGAACAATTCGACAAAGTATTGTTTTTAAAAGGGTAAATGAAATAATTTTACCCAAATTATTTTTGTATATGAAAGAAATAATTTTAGTAATTATTATAGTTATATGGATGCTTGGTTGTTAGGGAGTGATAATATTAAATTATTATCACTATTGTGAGGAAATTGAATAAGGAATTAAATTTTTTAACCAAGATTAAGGAATAAATTTATATAACAAATGAAATTGTAAATGTGAACTGTAAATGTGATTTATAATTTGAAATAGGATTCCAGAGAAATATTTGAAATAAATTGAGGTGAAAAATAATTCTAGAGTAATGTTTGAATATGAATTGGGTAGGTTTGGAATTTAAGAATATTTGAAATGATTTTAAAGAGATAAAAGCATTGAACTCTTTTGGTCGCTGGAAATTAACTTCGGTGATGACTGCAGCATCATCGGTGTTCATTTTCGAGTTTCCAAAAGAGGAATTGCTACCAAATTATTTTAAATTCTAATTTCTGCAAAACTGAGTTCGGTTTTAAAATTCAAAAGATAATTTGATACCAAAGGATTTTGGATATAATTGATTTCAAAAATGCTTATGAACTATGAGTAATTGTTTAAATATTCTGGAGTTGGTTTGAGATTGTTATAGAATATAAATGGGTTGGTAATTTATAAAATTTTGAATAGGTTAGAATAAAATGGAATTCAATATTTAAATTGATTAGGAAATAAATTAAGAATTAAAGAAAAATTAAATTCAGAATGGAATTGAATATTCTGATGAGATAAGTTATAAAATCATAACTTCAATGGAAGTGGGAAAAATTAATAAGTGTATGACTTATAAAAGTCTAAAAGTGAAGTAATAAACCAGAATAAATTTGTTTGGTATTTTGGAATTGAAATAAAAATCCAAACCTGAGATATAAAATAAGATTGAACTCAAGTAAGTATAGTTAAAGTTGAATTGGAAGTTGAAAGTGGATTTTGAAGTCAAGCTTGATTTATAAATAATATTCAGTGTATATTGCAAGTGAATTAAATAAGATTGGAAATGTTGTCGAGCCTAAATAAAATGGTTTCGAATGAAAATTTTGCTAATATGCAATTGAAATAGGTGTTGAAACCTTATATGTGCTTATGGAAAATTATATAACATGCATTGTTTATAGAATTCATGTATTAGCTTTGTAAACGCAGATGAAATGTTGTAAATTGCATATATTTGGCACTTACATGTTTTATTGAGTAAGTACAGGGTTTTTTTGGAAGCCGTATGGCTGGATTTGATCGTGCAAAATGCTAATTAAATTAGCCGCTTGGTTAAAAATGCTAAATAAGGTACGCCTACGCAATAAAAAGATAGGAAATATGAACTGTTGTTTGTTTTTTTTGTTTTCCGACCGTGTGGGTCGATGTATATATATTTATATCTCTTGTCAAATTGCAAAAGCTCCTCCGTACAAAGGAGACTCTGCCAAAATTTTCTTAAATTTTGGGAGTTAGTAAATTTTTAAAATTTTCAATAACGACAAATGATTTCAAATTGGAATTTGAGATAAATGTAAATGGAATTCAATATCTGAAATGAAGTAAATTGAATTCATATGGAATTGGAGATCCAGTTTAAAAATAAGTGATATAAAGACTAAGGTGGTAGAGTAATAATATAAGAGTATATAAAATGCTTATATTAAACTTAAGAAATGAATAGTGAAGTTCTTAAGTAAATTTGGTATTGGAAATATACTAAGTAATTTTGGAATGGAGATTAAGTAAAGTTGTGAAAGGGGATAATTGTGAATAAGTAAATAGAAATCAAATGAATATGGATAAAAGAGAATTGATATAGCTAATAATCAATTGAAATTAATACGTAGGATGTATGTATATTATTTTATTCGCATAGTGATTGGATCCAGATTCAAGCACAGAATTTTGAGGTAATTATACCGATCCGAGTTAGGATTTTTCACTCGATTTTCGATGGCGAACCCTGGATATGGATTTTGATTGATTCTGGAAATTCTCTATCATAGTTTGTGGCTATGCAAGGAGGATGACGGTTTCTGATCAAGAAACCAGATCCGAGTCCACACTAGGAAGTCGGGTGGACGATACTAGTTCAGAAGTGAGATTGTGTGATCGAGTGAGCGATCGAATTTTATATTGCGTACGGATGATATATGTACATCGTACGGGCTTGAATGAATAGATATTGAAATTTTGTAAAGAAGTCAATAAAAGGATTTTGAATGTTGTGATTAGATATTATTGCTAAGTGGGATATACAGGTGTTTAAAAGGTAAAAAGGAAATTGGGATTTTTGATTTCTGAAGATAAATTGAAATTTGCTCGGCAAAGGTATGTGTTTAAATTTCTGTATGAAATTTGATCATTTTCTTGTCTAGCCACTTGGCTTTTTGTTTTCTTTTGAAATTTGGGGGCCTGTAGAGGCATTTTGTAGTTGTACCAAGCTAGCCGTGCAAAGGAGACGCTGGCAAAAAATTTCGAAAATTTAAGGAGTTAGAAAAAATTTAAGAAAATTTTGATAATTCAAAATTTAGTTTTGAATTTAAAATTTGAATGGTTAAGTAAGTAATGTTGTTTGGGACTTGTGGATAAGTTTGAAAAGTTAATAAGAGGGAAATTGTGTCTTTGATAAAAAGATTGTTTTGGGAAGTCATTGAAAACTGTTTGGTTTTGGGAAGTGAGTGAATGGGTTATGGACCATTCTTCTTAACTAGCAATTTCGGGGACGAAATTCTTTTAAGAGGGGAGGAATGTGACGACCCGGAATTTTGGACATTTAAAATTGGAATATTTAATTGATTTCAATATTCAAATGTAAACTTTTAACTTGAATTTCAAATATCACTATTTATTGGATAATTAATTTTTGAATTAAACAATTAAAAATTGGGTAAAATGTTGAATCTGGAGTTTTAGGCCTGTTAAAAATAATTTGAAGGCTTGTAAAATTTATATTGATAGTACTAAAAATAGTAAAAGTGTTAAACTTGAATTTCGAAGTGTTTTGTTAAGTTTTGAAAATATATCGTTTAAATTGACATTTAAAAATAGCCTTCCGAGGCGAAGTCTCGGAATTCGACGAAACTAGTTCCATTGGATCCATAATATTGTATTATTATCGGATTTCAAATTTCAAAGAGTTTGGAGTTGTCGTGTGATCGTACGATAGATAAACGCGCTGAAATTTATTTCGAAATTCAATATAATAACTAGGTCCAAAAAGCTATCTTCTCCATACGATCGAGTTAGGACTCGAAACCTTTTCCATTGTGTTCGAAATAGGGGTATAGCAATATTAACGCCTAGCGGCACGCCTCGATAGGAATTCGAAATTTTAAGTTGCATTTATCGATACAATTTGAATTTAAACTAATATATAAAAATATATTTGACCAGTCAAACCTCAGCCGACTAATTTCACATCAGCCCTTTTTGATTTCATTTCTAGGCCACTGTAGCCAGACAATTTCTACACGCCAACATCAGATATTGTTCCCTATTCTCACCTTAAACATGCTACCTCTTGTTATGGAACTTACGTCTTCTTCTCCTTTTAAAACATTACAGCCGAACCAAAAGAAGTGGAAACAAAATCAAAGTTGAATTCCAGAGAAATAAAAAAATGTCCGAGTTTCTCTTCATTTACAAAAAATCGAAATCGAAAATTAAATTTCCGCTTCAGAAAAACAATTTTTAATCGCGAGCTTTGTTCGCGAGGGTCGAGCAGTTGATCTAGGCAGCTCGAGTCATGGCAACGCGAGTACGATTTGGGCAGCGGCGAGGTGAAGTGTCGAGCAGTCGCGATTTTGGGATTTCAGCGTCTTCGACGAGGAGGAGGGGCCCAGGCTTGAGCGCACGCGAGGGATTCACGATCGTACCGGAAGGGGGAGGACGACCAGGAGTTGCAGTAGTCTCGATATTCGTGCTCCACGATGGCGATTTCGATGGTCGTGGCGTGGGGCATCGAAGCACTGAAGGTTGGGGATCGCATCGATTTGGGCTATTAGGTATATCATCTACAGTTATTATTTTTCAGTATATTTATGTATATATACAGAGAATATATATATATATATATATTTATTTATATGCTGTTGAAAGAAAAATAATACTAAGTGCAAAGTTTGATTTTTAACAGTAAGACATATAAATAAATTTTGTTTTAATAAATATATACATACGTATATTTGCGTAGGAAGACAGGAATTTATGAAGGAAAGATTTTGGAAATATATAAATGGGAATTTAAAATGTTGGAAGTTTGTATATAAAATTTGATAGATTGTTTTTTTTATATAGTGAAGCTTTAGAGAAAAATAAGCATACAAATATACATATTTTCATTCACTGAGTTTAATTTTAAATATTGGGGATTAATTTGTTTATTTAATTATTTTAGTTACTGAAGATTATTTAAAAAGGAAATTAGTTTAAAACCAAATCATTAAGTTTAAATTGAATTATTGGTTAGTTTAATTTATTTAGTGGTAAATTATTTGTAGATTATTTCAGACATTAATAAATCATATAAATTGGTTATTCAAGGTCAAAAATCAAAAAACCAAGGCAATAATGAATGGATTGAAAATAAAAAGCAAAGGTGAGTTAATCTCACTCATCTGGATTGTTATTTAAATTTAAATGGTTAAATTTAAATATTTGGATAAATGATTGAATTGATTGGATGTGATATATATATTATATAGTAGTATATATATATTGGAGTGATTGATTTCCCGCATTATATAGCGGATGAGACCCTATGCGCCGCATAATAGCGGATGATATTATATTAATCCCATATACCGCGATGTTCCACCTCGAAGTGGAATTGGTATTGTGCTAACGTCTGTGGATGCAGGGAAACAGGTTGGAGGGATCCAACTGGATTCCTCAAAATTATTTAGATTGTTCTAATAATTCTGTGATATGATTATTTAATATTCTATGATGAATTATATTGATAATTGGAGATGATGGATGCTATGGTTTGATTGAATATATTTGGGTATACTTTGTTACCAAAAAATATAGATTGGATTTTGGGAAAGAAATAAAAGAGTACATTTTTAAGTAAAATAATTATAGGGAATTTTAAAAAATTAAAGAATGAATTGGGAAAGGATAAAAGTGATTTTTAAATCCTAGTAAATAAATTCCGAGTATGGAAAGGAGATTTTTGAATAAAGGGGGAAATAAGGAATTTTAAATCTTAAGTTATATTATTTAAAGGAATGAAAGATTTATTTTTGAATTCAGAATTTAAATGGTTTAGAAAGAAATAAAAGAAGCATTTTGAAATAAATATGAAAAAATGTATTATCAGTTAAAGTAAGATTTTAAATCATCACAAGGAAGTTAAACCTGAAATTTATAAGTTTTGAAATAAAATTGGATAAGTAAAGAATTTATTTTAAAATGGAGCCAATTTTGGGAATCAATATGAAATTGATTAAATGTTTGAACTGGGATCTTAACAGGAAGATGAGACTATGGAATTTATAAACTGGGTTTATAAAGTGAAGTAATATATCAGTGGATATTTGGAAGAATAAATTCACGGTGGGAATTTATTAAAGAAATGGATAAATTTGAAAAAAAAAGATAGTGAACTTTTTTTAAAGGATGTGAAAGAGAAGCATATTTCCTTGAATAGCCAAGTACGTTTCCAAAGCAAAGTTTAAGTATAAGTTAAAGGTTTTAAAGTGTTTTCAAAGTGTGTTTTAGAAAATTTATTATTTTTCAATGATTAAATTTTGAAGTATGTATTTCTCAAATTTATTTTAGTAGTAATTATTAAAAGTGACGTAGTATTTTGTTTTAGAAAGGATAAAATTTAGTGTTATATTTTACAAGTAGCTTTATTTTAAATATTCTTTAAGCATATATCTTTGAATAAAGTATTAAAGTAGTTTTTAATTTAAATGATTAAAGCATATTTCATAATATAGTGTTTAAATTATTGTACTTGGTGATTTAAGTGGAAATAGGAAATATTTGGGAATTTATTCCATGAGAGAAGACGGTTTGAAGCTGTTTTCAAAGGATTGAAAAGTGGAAATATTTGTTGCGAAGATATTTTGAGATTAATAAATAATTTGGGAAATTATTTATTGTTTCATGGATGTTTGTGAATGTTAATTGATAGTTAAATCACCGACTATCAATATTGGCCAATGCGCTGATCGTTTCAAAGAGACCGGGATCTGGATTTATTTTCCGAAAACCACTTCGATCCGGTTTGAACGTTTTTCATGTGGAAAACGAGTTTGGAGTCGAAGATGGTACAGTGAAGTGCAAGGGTTAGTCGCTACAAATCCTGAGGGTGACTCCAAAATGGATGAAGTAGGAATAGTGCCTTCGGTTCCGTTCGAACCCGGGATGGACTTGTATGGATGAATGCTTTCGGAACATCGTCAGGTGGACGGTGGGCATTCTAAGTGAAATGTTCTAAAAAGGTAACGCTTAGCCTCAAGCCTCATCAACCGGGAATTACTGAAAATCAGGGTTTATGCAGCAAGGCTATGTGCGTCGCGCCCATTAGGGTGAGGTCATCCTTGTCTAGATGTCCCTTTTTATTCGGCTTAGTGGTGCGGTTGCTGATCCTAACCGTGGGGTGATCTTACTCGGAATTATCCAGTAAGGGGTAGTTCAGGTCTTGTGTTGTAGGGGATCGGGCGTGGTCCGCGGTACACTGATCTAGACCAGGTAGTGTGACAGTGGTACCCCAGTGCCTAGTCATTAGTTGGAAATCCATTCTCCCTACCTGCCTTTACGGTTTTGTTTGTATACCTTTTAGCTGAAATTTAATAGATGTCACAATTTCGGCTATTTGAATAAGTATTTGTATATAGACACTATTATAATATCAGAGGATTTTGATAAAAAGTGTTTTGGCTATCGTAAGGTAAAATCCCGACATGTTTATTTGTGGCGCTGTCTTACGAGATGCTTTTGATTTCAAAGGGTTTGGAAAACTTTAATAATCCAATTGAGTGTGTTTTATCACGCTGGTTTTCCAGAATGACTCGAGTGTTATTTTATTATAATGCTCGGTTCAGACCGAGTATTATAGGGACAGGTTATGATGCTGTGGAGCTCAAGAGACGAGCTGGATGGCGAGACGTATCACACGTATATGATGTATATTCCGTTGTGTTGTGTATGTTGTGTATTCAGTATGTGGGACAAGTTATTATAACTGTCCTGAATTGTGATGTTGATTATATTGTACTCTTCTGTTGTATTCTGATGATGTATGTATAAACAGATATAGTTTCTTTTCTGTAAAGATCAGTAATTATTTATTATATTTTATTCCGCTGCGATGTGAGATTCTGATGTTATTTTATTTCTTCTTCTTCTACCTCCTTCTTTAACCCTAATGGTTCGTATTTCCGTTCACTTTGAGTCGATATGTTGGAGAATAATGTCGATTTAAGGGGTACGGATTTGCGGGCTATTACAGTGGTATCAGAGCTTAGGCTGGTGATAACCTTAGCTCTGGTGGGGATTACTCATTGAAATAGAGTCCATAGAACTCTAGAATGAGTTTGAGTGTATTAATAGTTATGAGCGCGTATTGTTAGTGAATATAAAATGGTTCTATATTGTGTTGATTGGTTTATTGAGTAGTTTATGGATTCTGGTCAATACGAGTAATTAACATTATTGATAGGGATTTCTAAACACTTGAATAGAACAATTCGACACAGTATTGTTTTTAAAAGGGTAAATGAAATAATTTTACCCAAATTATTTTTGTATATGAAAGAAATAATTTTAGTAATTATTATAGTTATATGGATTGGTTGTTAGGAAGTGATAATATTAAATTATTATCACTATTGTGAGGAAATTGAATAAGGAATTGAAAATTTTAACCAAGATTAAGGAATAAATTTATATAACAAATGAAATTGTAAATGTGAATTGTAAATGTGATTTATAATTTGAAATAGGATTCCAGAGAAATATTTGAAATAAATTAAGATTAAAAAAATTTCTAGAGTAATGTTTGAATATGAATTGGGTGGGTTTGGAATTTAAGAATATTTGAAATGGTTTTAAAGAGATAAAAGCATTGAACTCTTTCGGTCGCTGGAAAATAACTTCGGTGATGACTACAGCATCATCGGTGTTCATTTTCGAGTTTCCAAAAGAGGAATTGCTACCAAATTATTTTAAATTCTAATGTCTGCAAAACTGAGTTCGGTTTTAAAATTCAAAAGATAATTTGATACCAAAGGATTTTGGATATAATTGATTTCAAAAATGCTTATGAAATATGAGTAATTTTTTAAATATTCTGGAGTTGGTTTGAGATTGTTATAGGATATAAATGGGTTGATAATTTATAAAATTTTGAATAGGTTAGAATAAAATGGAATTCAATAATTAAATTGATTTGGAAATAAATTAAGAATTAAAGAAAAATTAAATTCAAAATGGAATTGAAAATTCTGATGAGATAAGTTATAAAATCATAACTTGAATGGAAGTGGGAAAAAATAATAAATGTATGACTTATAAAAGTCTAAAAGTGAAGTAATAAACCAGAATAAATTTGTTTGGTATTTTGGAATTGAAATAAAAATCCAAACCTGAGATATAAAATAAGATTGAACTCAAGTAAGTATAGTTAAAGTTGAATTGGAAGTTAAAAGTGGATTTTGAAGTCAAGCTTGATTTATAAATAATATTCAGCGTATATTGCAAGTAAATTAAATAAGATTGGAAATGTTGTCGAGCCTAAATAAAATGGTTTCGAATGAAAATTTTGCTAATATGCAATTGAAATAAGTGTCGAAACCTTATATGTGCTTATGAAAAATTATATAACATGCATTGTTTATAGAATTCATGTATTAGCTTTGTAAACGCAGATGAAATGTTGTAAATTGCATATATTTGGCACTTACATGTTTTATTCAGTAAGTACAGGGTTTTTTTGGAAGCCGTATGGCATGATTTGATCGCGCAAAATGCTAATTAAATAAGCCGCTTGCTTAAAAATGCTAAATAAGGTACGCCTACGCAATAAAAAGATAGGAAATATGAACTGTTGTTTGTTTTTTTTTGTTTTCCGACCATGTGGGTCGATGTATATATATTTATATCTCTTGTCAAATTGCAAAAGCTCCTCCGTACAAAGGAGACTCTGCCAAAATTTTCCGAAATTTTGGGAGTTAGTAAATTTTTAAAATTTTCACTAACGCCAAATGATTTCAAATTGGAATTTGAGATAAAGGTAAATAGAATTCAATATCTGAAATAAAGTAAATTGAATTCATATGGAATTGGAGATCCAGTTTAAAAATAAGTGATATAAAGACTAAGGTGGTAGAGTAATAATATAAGAGTATATAAAATGCTGATATTAAACTTAAGAAATGAATAGTGAAGTTCTTAAGTAAATTTGGTATTGGAAATATACAAAGTAATTTTGGAATGGAGATTAAGTAAAGTTGTGAAAGGGGATAATTGTGAATAAGTAAATAGAAATCAAATGAATGTGGATAAAAGAGAATTGATATAGCTAATAATCAATTTAAATTAATACGTAGGATGTACGTATATTATTTTATTCGCATAGTGATTTGACCCAGATTCGAGCACAGAATTTTGACGTAATTATACCAATCCGAGTTAGGATTTTTCACTCGATTTTCGATGGCGAACCCTGGATATGGATTTTGATTGATTCTGGAAATTCTCTATCATAGTTTGTGGCTATGCAAGGAGGATGATGGTTTCTGATCAAGAAACCAGATCTGAGTCCGCACTAGGAAGTCGGGTGGATGATACTAGTTCGGAAGTGAGATTGTGTGATCGAGTGAGCGATCAAATTTGATATTGCGTACGGATGATATATGTACATCGTACAGGCTTGAATGAATAGATATTGAAATTTTGTAAAGAAGTCAATAAAAGGATTTTGAATGTTGTGATTAGATATTATTGCTAATTGGGATATACAGGTGTTTAAAAAGTAAAAAGGAAATTGGGATTTTTGATTTCTGAAGATAAATTGAAATTTGCTCGGCAAAGGTATGTGTTTAAATTTCTGTATGAAATTTGATCATTTTCTTGTCTAGCCACTTGGCTTTTTTTTCTTTTGAAATTTGGGGGCCTGTAGAGGCATTTTGTAGTTGTACCAAGCTAGCCGCGCAAAGGAGACGCTGACAAAAAATTTCGAAAATTTAAGGAGTTAGAAAAATTTTGAGAAAATTTTGATAATTCAAAATTTGGTTTTGAATTTAAAATTTGAATTGTTAAGTAAGTAATGTTGTTTGGGACTTGTGGATAAGTTTGAAAAGTTAATAAGAGGGATATTGTGTCTTTGATAAAAAGTTTGTTTTGGGAAGTGTGATGCCCCACCTCTATACCCACGCTAGCCAAGAAAACTACGGAGTAATGCTGTCAACTAGCACGGAGAATAAGGCTGTTGAGGAGCGACCATCCGTGTAACTTCTTTGAGCGAGCACCGATATGTCAGATAGTATAGCATGAATTTCATTTAAGGAGGAAATCCGACATACCGATACAAACTCAAAGCTATCACACGGTGGCTATATATAATCTTCGGAAACAAACATAGAAAAGAACATAATACCAATTAGTCACATACATCCATATCACAATGGCAGAAAAAGATATGAGTATATAACACATGAAAGTGTACATCAGAGTGGTGGTCAGAAAGATCCACGATAATACAAAAGAATAGCTACAAGCTACACAAAATGAGAAGTATACATCACGGAGTCTATATCTCAAATGTATACAACAAAAACTACTAATCTAAGTAGTTAGCCAAAAGTCAGGGTAATCCCAGAAGAGAAGTCAAGCAGAAGCACCTATAACATCTCGGTCTGACCAGAGTATTATTTATAAGAAAATAATAAACCGGCCAGTCTAGCTATAAATATCAAATAACATGATATAAAATAAAGGATATGGCATAGACATGTAATAACCATAATGGCACACTACTATAAGTATGTAAATGATAATCGAGATTAATCAATATCACAAGAATCTTCTCAAAGATAAAATAGGGTATCATACCCTAAACTTGTATTCATAACAAGTCAATGACACACAAATTCACCAATGCACAAAAATTGATAAAACTTATTAATGGAAATCACGAAAATTGGTGAAGTGCAAAATTCCAGAAATCATCACAAGAAATCCAGAAATCACAAGAAGGGGGAGGCCTATCACAAAATGGGAGTATGAAAACTCACCAACACGTGTATCACAAAACGAGACGCTATCTCATGGTTGCTAACCATTAATATTTGAGCCGAAGCTCCATAAGAATGGCCCGAAGACCGTGGGGCGCTACCACACATATGTGATGTAGAAACATCACACAAACGGGGTTTAGTCTCCCTCGTAGACAAAGAGACATCGCACAATTGCTAGTCTAAATCAAATCACAAAAATGATCGTCATGATCATCAAGAAGTGTCAATCACACCAAGCTAGTAAATATATGAGTTTAGCTTCATGTCCCATAACCACTTGCTTAACTTAAATATTTACGAACAGACTATAGATCTTCACTAGAAAATTGTCACAAGTGGTTCAATCGAACAAGTCCAAGAATTAACCGACGAAGTGAACGCAAGCATTTCATACCCCTCGTTTTACTAAGTCGTTTAATTAGATTTCTCGTGCGAGTGAGGTAAAGGTTTGTATATACTAGTAGATTGGAAAATGGTTTGGGAAAAAGAGCTTTGTAATAAAATAGTGTTGAAATCGCTTTGATGAAAGAGTTTTGATATTTACTACTAGTATTGAAACCTTCATATTTTTAAAGTGACAAACCATAAAATGATTGTAGAAACAAATCAATTCACTAAAATTCACATTCGAAGACGTGAGTAAAGTCCAAAGACATCGATTCCAAAACCATCAAAGTAGAAACACTCCTGCGACCTAACGTGGCCGAGCTAAGGAATACAAGCAGGCCGAGCGACTTAAGAAAGTGAGGCTGAGCGACCTAACATGATAATGGTTTAAGGGGTGAGCGACCTAAAACATGGTCGAGTAAAGTATTGGAACGACCTAAGGAGTTAAAGCAGGCCGAAACGTTGCGACCTAAAGTGGTGAGCGACCTAACGTGGTTGCACATGCCGAGCGACCTAACGAAACTGGCCGAACGACCTAAGTATAAAAAGGCGAGCGACCTAAAGAAAAAAACAGGTCGAGCGACTTATAAAGGCAATAGGGCGAGCGACCTATAGGTAATGCGACCTAGGGTTCAAGCGACCTAAGGTGGTGAGGTCGAGCGACCTAACGGAAATAAGGTCTAACGACCTAAAAGAAATAAGGTCTAACGACCTAAAGATGATGCGAGCTAAGAGCAGTAGGATGGTGCGACTTATCTAGGCCGAGCGACCTAAGGGTTACGACCTAATGTCGAACGACCTAGTGGTGGAACGAGCTATCTGCCGAACGACCTACCACATGCGAACAGTTTAAGGTCCAACGACCTAAAGAGGAACGACCTAAGCACGCGAGCGACTTAACATACTCGAACGACCTAACTGCAAGCGAGCGACCTAAGCCCAGAACGAGTTATAGGCAAGTAGAGACCTTTTCACGCGCGTGAGCTAGCAAGGCAGAACGACCTAGTGCCAGGAAAATGCTAAAACACACAAAATTTGGAGTTTTTCACCAATTCGATCCAAACCAATTGCAAATGAACATGCACAATTGATAGGGAATCATTCCCAACAATCCAATGACAGTTATAGGCAAGAATGTGAGACAAAAATCTCACCTTTGCACTAAAAATCAATGAAGATGAAGCCTAAAAGTAAAGCAAGAACAGTCCAAAGCTTGAATCAATGTCTTCTCTTTGGATTTGGAGTTGAATGATGGATTTGCAAGAGAACTTGAGCTTGGAGTTTTAATTTCCCATTCCCTCCTCCATTTTTGATGAAGCTTGAATGTATATGCAAATAGAGATGAAGTTATGAAGAGAAGGAAGGGGATGGGCTGAGTTAGTAAGTTCAGCCCAAAACAAAGCCAAAGTGAAAAAGTGGCGAAAATTCCACTAACTCCAAACATATCGAAGTTTACACTTAAAAAGATCGCAAACGTTATTTTTAACTCAATGGAGGTGGTCTCGAGTCCTAATTTGACCGTATGCAAAAAGTAGCTTTTCGGACTAAAATCCGATTAACGATAAAATATTTAAATATAAAATCGATAAATATGCAGGTTGTTACAGACTCCCCTCCTTAAAGAAATTGCGTCCTCACAATATATAATATGGAAATAAAAAGTAACAACCATAAAAGCATCTTAACACAAAAGAAATTGGAAATAAGAAGTTTACCTTAAAGAGCATGAGAAAGTAAGTCCGGATGTGTACGCTCGATGAATTCTCTAGATTCCCAAGAGCAATCCTTAGGATTTGAGGACCATTGAACTTTAACAAGCGGAACATCTTTATTTCGAAGTCGTTTGATCTCCGAAGCAATAATTCGAATAGGATGCTGCTCATATGTTAAATTAGGCAAAACTTCAATCTCCTCCACAACATCGGGCTCGAGAATAGAATCGGAATCCCGAAGGCACTTCCGTAATTGAGAAACGTGAAACACGTCATGCATGGCAGAAAACTGAGCCGGTAATGAAAGGCGATAAGCCATGGAACCAATACATTCAGTGATAGGAAATGGCCCAATGTATCGAGGTGCTAACTTTCCCGATCGACTGAAACGTACAACATCCTTCATATGTGAAACACGAATAAATACAAGATCTCCCACAGAGAATTCTAATTTTCTTCTTCGGTTGTCGGCATGGGATTTTTGTCTACTTTGGGCTTCTTTCATCCTATTTCGAATAAGATCAATCTTCTCTGTGGAATCCCGAATAAAATCTGGACCTAAAACCAGCTTCTCACCGGCCTCAAGACAACAAGAAGGAGATCGGCATGGCCTTCCGTAGAGTGCCTCGAAAGGTGCCATACCAATACTAGATTGGAAGCTATTATTATAGGAAAATTCAACATGTGAAATATGATCTTCCCAACTTCCACCAAAGTCAAGAACACAAGCACGAAGAAGATCTTCAAGTGTTTGATTCACTCGCTCAGTTTGTCCATCGGACTAGGGGTGATAAGCGGTGCTAAAATTAAGCTTCGTCCCTAAAGCTTTTTGAAGACTCTTCCAAAATCCACTAGTAAACAATGGATCATGATCGCTAACAATAGAAGTAGGAACTCCATGCAATTTAACAATTTCCTTGATGAAGAGTTTGGCCAAAATATGAACGGTTCGGTTCGACCGAACGGGAATAAAATGGGCGGATTTAGTAAGTCTATCAACGATCACCCATAAGCTATCATGACCCGAACGAGAATGGGGAAGGCCATCAATAAAATCCATGGAAATTTGATCCCACTTCCAAATTGGAATTTCCAATGGTTGCAATAACCCACCGGGCCTTTGATGTTCGGCCTTGACAAGTTGGCAAGTCATGCAACACTTAACAAAGTTAGCAATATCAGATTTCATTCCCTCCCAATAATAAAGTCGCTTCATATTCGCGTACATTTTACTACTACCGGGATGAATAGAATATTGGGAACGATGAGAATCTTCTAGAATATCTCTATGAAGATCACTAATATTTGGTACGATTAGTCTACCAAATTTTCGAATGCCGCCTCGAGATCAATATCAAAGTCTTTCAAACCTTCAATATCGATTTTATCCCTAACGTTCTGGCTAAGAAGAGCCAGTTCAGGATCTAGCTTCTGAGCTTCAAGAATGCGGTCCAAAAGAGAAGGATGAGCCTCAAGGCTACACAAAACAAATGATGAACATAAATCGGATACACGATCTCTAATCTCACAAGTGGATAAATCCTCGAGATCATGCCATTCAGATATCATCATAGAAACAACCGCTTGTTGCTTATGGCTAAGAGCATCAGCAACTCAATTTCCCTTTCCGGGAGTATAAAGAATATCAAGATCGTAAGAGGCAAGGAATTCGAGCCAACGCTGTTGACGCAAATTAAGTTCCTTTTGAGAAAATAAATATTTCAAAGACTTATGATCTGTATAAAGTATAAATTTCTCTCCCAAAAGATAATGTCGCCAAATTCGAAGGGCGAAAACGATAGCCGCGAGTTCTAAATCATGTGTGGCATACCTAGTCTCAGCCGGCTTCGATTGCCTAGAAGCATAAGCAATAACACGTTCTTTCTGCATAAGAATGGCACCCAAACCAACGCGACTAGCATCGGTATAAACAACAGAATCTTGGTTCCCTTCGGGAATAACAAGAATGGGAGCATCAGAAAGGAGTTCTTTTAATTTCTGAAAAGAGGTTTCACATTTGTCCGACCAAATGTATTTAACACCTTTCTTTGTTAAGCCAGTAAGAGGCACGACAATCTTAGAAAAGTCTTTTATGAAACGGCGGTAATAACCTGCCAATCCGAGAAAGCTACGGATTTCAGTCACGCTCTCCGGTCTCTTCCAATTTTGAATCGCTTCAATCTTTGAAGGATCCACTGATATTCCGGATTCGGAAATACTATGATCGAGAAACTTCACACTAGATTGCCAAAAATGTCATTTAGAAAAATTTGCCTTTAATTGATTGCTCCTAAGAGTTTCTAATACAATCCGAAGATGCTTTTCATGTTCCTCCTTGGTTTTAGAATACACAAGAATATCATCAATAAAGATGAGAACAAACCGATCGAGAAAATCTTTGAAAACTCGATTCATAAGGTCAACGAAATAAGCCGGAGCATTCGTTAAACCAAATGGCATAACTAGCCATTCATAAGATCCATAACGAGTACGGAATGAAGTCAAAGGAATACTATCCTCTGCAATACGAAGCTGATGAAAACCGGTAGCCAAGTCCAATTGTGAAAAGACTCTAGCACCACTAAGTTGATCAAACAGATCATCAATCCGAGGTAAAGGATATTTATTCTTAATAGTAAGATCATTAAGCTTGTGGTAGTCGACGCAAAGCCTAAGTGTACCATCGGACATATTTACGAAAATAGTTGAAGCTCCCCAAGGCGAGGAACTAGACCGAAAAAGTTGCTTCGTCTCCAACTCGGATAATTTTTTGCGCATCTCTTCATTCTCCTTATTGGACATGCGATAAGGAGGACGAGTAATAGGTAGAGCTCCAGGTATAAGATTAATTTTGAACTCAATTGCTCGCTTAGGTGGTAATCCTAAAACGGGCTCAAATATGTCGGAAAATTCACGAACGACGCGAATAAGAGAAATGACATCCTCCTCATCATCATTGTCATCATCTTGAGGGTTTAAAGAATATAAAGATGCAACCAAAGCGGAATCTGAATCTTTAAGAATAATAGAAATCTAATCAACGGATTGCGGATGTCGGAGATAAATAATCCGCTCAGGACATAGGATATGAGCTTCATAACGGTTAAGCCAATCCATACCCAAAATCATTCCAAAGCCTAAGTAACGCATGACATGCAAATCCGCTAGGAAAGGAAAATCACACAAAATAATCTCCACGTCTTTACAAAGCAAACTAAGAGTTGCGGATCCACCAACCGGATTCACAATTCCTAAAGAAGTCATTAAAGCAACAACACTTAAAGAAAGAGTGTCTACAAGTTCCTTTGATATAAAAGATTGGGATGCACCCGTATCAAAGAGAACTCTAATAGGTTGATCATGAAATATAATAATGCCATCAAGGACAGAAGAGACATACCTTGACCGCGAGATGTGTTGCCAGGGGCTTGAGCCACGTTAAGCTTTCCTTCCTTCTTGCCCTGAAGTCTGGGGCATAAATGTGTATAATGATCCGGGCTTTTACAATAGCGACAAGAACGGAGCTTTGAACACTTGTTCCCAAAATGGTCCTTAGAACCACAGTTATAGCATTGCCCGCTAGTAGGGGTAGAAGTCTTTGCTGCTAGAGGTGCAGGTTTCCCCTTTTTGTTGGGATAAGGACATTTGAATTTGTTTGGCCTCTTCTTGTTGTTGAAGTTTGGTTTGGCACCCACCACTTCAACATCACTATCCTTATCAGCCTCTTCAAGACGAAGAGCGATATCAATCAGTTGATCGAAAGAAACTTCTAACTTTAGAAGTAATGGCTTATTGAGATTCTTGTTTAAGCCATAGACGAATCTCTGGTTCTTCTTCAATGGGGTGTTGATGTATTCAACCCCATATTTAGACAGTGACTCGAAGGATGCGACATAATCTATCATAGAGGATTCACCTTGAACAAGGTCTATGAAACGGCGAGCCAATGTCACCTTCTTTGCTTCTGGTACAAATTTCAATTCGAAGCGTTCCCGGAATTTCTCCCAGGTGAGGTCTGCTTAATTAATTTCAGAAATAAGAAGTTCGTACCAATCTAATGCTCTCACTTGGAGCATACTGGAAGCCACCTGAACACGGTGAAGATCGATAAGATTCATGCGAGAAAAGATTCGATCGCATGTTCTTAACCAAGCCTGGACTTCAATAATAGTTTCGGAACCTTTGAATGGTTTCCCACCCAAGTTGGTATAATCGTTGCACAAACGTGCAAATCCAGACTTAGGATGAGTAGGTTCCTGATTAGGACCAGCTGCTTGAGCATTCTTTACTAAATCAAGAAGCTGTTGAGCAGTCATGAAAACTCCATCCTGGGGCGTAACAGTAGATGGTCCAGCTCTGGAACGACCTGGTCTAGACATTCTCTTCTTTGAGGAAGAGAAAAGAAGAAAAGTTATTCTCCGAATAAATATCAAACAAGTCTTGATAGATAAATCAAGGATACATAAGAGGAAATAGGATGAATCGGTACGAAGACTAGAATTAAATCCTAAGGCATGACTCCTAAGTTGGACTTAGGACGATGATCCTTGTTAAGTTATTCTACATTGTTCCGAAGTTTGGTTCTGATACCAAGCTGTGACGCCCCATCTCTATACCCACGCTAGCCAAGAACACTACGGAGTAATGCTGTCAACTAGCACGGAGAATAAGGCTGTTGAGGAGCGACCATCCGTGTAACTTCTTTGAGCGAGCACCGATATGTCAGATAGTATAGCATGCATTTCATTTAAGGAGGAAATTTTACATACCCATACAAACTCAAAGCTATCACACGGTGGCTATATATAATCTTTGGAAACAAACATAGAAAAGAACATAACACCAATCAGTCACAGACATCCATATCACAATGGCGGAAAAAGATATGAATATATAACACATGAAAGTGTACATCAAAGTAGTGGTCAGAAAGATCCACGATAATACAAAAGAATTGCTACAAGCTACCCAAAATGATAAGTATACATCACAGAGTCTATATCTCAAATGTATACAACAAAAACTACTAATCTAAGTAGTTAGCCAAAAGTCAGGGTAATCCCAGAAGAGAAGTCAAGCAGAAGCACCTGTAACATCTCGGTCTGACCCGAGTATTATTTATAAGAAAATAATAAACGAATCATTCTAGCTATAAATATCAAATGACATGATATAAAATAAAGGATATGGCATAGACATGTAATAACCATAATAGCACACTACTATAAGTATGTAAATGATAATCAACAAGAAATTAATCAATATCACAAGAATCTTCTCAAAGATAAAATAAGGTATCATACCCTAAACTTGTATTCATAACAAGTCAATGACACACAAATTCACCAATGCACAAAAATTGATAAAACTTATCAATGGAAATCACGAAAATTGGTGAAGCACAAAATTCCAGAAATCATCACAAGAAATCCAGAAATCACAAGAAGGGGGAGGCCTATCACAAAACGGGAGTATGAAAACTCACCAACACGTGTATCACAAAACGAGACGCTATCTCATGGTTGCTAACCATTAATATTTGAGCCGAAGCTCCATAAGAATGGCCCGAAGACCGTGGTGCGCTACCCCACATATGTGATGTAGAAACATCACACAAACGGGGTTTAGTCTCCCTCGTAGACAAAGAGACATCGCACAATTGCTAGTCTAAATCAAATCACAAAAATGATCGTCATGATCATCAAGAAGTGTCAATCACACCAAGCTAGTAAATATATGAGTTTAGCTTCATGTCCCATAACCACTTGCTTAACTTAAACATTTACGAACAAACTATAGATCTTCACTAGAAAATTGTCACAAGAGGTTCAATCTAACAAGTCCAAGAATTAACCGACGAAGTGAACGCAAGCGTTTCATACCACTCGTTTTACTAAGTCGTTTAATTAGATTTCTCGTGCGAGTGAGGTAAAGGTTTGTATATACTAGTAGATTGGAAAATGGTTTGAGAAAAAGAGCTTTGTAATAAAATAGTGTTGAAATCGCTTTGATGAAAGAGTTTTGATATTTACTACTAGTATTGAAACCTTCATATTTTTAAAGTGACAAACCATAAAATGATTGTAGAA